>JANRMT010062791.1:128132086-128195523 GCA_026402145.1 Polypterus bichir lapradei | reverse complement strand
ATAGATAGATAGATAGATAGATAGATAGATAGATAGATAGATAGATACTTTATTAATCCCAAGGGGAAATTCACAAAATGGTGGGCACAAGACAGAAATCTATTCTGGATGGGGTGCCAGTTCATTATCAGGAACATGTACATGACAAAGTCGCCAAATAACCTAACATGTAAGTCTTTGAGAAATTGAAGGAAAAACAGAGTTTGTGGAGTAAATCCAAATAACCATTTAAACTGCACAAAATCAATGATTGGACACAGCACTATAAATCAGAACACTGCATCTATGATACCCAGTAACCAGCACACTACTATGTCTCCAACGATAAGACACAATGTAATCTGAATTTATGACAGCAACTCAAACTGTAATTAATAGAATATACCCTTATTTCTCTCTGTTTTAAAAACACTAAACAGAATAAGTTTAAAAGCTGAACATATGCTGTATGGTATAGAGATTTACACCAGAGACAAAAAAATAACAGAGTTAAAATTGCTTTATGTCACAAATACATCCATTGTTTGCTGCTTGTATCACAATGTGTTTTCTAAGATGGATATAAACAGTTTAAGCACACATGCAGCGGACAATCCAGATCCCACAAACCCATAATAACAGCACTGGCCACCAGTTTATTAAAGAGCACAGAAAACTACATACAGATAGTGAGTAAGTTGGAATTTAAATACAGCTTTCTGGAAGTGTGAGGCAGCAGAACTAACCGAAGCACAAACCACATTTCAGTGGTCAATCAATCAACAGTCTTGTTGCTGCAGTTACACACTAATGTATGGCGTATATATTTTTCTACCTTAGCACATATTATTATTATATGTTGAAAGACTCTGTTATTTGCTGACACTGACAATATCCATCTCAGGAATTCTGTAAACTATTAAAGTGACAACTTGATCTGTATCAATAAAATAGAGAATTTCTGACATCAGTATATTATATTTTTACTGTGATATTTTGCACAATATGCAGCATAACATCATCTCACAACCTTTAATAAATAAGAAGTTTGTGGTTAATGGGGTGGGTGTAAGAGTGTTGCAGCACCCTCAACTAGCCGGTATACAACCTGAAGCTTGAGACCGTTAATTTTATGAAAAGGATGCCTGGACCTAGACTTGAACAGTACAAGTACTGTCACACACAGTTACTCATCGTAAATCACAAAAACCAACACCGTGCCCAAGCTAGAAATCAAATTTGACCACATATCAAATTATTATCTATAAACTAAATGGATACTTTACATATAGATTTCTTTTGTTGTACTGGCCACAACATCCTGGCTGCATCTTTTTCTACTTGTCCCTAGAAGAGAAAAGCATGTGTGGGAAATGTTTCCATTAAAAGGAAGTAATATAGTTGCAAATTAATGCAATGATAATTCTAAAATAACGTGATTAAAAAAATGAGTACTAAGACTAAGCTTATGTAGTATAGCAGGAAAAAAATCAGCCTCTTCTAAGTAACAATGGTACGATTCCTCACAGAAAGCCTTTGCAAGTTATCATTCTTGGTTTTCATAAAAAATAATTCTGTGTGGTGCTAGTTTCTAGAACTGTAAGCAGGGGTTCTGGGGGTTTGAGTTAAAATGACTTAAACAGGTAAAGTTTGAATAATGTGGGTGGAAATAAAGCAAGATGGGGTAAGAAGCAATTAAAGTACGGAAGCTCGATGCAACATTATAAATGTAGCATGGCATGGTCTATTACTGCATTATAGGACTGTGGAATTATCAAGACGGAAATAAGGAACCTGCTTTAATAACTAATAGTTACAAATACATTCAAATGGGTAAACAAAAGCTAGCATATGTCAACTGATTTACAGCAACACAGGACAAAGGCACTTACTGACAACCAAATATGTAAGAAATCTTTGCCAACATTCACTTTGCACTTTCAAAACATACACAATGTGTTTATATTTCTCAAATAATTCCATAATGGGATAAAGTGTAAATAATAAAATGCTTTTTTGCTTGAAAGTGAAGCAGGATATTCAAGCTTTATTAAGACATGATTCTTGGCCAATGAATAAAGCAGAGAGGCGAATCTTTAATTCAAACATACTGTATTGTAGGAACGTGCCTTTCCTGTTCATTTCCATGGAGGTTTTTTTGGAAGTATTAATAGAATTTTTGCAGAAAATGCATGTATATTCACATTCCAATAATGCAAATAGATAACAGGCATGCGGGATTATGCAACACTGGTTATGTAAGATTCATGGACATTTTTCACATTGTTTACCATTGTCCAGAGTTGGTCACCACTGGGTCCCATTCAATTTGAATCTGTTATCTACAGTATTCCCTTAAGTTAAATTTTTAGATAATAGATGTAATAACCGCAATCTCGATCTGAAATTCAATCACTGCTCCAGTCACATGTATACTTGGCTGGCCTTTACAAACCGTATAATGCACAACAAGGCCTTAAGAAATGTAGAATGTAGAAAAGATACTGGAAAATAAGATTATAGAAGAAGGCCTAGAACTTAACAGTTACTGAGGAAAAGAACGGCATAGAAGTGTTTTGCGTTACGGGTAAAAGTAGTATAAAACATTAGGATATCTATCATAAAAAAAAAAAAAAAAACTTGGAACGAGACATGATCTTTTGAAGAGAGACACTTTCACGTCCTGCGACATGGTCAAGTCACGTCATACTGACAACCAATACTTGCTGAAACGATTCGATTGTCATATTAATGTCAAGTATTGTGCATCGGTTCTAAGTATTAAGTACATCTACAAGTACATTCATAAAGGGCATGATAGAGTACGCGTAACTTTATCGAAAGAACAGTCTCACGGCAAAGTTCAAGCATATTTAGATACTCAGAATGTCAGTACAGTGGAAAGCGGGTGGCATTTAATGGAATTGTCAATGCACGGTCGAAGTCATTCTGTTGAATTATTAACGATCCATTTACCAGGTCAGAATATGATTCAATTTAAAGAGGGTGAAGAAGCAGAAGCTTTAGAGGTAGTGAAAAATAGAAATACAAAATTATTGGCTTATTTTGGACTTAATAAAACAGACATAAATGCAAAAGCATATACGTATATGGAAATTCCTCAACATTACACATGGCAGAAACAAAAAAGAGTGTGGCATCCAAGTAAAATTAATTGCAAAAGTGTTGTCGATTAAATATTGTATCACCAAAAGATATTGAACGGTTTCATTTAAAATTGCTGTTATGTGAATCGAAAGGAGCAACGTGGTATAAAGATGTTCTAACTATAGAAGGAACTACGTCAGGTACCCTTACAAAAGGCGGCACAAGCAGCTGGGTTACATAAATTGGAAGACTATATGTTTGAAATGAAGTCTGAAAATTGAAGGCACTTCTTCGTGTACTTAATTATGATGGGTGAAGTTGATGCTTTACAATTATGGGAAGCGTTCAAAGGACCATTATCTGAAAAGTCAAATGAACAAGCAGAAGATTCAACGATGCAGCAATTTGGACTTCCAAAAGAAATTAACAAATCAGAGGTAAGAAAAGAGATAACAGCAGACGAAAATTTAATAGTGCAAGACCATAAAAAATTATTTCAGAAAAGTAAATTCCAAATATTGTTTTTACTGAAGTCTTAAAGTAAAAACGATGCATATGTAACAATTCCCATGAAAATAACAATCTTAAATTGCATTTCCGGAAAAACACACGGGGTTGGCGATGATAAAAAAAAAAAAGAGGGAACATGCCAATTTGCTGCTATCCATCTTTATGAGTTAACAACAAGGAGCTTTCTTGTTGAAAATCATTATGCCATCCAGCTTTTGGTCCCTTTCCCCAAGCCAAGTCACTGGGACACAGCTGGGGAAAAAAACCTTGCCCTTGCTACTTCTGTAGCTGAAACTGTTGTGTGATGATGTTGAGGTGCAGTTGTTTGTTTCAACAAGTTAAAACAGCATTAAAAGCACAGCTAAGTGCTTTTGTTTCTTCTAAATATTTGTGTGTTTTGTTCGCCACTGCCTAATTTGAGGTATATGAGTGATAGTGTTTTTGTGCTAGCATTAGCCTATTTTCATAAAACATGTGTCCCCTGCAAAATACAGTCATAGAATCACAAATTCAATCACTAGTTCACTATCAAGCCTAGACTATTAACACCACCATAATGGAATATGTGCATTACAAAAATGAACAGATGAATGTCAAATAATGCTTCCACCTCCACCTTAACCTACATTAGTGAGTCAAACAATACTAGTCTGTCTGTCTGTCTTTTTTTACTTACTAAATAAATGATGCAAGTCTCATTCCTGGTACAATGTACGTCAATGGCCAAGTTTCTTGATTAGTTTATTGCTGTAAAGCTTGGGGACTGATATCCCCATAAAATTAGTTACAGAATAGAGACAGGCTGACACACTTGACTCAATCTTGAACATTATATTTCTGTATTTGGTGAGTGCTTGCATCCAACACAACTTACAACAAACTACTTAAACAGCAACATCCAATAGGTATAGATCCCAACTTTAAGATCCTGATATTTCAATTATTCAAGCATGCCAAAAAAGATTTGGGCTCATATGTTTACATACCATCATTTTTGAAGATCATGAGTAATCAAGCCAAAACACCATTCTTTTATTTACTAATAGTGGTCAGGTGAAACTATTTATCATCATCATCACGGTACTGTGCATATCCTTTGGTAATAATAATGATCGCTTAAATCACACAGATTGCCCTGATCAAAAGTGTATATACCCTTCAATGATTGGCCGAACAATACACACCCACGTTGACACACACACTCGTGCTGAGATGGCTATGAAGGATAAGTATCTACACCTGTGCCTTGTTTGATTGTAATTAGTGTCTGTGCATAAATAGTCAATGAGTTTCTTAGCTCTTGAGAAACCCTCGAGTATTTTATCCAGGGCTGCTTTGACTTTGCTGGTTGCTGAATCGTGGGGAAAGTAAAAGGACTGTCAAAGAATCTGCAAAAAAAAAAAAAACTTAAGAAACCAGGAAAAGGATACTAAAAGGCAGTGTTCAAATTTGATTAAGAAGTGGAAAATTATGGGTTCTGTTAATTTCAAACCAGAGTCCGGTACACTAATAAAGACTTCAAACTCAACTGCCAGTAACATTGTTTTGGCAGGAACAGTGTTTTGTCACAAGTAACTTCAACTGAAATACAGGCTTCTCTGAAACAAAGTTATGTGGCTGTTCCAGGATGGATGGATGGACAATTTGGTCCCATGGGAAAATCTGACTTAGTAACAATAATAAGAGGAAGTCGTCAAAAAAAAGCTCGCTTATAATACTCCAAGGAGCACCTAGAGGCACCTCAAAACTTCTTGAACGAAAATCATTTGGGGTGATAAGACCAAATTTAAACTCTACTGTCACAACCATAAATGCTGTGTTTGGAGAGAAGTCAACAAGGCCTACGAAGAGAAGCCCATCATCCGTAACATGAACCATGGAAGTGGAATTCTGCTGTTTTGGGTGTGTGTGAGCTACAGCGGCACAGAAAACTTATTTAAAACTAATCGCAAGATGAATGGGGTATGTTATCAGAAAATATTGGAATTTGCATTCATCAGCCTGGAAGCTACCCATGGGCAACTCAGTACCATCCAACATTACAATGACCTGAAACATAGGGCCAAGTCAATTTTTCAGTGGGCTACAAACAGAAAAAGTAAAGGCTTTGGAGTGGCTGTCAGATTCCCCTGACCTCTGCATCATTTGGGCACTTGGGAAAGATTTCAAACTTGCAGTTCATGCAAGACAATCATAGAATTTGCAGGAACTGGAGGATTTTCGACAAGACGAATGGACAGCTTTACAACCTTAGAAAGGGGGCAATAAATGATATCAAGGACTAAGCAGTGCTTTAAGTGGGCACCTCTTCCAATTTCAACATTCAGCACTTGAAGCCTCAGGGGAACACAAATAGCCCCACAACCCGTCCCTTTGACTGAATGCCATAGTATTGCCATATATAGAGTACACCAGTATTTTGGTTCCACTTCAAGCACTGGAATTAAGGGTATGCAGACATTAGAAAGGGAAAACTTTATTATTGCATTTATAAGAATTACATATGAATGCATTAAAATCACAACAGTTTTTTTTTTGTCCAGTGCCTCCTGATTTCCCGTTACGAGAAAAAAACCCCATATACTATCCAACTCATCTTGATGTCTAGTTATGCAAAGGAACAAGCTTTTTGGGGTTCTCCTGATTTTTGGCCCTGTAGACCATCATAAAAACAGTCATTTTTAGATATTGTGCAGGAAAATAAGTTCTTATGAAGAAGACTAGACCAATAGGTGTCCACAGCAAAAATTATCAGAAGGGCTTGAAGATGAGGATGCCACATCAATCAACCCCATGGATTCACCCCTAACTGAGACACCAGAGGTCAAAGTTACTCCTTTTCACAAAACTTTGAAAAAAAATCAGGATCGGTAATATAGACATGTGGAGTGAAATTTTATACTATTTCAAAGTTTCCCATCACGAATAAGATATTACTTTTGATATCGTATTCTTTACCGGTGGTTCTAGCCCTCTACAACCATTCCCAGAAGGTTAAAACTGACAAATTTCAAATATGTGGGATGTTATTTTAGTCTATTTCAAAGACGGTGATTACAAACATGATGTCCTTTTTGATCCTTTACCAGGGATCTAGCCCTCTATCTGAGGGTGAAGAATAGACAATTTCTATGACAATCGAGAATATTTAGACTTTAAAGGTTTAAACTGAAGCACAAATTTTCATTATTTCTTGAATTACTTAATTTTTATGTACTTCTAACTCATTAGGTAAATCATTACATTTCTTATGCACACCCTAGGGAGGTTTATGCGAATTGATTTTTTCCTTTTCTACTGTAGCTTGTTTAATGATTGTGCTATTATGCCATGTCTACTAGTAAACTTAAGTGCACAACTGTATAAATCTCGGGTCAGCATGTAATCAGCTGTTAACCACAGCTTGTAACAACTTGTCCAGTCAACTTTACAAAATGAACACAAAGAATGCATCAGTCAGATGTTAATTTGAACGCGGTTAAATAAACTGTGAAATGTCGGCGGTACTTTACTACAGTGAAAACATGGCAAAAAGACAACCTCACTGCGGAGCGGTCTTTAACATTAGGCTCATAATGATCGTCCAATGACAGTTCAGCCGTGCAGTTCACACCCGATGCACCAGCAGCTTTCCAAGCCCCACTTAATTCCCACATTTTGGAAAGGGGGTTTATTGGACAATCAGCTATTTCACATCCCCAGAAAACACCCGAAGGTCCGGGTTTGAAACACACAATTACCTGCTCACGTAACTAATAAACAATTTAGGCATTCTCTCCTTGGACATCACCATGCAACAGAATGCAGGACTTCAGTTTCACAGATATACGCTTTAAAGTACCAGATGCTCAAGTAAAAGGACCATTAGCTACGATTTTAGAATTAATTGCTTACTTGCGGTTTAAGAGTCTGGATGCCTTAAAGAAATCACCCACACGCAGAGCTGGGACGCCTCCTCATATAAACTGAGCGGCCCACAATGGAGGGCTTAATAAATACCGAGGCCCTTACGCCACCACTCCGAGCGGCCACTTTTATTAACCCCATCCAGCTGAAGCGACTTAAACAGGCCTAAGAAGCAGCACACATTTTGTTGAAACACTTCTTATAAAAATCAGGCCGAGCGCCATACACCTAGAGATTCATCACAGTACTAATGCAAACAGAGGTAGTTCGGTTCGCGCCGTTACAATCACTTACCTGCACACAGTTGACCACTCTTCACCATAAAGCAAGAGAGCCTTCTTCCGGGCAGCCTGAGAGGAAGGAAAAACGGCAAATAAGCGAAGGCAGCACTTCTGCGCCCTCTGGCGTTCACTATTCCGTAGTCCTCCAAAGAGCGCACCTCGGAAAGTCACGGGAATACAGAAAAGAGCCGCAGCAGCCAGCGGTTTAGGGCGTTCTCCAGCTGGCAAAGTAGGGAATGGTGTGCTGGATCATACCTTCGAATGATGTAATGAAGTATAAAATGAACGTCATGAATTGTTAAGATTTTTAGTTATCATCTCGTTTGGAACAAGACATATGATCGCGATGTGGTCGGCGGATAAGAAAGTCAATGAGTGACGTCACAGTCCTTGTAGTTTGGACTGGCTGGCTGACAGAGTGCGTTATGCTTTCCCTCTCCGTCTGAGGTTAGGTTGCTTTTTAGGCTTTACTTATATATATTTTCATGTTTTGGATAGAAATTGATACCATTCTTTATGAACATACCATTAAATTAAACCTAGCCAAGGCATTACTAGTGTGTATAATGGCTATTACTGCTTTAAATGACCGATTTTTAATGTATTATACATTATGTATATAGCTGTAAGGCCCTATTTTCAGCAGCAATTCCTTCAGTGTCTTAATGGTAACCTTCCTTATCTTATCCTTAATTAGCCGTGTTTTCATGCTAATTGGTTATTAGAGAAACCTTTCTAATTGCATTAGCACTGCTGAAACCCATACTCACATTCCCAAAGTTCAGTTCTGGGTTAAAAAATGAACAAATTAAATCAACAAATGCTTCAGTGTATTGTCTTTTTTTTTTGCAGAATAATGGTTATTCCATGTGACAGACTGCCAAGAAACTGAAGACTTCATACAAAGGTGTATATTACTGTATTGAGAGATGAGTGAACAGGATCTTTCTAGCATTGAAAAAGGAGACACACAACTGCATAAGAGATTAAGAACATCAGAGTGTGTAGATTGAGAAACAAACACCTTACTGGTCCTCAGTTGGGACCTAGTGTCCCTAGAGGCAGAGTTTCCAAGAAAAAGCCATTTGTAAAAATGACAAATAAAAAAGAAAAGGTTAATATGGACAAAATAACACAGACATTGTGCAGAAGAGTACTGAAAAAGTGAATTTATTATGCTGAGCATAATGGAGTTCCTGCTGCTGTCATTTGGCAAGTGACAAAACCACTTCAGCAGGATCCTTGAGCCCTTGGCTATTAGGTGGCACAGAAAGGATGTCGAGTGCGGTGTTGTCAGATGGAGCTGTCTTGCAGTGCAGCAGAGGGGTTTAACACAGAACCTCTCTGCGGTGATTTGTCGATTACATGTGAGCAGGTGAACCTCCTTCTCTGAAGATGTTTCTGGTCTCTTGGCTGTTTTCCTTCACTCAATTGACCCTGCAAACACTGTTGCAGTTTCAGATCTCACCTTGGTTGCACTGTAACGCCCTTATGATCTTCCTTGTTCTTTTACCACCGGCCATGCTTCACACTGATCATCTGGAGTCATTGATAACTCGAGCTGACACACTTTTTCCCCAGCTCTATGAGCTAGAAGCTTTACTGGCATCTGTACACCCAGGTCAATGGACCGTAGCAGGTGGAGAAGTGTTGGTGGAGATGCAGAGGTAGCTGTCTCTCAGCTGTCTTTCCATCTGTACTGCTGTTACAAACAGCACTCCAGATTTTAGCCTCAAGACTTTCCATCAAGTCCTCCACCGAGCCAAGTAGGTCCATTACAGACTCCGTGGCACTGGACACTTACTAAAATCAAATGGTAGGTCTTCCTTTTATCCTGTGTGATGGATGGCCAGCCGTTTATCCCGGCCAATACCCCAAAGCCGCCAGGTGGAGCCCTCCTTGCAGTATGGAGGTCCCCAGAAGACCAGCAGTGCATCATGAACATTGTAGTTTTTATACGCAGCCCTGCTGGATGCCATGGGGGCCACTAGGGGATGCTGCAGGGAGGAATAACGGGTATTTTCCCTACGTCCCGGAAGCACATGTGGACAAGAGGAATGACGTGCTTCCGGGGTGAAGAAAAGGACTTGTACCTGACCCGGAAGTGATTGAGAGTCACATGGACTGGGGATTGGGAACACTTCCGGGTCAGGGAATATAAAAAGACTGTGAGAGCTCCCAGACGGCGAGCTGAGCTGGGTGGAAGGGTGGCAACGCGTCTGGGAGCTGGAGGATTGTTTATTAGTGATTATTATTGGTTTGTGTGATTTTGAAGTGGCTTGTTATCCTCATAAGGACTTGTCACATTTGCTGCTGGAATTCTGTTTGCAATATTACAGGCTTGCCACTTTAATAGGAGCCCCTGCCACTGGTGATGGAATGCCAGCTCACATTATGGTTGATTTATCTGTGGCTGATGCACCTTCTCAGTGCAAAACTGGAAAATACAGACGCACTCTGTCATATTGCAGATTTTGTGAGCCCCCCACAACAGTGGAGGTGGGGGCTTGTCCCTGAAATAAAGGGTGTGTTTACATCTCTTTCTCATAGGATGTATTCGCTTTGTGAATTGGGGGGGGGGGGGGCAGCTGAACGCACGCTAAAGGGATGCCCTCGGATCATCTGCTGTCTTTCTGCTGCTGGCGAGCTGCCTGTTCTGCTTGTCTCATGTCGTTGTTTTAAGAGCTGGGAGCACATGATGTGTGTCTTCCAAAAGCAATCCAATGACTGCTAGGTTAGATGTCTGTGGACTTGTTTTAAATGATGGCTCACTGCCTTGTCTCGCGTGACGTTGTAAAAACAATAATTCTTCTTTATTTCCGGCCCCGGGCGTGGTTAAATCTCTTTCTCGCAGGACGTATAACGCTGCTTGTGTTGTGAAGGGGGGGCAGCTGTTGTTGTGCTGCCCGTCGATCATTTAAAACACTGTACAGCCGCTGTCCTTTTTGCCACTTTGTGTCTCTGCTGCTCGCATTGTGAAGAGGGGGGTTAGGGTGGCTGAACGTACGCAAGGAGAAGTGGTCGGATCATCTGCTGCGAGCTGCGTGTTTTGCTTGTCGCTTGTCATTGTTTTAAGAGCTGGGAGCAAGTTAAAGTATCTCTCGCAGGACTTCAAATTGTCTTCTGAGAAGATCACATCTCGTCTCCCTAGTCTGCCTCCCCAAGATTTTTTTTTTTATAACAGAGAGATATGGTAATGAAGTGCATTGCATTTTTCATTCCAACAAATGGTGCATCTGAAACAGCACTGCTTTTACAAATCCCATACCTAATGGCATATAACAGAGACAGCAACCACAGAGACACTTTATTAAGGTAAACAAGCTGATTTTAATCGACTCTCTATCCCAACTATATATCTATGCAGCCTGGAGCTTCCTCCTGGGAACTCCAAGTAGGCGGAGTTGACTCCAATGGGTGCCAATACAGTCTAGCTTCAGACCTACAGAGTTTCACATGGTTACATTGTGGTTTAGATTAGGTTTATGGAAGGGTTATTTGATTCAAATAATGCAAAGTATGGTTGAGTAAGTTGACTCCTCCTACTTGGAACTTCAGGTTGGAGTCTCCAGGCTGCAGAGATGTTAGACATGTCTGTCTGGCAGTGTCTGTTGGTTGTATTCACTGTTACTGTTTGTATTGAAATGTATTTTGTTATACATATAGTAAGAAAATGCATTGCATTTTTTATTCCAACAGATGGCACATCACAAATATTAACACTTCTTTTAGGAATCCCATACCAAATGGCATATAACAGATATTTCAACCGAATGGACACATAGATACACATACACATTGTTTGGTCTTGGTAGAGTAATATATTGCTCTGCTTTCCCCTTTTGTATTATTAATATGTAGCCTTTGTCAGACTGCCTCAAATCTCCCAGACATACCAATGTTTATAAGGTATTGTACTTTATAATTTGTCCCCACCTTCCCTTCTACATTTACAACCTCAGGCAATTAGTTGGAGTAAAAGGCAAGCAAGAGTTAATTTACAGTTTGAACAATGTATTATTGATAATATTCATAAATAATAAAAATATGCAAAGTACATTTGAATATTGGCAAACATACAACCTGATAAATGGTGATGTGTAGTTTCAGGCGGCACACAGACTTGTTAGTTACTTAAAATGTCTCTAGTTAAGGCATCATTTTGTGATCAGCTTTCTTCAGAGCAGGCCGCATGCCTGTTTCAATATGGCTGCCGAGCTGTGCTCTTCATTTTGTTGTCCTTTTCAATTCATGGTGTGTGAGATGGGCTTTCAGCAGTTTGGCAAGAGAGAGAGAGCGAGGGAGTGAGCAAATTTATAGGTTTTCTGCCCAACCCCTAGAGCCAATAGGACGTCATGGTACTTAAAGGCTTTTGATACAAGCCAGTTCCAAACAGCCATACTTCAGACCAATAGGGGGACAGAAAACCTTCACACCTGCCCTCCAAACCAGGTATTAAGGTAAAGCTTGGCAGTTAGGCAGTTTGACTTTCCTGTGGGGGTTGGCACCCTGCCCGGGATTGGTTCCTGCCTTGTGCCCTGTGTTGGCTGGGATTGGCTCTGGCAGATCCCTGTGTTCGGATTCAGCAGGTTGGAAAATGGATGAATGGATGTCTCCTTGTTTCTAACTGGACATCTACAGTAGGTTCAACTTTCTCACTCAACAGTGCATGATTGTGAAGGATGCCCACTGAGCACACCTTCTTTATAAAGAAAGAAAGAATTTGACTGGGAATTTAGCCAATAGAACTGAACTATGATAACCACTATTAGTAAATAGTGTGAGGTGAAGATTATTGGAGGCTTTGTAAAACTCTGAGGTGTCAACCCGGCCAATCCCTGTTTAATAACAAAACTCAAGAACAACAGTGTTGCACAGGACGAGTAGCCACAAAAACAGTCTCGTGCTCCTTGCACTTCTCTTTATGGCAACTAGGTAGTGGGGCGAGCAGGTGAAAAGACAACCTTTCGTTTGGCGTGCACTTTTTATATTGTTCTGGTCCTAGAAATGTTGGTGCTTCCTGCACCAAATTGGGGTGGGGTTAGCTATCATCTCCAGGCGACGGGGTCCACAATGTGGAAGAAATCAGAGATACGGTCAGTAGCAGCAGTGCCCCCTCCTGCCTTGCGGTGTTATTGCTCATCTTAGAGCCTCCTGGAAGATTTCCAAATTGACATGCGTGACAACAATAATTGAGGGCACATGAGACAGGCAGACAGAACATATACCGATGGAAGAAGAGGTACTGATCATTTCTAAGGCCAAGTTGGGATCAGGGAAGAGCTGATGTGAGCCTGTGTCTGTTCAGAAAGCCCTGGTCTGATACAAAAGAAACGTTAGAGTACTGATGTTGTGGGCCTTTTTCATTCCTTGGGACATCACCTTTTGGGCTTGTGCAGTCTAGGCACTATAATTGTAGAAGAAGAGGATTTTTATGCCTTCAAAAGCATCTCAGAAATGATTTGGAGATCACAATATCTTAAATACTCGGTGGATGAATAGTATTGGCTACCTTGGTGTAAATACCATGAGCCCTTATGACTTTGGGCTTAAGGTTTTGAGCACAGCCATTGTAGCATATTACCTTGCTCACCACAGAATGCCAAGGATTCTAATCTGCGTTATCTGTCTTCTTGTCCATTTCTCTCTATTATAAAAAAAAATCCTGGAGAGAAAGACGGGAGACGAGAGGTGATCTTAAACGTTAAGATCATGGAAGACACTTAAAAGACCCGCGAGACTATAGAGATTGGCCACGGAGCGTCTCGCGGGGACCTTAAACATGAGACTTTGTGCCAAGAGATTGACCCAGGACCGTATCACGATGACGTACAATATGAGATTCTTGCAAGACGTGCCCTACTTACAACCAAATAAGAGCACGGGCAGCCAGCAAACACACTCGGTCGTGTTTTGGCTTTGAGCACACACAGATCCAGGGCTCTGAGCGCATATAAAGCATATAAGGACAATACGTTATAAATGAAACATAGATGACCAAGCGAAGAAGAAAGCAGCGCGGAGAAAACAGACTCAAAAAGGTTGGAGAGACAGAAAAGAAAAAGAATACTTTAGGTGCAAATTCAGAAAATAAGGAAAGTAATTATCATCCCGGAATAAGTGGAATTGAAAAAAAAGCTTGCTCAGAATAAAAAGACAAAGTAGAACTTCATAAAGACGTTCACAAATGTTGGCACTATACACATGCAGAGCAGGTTAGAGATTATGAAAGCAGTGGAATTCAAACGGCTAAAAAAACAATAGTTGGCGCGATACACATGTGGAGAAAGTTAAAGAATATGAAAGTAGGAAAATTAGAAAGTATAAAAAAAAGAAAGTAAAGATCGCAGGAGCACAAACAAATGGAAATTATTACTCGAAAAAGGGAAAGTAATCACCACAGACCAGGTGTCATTGAAAAAAAAGCAGGAAAAAGCGAGGTCAGAAATAAAAGACAGAGTAGAAAACAAAGTAAACCATCATAAAAAACAAGGGGGCCAAACACATGCAGAGCAGGTCAGAGATAATGAAATCTGGAATTCAAAAGACTCAAAAAAAACGTAGGCGCGAAACACAGATACAGAATATGAAAGCAGAAAAAAACGACAGTCAAAAAAAAAGAAAGTAAAAATCGCATTAGCGCAAAGAAAGAGAAATTATTACTCGGAGAAATAACGAAAAGGCGAATAGAGATCGAATATATGGACACAGGTGATATGTCAGAAGTATGTAAATATTGTAAGGCTTCGAAGTTTAAGTCAAGAGAATTTCAAAAACGGAGTTTACCTCACATGCATTTATTGGTTACTTTGCAAAAAAAAAAAATATTAACTGCTGATGATGAAGATCGTTTTGTCTGTGCTGAAATTCCAAACAGAGAAACCTATTATGGTACAAAGTCATTAAACACGTCTCACGGAGCTCATTTAAAAGATTCAGCACGTTGGGACTCAAAAGATTAAAAATATTGTTTTTACAGAAAAAAAAAATCTTAAAATTGTGTATCCGGAAAAACAAAAATGGGGGTTGGCGAGCGAAGCCCCCTAGTAATTTAAAACATGACGTGGTTATTTCTAAGCTGGGGTTGGATATATCTGTCTAATGTCACTAAGTTAGAGGATTTAGAAATGTTATGATGTTCAGACTTCAAGGAAGTGAAGTTGCCACTTAAATCTGAAAAAAGTCCTCTGAATAGCTGCAGGCAACAAAGGTTGGAGTATATTATTTTGTTCTTTCACAAAATATTTGAGTTTAGTAATTACCAAAGTTGAATGGTCTGGACAAGCTGTCAAGGCACCATCATGTCTGATCTTGCGTTATTCTATGCATGTGCCCCATTTTGAGTAGGTAAGGGATCAGAATTATTGGATGATAGAGGCTGAAGAGCAATGGGTGAGTCATGGTGAGTGCTAGTGTGCAGCCATTCCCTGGTGAGAATCATGTGGACACCGGGTTTCTGAACGTGGGTGCTCTGTAGTAATAGTTTGCACTGTTGCCCCATTTATGGTGAATGGGATTTTGTTTTTTTATGCATCCAGGGTGACAACATTTTTTATGTTGATGACATTCTGAGGCTGGTCACCGTACAGTATTGTATGGATTTTGCATGTGCGCTAAATGTCTGCATGGATTTTTCTCTGTGTGTTCTATGTTTTTTTCTCACATTTCAAAAAATATACATTATGAACTCTAAATTGGTCCTACAGTATATGAGTGAATGTGATGGATGTGTGAGGAAGTGTACCCTACTATGGATAACACCGCATCCAAGGCTGATGTATGCTTTGATGATTTTGTTATTGGCTTAAGCTCCCTATGACCTCTCAATGGATAAGCTATTATGTTAAAATGAACAATCATATTACTGAATGAATGAACAACATGGGCCGGGATGCTGCACTAATTGGTCAAAACGTTTGCTGCCGATCGCTGTATTAACACCGGAACACTTAATGGTATGGCAATTAATGGTTTTTTACATACTGTATTTGTATATAAGTAAAGGTAACCATTAGGGGTAATGATATTTACTGGGCAGGCAAGTTTTTTTGAAGATTCTTAGCACCTATGATCTGTCTTTTAGAAAGTACAAAATCCAAATTGATCCAGATCTGTAAGTTCCAAGAAGGCACAGTTAGACGACCAAGAACATTCTTACATATTGAGATACACGGAGTCGTGCTTCGGTAAGCATTCGCCACACTCGCAAATCAAGAGAAAACTTCACTTCCCAACTCACTACGTTGTCGCAGTTTAGTGACGTCACACTTACGGTTGATATACACCGGATTCACGTTTTTATTTCCTCTTGAAGTTTCTGTCATCCTGAGGAGGTGGGTCGTGAGAATTTTGAATCCTTTTATCATCTGTGTTTTAAAATTTCCATCTGGCATCTTAATCGGTATATTTGTTTTCTTTGACAGGCATTGTTCTTCAGGATGCGAGCCAAGGTAAGATTATATTTCGTATTCTTTGTTTTTAGCTTGTGATTCTTGTTGCACTGCGATTTATTCAATCTGTATTTTTTTCTGATAATTTGTGGTCCCTCTTTTTCTTTTCCCCCTCCTGTAGCCTTGCACTAGACTCCCTCATGTTAGGGTTTACAATAAACGCGCTTTTCGAATTTGCACACACCGAATAATCGCGTACGAAGCCTTTCGCCCGGAAGAAATGGCCTGTAGGCCTACGTTTAGTATTGGAGATGGCTTCTTTAAACAGGGCGTAAAATGCATCTAATAACAATAAAAAAAATGTTAATTAACTTTCTTAATAAGCTGAGTGGATCACGTCTGTGGAAATCGGACAGGAGTTTCACACGTTTTTCCCTGTTCAAGATCGGAACGTAGCAGCTAAGAGTTAAGGGCGAATAGTGCATCGAATTGATTTGGTGACGGTCACATTAACTTGGATTATTCGTTACCTTCTAATCCACGCATTATTTTCCGAGCAGGTTTGTTCATAAACACATTCAAGCCCATGGTTGGATTTGAGGCCGTGGGTCATGTTTCTAAGGAGCAAACTCCGCATGTCTTCGGGCGGTGGAAGGTAGCGGCGACAAAACCCTTGCGGATTGCCCAGTGGTGTCACACATTTGGCAGGCCATGATTTGAGCTGCAGCGGCACGTAAACACCGCCCTCTAACAGCGGGCCACTTTAATTTGTTACAAATCGTTTCTCTTTTTAAACCCGATGTTTACATAAAGTAACTCAAGTCGGTTACTTTCACGACTTGTTCAGAAAGCAGTTTTTATTTTCCTTATTTAAAGACCTCCACCAAACAAGCCTTACCTATGCAGGTCAAGCCTGAAATGAATATGTTGTGAAAGTGGAGTGAAGTTGCTTGAACAGTCCAGCCGGGGTGACCTAACGGTTTGAAGATTACTAGGTCTGAACATACACTAAATGGACAAAAGTATCGGGACGTCTGACCATTACACCAACAGGGACTTTAAAGATGATGCATTCAAAGACACATACTTTTTAATATGGAGTTCTCCCCCCCCCCCAAAATTTGCATTTTGTAAACGTTTCAATTCTTCTTGGGAGGCTTTCAACAAGATTTTGGAGTGTTTCTGTGGAAATGTGTGCCCATTCATTCTGTAGAGCATTTATGAGGTTAAGCACTGATGTTGGAGAAGGCCTGGCTCGCAGGTTCCTTTCCAGTTCATCCTAAATGTGTTCAATGGTGTTGAGGTCAGGACTCTATGCAGGTCAGTCAAGTTCTTCCACACTGAACTCGTCCAACTCCTTGCTTTGTGCACTCGGGCACAGTCATGCTGGAATAGAAAAGGGCCTGCCCCAAACTGTTTCCACAAAGTTGGAAGCATAGCCTTGTCCAAAATGTTGTGGTATGTTGAAGCATTAAGCTTGCCCTTCACTAGAAGTAAGGGGCTTAGCCCAAACCCTGAAAAACAGCCCCACACCGTTTTCCCACCTCCACCAAACTTTACTGTTGGCACATTGCAGTCAGTCAGGTAACGTTCTGGCATCTGACAAACCCAGACTCGCCTATCTGACTGCCAAACAGAGAAGAATACAACATGTTTCCACTGCTGCACAGTCCAATGGTGGTGTACTTTACACCATTCCATCCAGCACGTGCCATCGAACTTGGTGATGGTGAGCAGCTGCTCACTCTTGCAACCCCATTCTGCACAGTTTTATGCGTGAATTAATGCCAGTGGAAGTTTGGAGCTCTTCAGCTATGGAATCGACTTTATCATTATGCACATTAGCAGTTGCTGACCCCGCTCTGAGACTTTATGTGGTCTTCCCCTTCATAGCTAAGTTGCTGTTGTACCTAAAAGCGTCCACTTTCCAATAATACCACTTACAGTTGACTGTGGAATATCCAGCAAGAATGAAATTTCACAAACTGTCTAATTGCAAAGGTGGCATCCTATCACAGTAGCTCTTTAGAACAACCCATAAGTGTTTATAAATGGAGACTGCACGGTGGTGTTTGATATTTTTACGCCTGCGGCAACAGATCTGATTGAAACACTTGAGTTGAATACTTTTGTCCATGTAGTGTATATTGGTGGCAGTAAAATGTGTCTAAAAAGTCCTTGCATACATACATACATACATACATATGGCGGATTTCCATTATCCAACCTGCTGTATCCCAGCAACAGGGTCACGGGGGTCTGCTGGAGCCAATCCCAGCCAGCACAGGGTGCAAGGCAGGAACAAACCCCGGGCAGGGCGCCAGCCCACGCAGGGCACACACTAGGGACAATTTAGAATTGCCAATGCACCTAACCTGCATGTCTTTGGACAGTGGGAGGAAACCCATGCAGATACGGGGTATGGCGGACATGTGCTGTGCCCTTTTATTTTATTTTTTTTAAACTGCTGATTGTATGGATGGATAGATTGATAGATACTTTATTAATCCCAAGGGGAAATTCACATAATCCAGCAGCAGTATACTGATACAAAAAACAATATTAAATTAAATAGTAATAAAAATGAAAAAAGTTAGCATTTACTCCCCCGGGTGGAATTGAAGAGTCGCATAGTGTGGGAGAGGAACGATCTCCACAGTCTGTCACTGAAGCTGCTCCTCTGCCTGGAGATGATACTGTTCAGTGGATGCAGTGGATTCTCAATGATTGACAGGAGCCTGCTCAGCGCCCGTTGCTCTGCCACAGATGTTAAACTGTCCAGCTTCATTCCTACAATAGAGTCTGCCTTCCTAACAAGTTTGCCGTGAGGCGTCTTTCATCTTTATGCTGCCTCCCCAGCACACCACTGCGTAGAAGAGGGCACTCGCCACAACCGTCTGGTAGAACATCTGCAGTATCTTATTGCAGATGTTGAACGACGCCAACCTTCTAAGAAAGTATAGTCGGCTCTGACCTTTCTTACACAGAGCATCAGTATCGGCAGTCCAGTCCAATTTATCTTTCAGCTGTACTCCCAGGTATTTATAGGTCTGTACCCTCTGCACACAGTCACCTCTGATGGAAGCTAAGCAGATGACAATACCTTCTGAAGCACAAACACCCTCCATGTGTGCTGTGTCATTTTCAATGTTCCCAGTTCATTCACACTGGGTGAGTTCCATGTGCGCCATTCAACTGCTTGAAGAAAGTTTACTTTGTGGAACGTGAGGCTCTTACTTGCTTGTTTGTGCTTTACCTTGCTCTCTGTTTTCGTATCCATCTTCAGTTGCACTTTCTCTTCCACCCAGTTTGCCTCTTGAATGTGGTCACACTGGCAGTGGCTAAAGATGGGCAGTAAAAGTGGAACAGGAGTACTAATGGGATTCTCAACCAGAAGTCATTTTAGCCATTTGTGAAGCCTTTCTCTCTCCAAGCTGTTTCAAGGATTATTAAAGGATTTAGCATTAGTTGTTTAATGGATTTATTGTTTATGATATAAACAAGTCGGTCTGTCTTCAGAATGCATGTTACACCAACTGTTGTGTTCTTCAGTTCCTCATGAGAGTCTCTAAGTGTACAGAAGTTGAGTAGTATTGGTATATTGGTATCTGCATAAACACTCCTGGTGCTGCTTTGAAACCAATTCTTGCCGTAGCCAATCTTTTAGCCTGTTGTGGGATTTACATCATGTATGATGCGTGTATTTAATCTTATTTTTTTTCTTGTCTTTTCCTTCTCCACAATATTACCCCTCATCTTGTCTCAGTGGAGGAAGAAGCGTATGAGACGGTGAGTACTGTTAACCTTTTATAGTATACAGGTCCATGTTGCACTTATTTCAAGAGGTTGGTGTAAATTAGTGTAATGAATACGTTGCAAATTAGAGTTGGCAATGGATTATTAAAAAAAAAAAAAAAAAAAACGGTGAGCTTGGCTTTTAAATTGAAAGTTTTTGGTGAATTTATTCAACGAGCCTAAAGCAGAATAAATAACGACTGTTCTGCATTTGTCTTGTATTGCTATCATCCAGTATACTCAAGTGAATTTACTATATTTTTGAATCTCGGTGCACTAGAGAGACTGGTCATTTAAACTAATTTTAATATATATATATAATTTTTTATTATTATTATTGTTTTTTTTTAATAGGCTAAAGCGTAAAAGAAGAAAGATGAGGCAGAGGTCCAAGTAGAATGTTTCTACAGTTTGACCGGACTGGAAGTGAATCTCGCCCAGCTGTTGTAGAGACTGACTGTCTGAGACCTGAAACTTATTTTGTACTGCAGACCCCACCTTCTGGGACCCACCCAAGAAATCTCATTTTGTGGAACTTTGCTTGCCAGTATCCGGAACCTGCCTAAAAAGAACCTCATTTTGTGGAATCTCAATGTGCTACAGTAGCATTGTATGAAATAAATTTGAGGATACATTTTTTTTTTTTTCTTTGATTCATTATTAAAAATGGCAAGTGTATTTCTAAAATTGGTTACAAAAGGGACTGAATCAAACGCACAGTGTTCATATAGTTTTTGGGGGTTTTATCCAAATCATTAAAGTCAGGGTAGTGTTTGTAACATTGAGTTAGATCCCAACATGGGAGCCGGGTAGATTCTTGCTTCATCATATTGTGAAGTTCTCCATTACAAGAAATAACTTGAGCTTTGAGTGTGCTGTGTCACAGAAGCACACAATCTGTGGAGACTGGTATTATTGTGCCCAGACTCCATACTTAATTCTGTGTTGCACTGTGGCTGTAAGGTGCATTCCTTCTTCCGTATATACTGAGAATAGGCCTGTGTCTTTGGTAAGAATTCATGGAACAGAAACCATTTCAGCCTTGCATGCTGCATGAAGCCAATAAAAAGTACAATTCCAAAACGTAACAAGGTGTTCTACATAAAACTACTTAGTGTTTTGAATATCACTTTTGAACACTAGTAAAGAAAATAATGCCAACAGGAGAATTGATTGAATTTTCCGGTAATTAATTTAACCAGCGTGATAAGCTGAAGTGATTCTACATCAGTTGGCAGGTTGTACTTTTACCACCATGTGGCTGCAAAGAATTGAGCAAGTCAGCCCCAGTAACCGCACACACAGGGCCGTGTTTGTTGCAGTAATATATATAATACAGTGTATATATATATAGTTTTTAATTGAGCATTTGTCATAGATGATGAAATATGTTCATAAATGAACAACAAAATTATTGGATGTATGGCTTAAAAAAGCTGTACAACACAACCTAGAACCTTCTATCACAAATATTTAAAGCAATAATATGGGGAGGCTGTGAATCTTCTGTAATTTTAAAACAAGTCCTTCAGGCACACTAATGCCAGAGTAGCGCCTCAACTTCCCTCTGTATAGTTGCATTACTCCCATGGCTATAGGTAGAAATTCTTGCTGTTCATTTTTTCCTGCTGTACGAGAGAATACAATGGCAGGCGTTCACATGCAAGTTGAAGGCAGTTGTCGTGTTCTTGTTGACATTTCATTTCTTATTCATATTCCTGAACCAACTCCTCATGTAGTCCTTGAGTTTGGTGAATTGTGAGGTTTTCTCGTACTCGACTGGCTGCTGTCATTCTTTGTCTAGCAGTGCAGGTTGCCCACTCTAAAGACGTATCTTGACAAGATCTTCCTTCTCATCTCCTTTGCATTGTTCTGGGGCCCAAAACTGTCTTCAATCACACAGTCGGTAATCCATGTGACTGACGGGCCGACCTAGCCACTCTTGTGTCCTGCTTGTAGGAAACAAAATATGCACAAATTTGAGTAGGTGACTAAAATAATGGACAGAAACTGACAACATTAAAATGTTTTTTGAATGTGGTGTTGGTTGTGCATAATGTAGTCCTTCACTATGTTCATTTGAGATGGCGTGGATGAGGTCCTTAAAATTTGACCATATTGTGTGGTTTGATGTCCGTCAGTGGTCAAGCTTACTTGGAGAATTTTTTTATACTAAATTATTTTTATGTGGCATTAACATGTTGGACATTCATGGGGCATTGTGCCAATCTCCACTTGAGATAGTCCAGTGACCAGCTACTTGGTGTTAGGCAGAAACCTCTCGTGCAGGAGGTTTGCTAGGGTATGATGAATCAAGTCGGCACTCCAAGTACCCTACCACCTTTAGGTGTAATAAGTTGTGTGGCAAAAGAACAAAACTTTCCTGTGTCTTTTATACTCTTCATTCACTTTCACCTAAAGCACTCCTGTGGATGTAACAGAAAAATTGTGGGCTTCAGTGGTGAATTGAGATTTGTGAATTAGTCACCTGAGCTGAAACATAACAAAGGTTGAGCTGAGAAGATGAAGACAGTGCAGGAGATAAAGAGGACTGAAGGGAGCAAACAGCATGAAGTCAAAAACAAAGAGCTGAATAAGAGACTTGGAAAACTGAAAATTAAGCATGAAAGCACCAAAACAAAATGCTGCAGTGAAGTACAAGGATGCAGTTGACTTAGAAACGTAACATGGCCTTCTGAGGAGGAAACGGGTGTGTGCCTATGGGGATGATCCTAGTGTGCAGATTACGCCTGAGCCCAGAGGTCATTTGGTTCAAGCTTTCAAAAAAAAAAAAAACCTACCTCTGAAGCTCAAAGTTGGGAAGCAATGGAGAAGTCTGAAAAAGACAAAGCTGACAAAGGTCTGTGGAGCACCTAGCATGTTTGATCAACAGGTAAGCTGTAATGAATTGCACGGTGAGGTACCTATGTGAGGTTTTGAGTTTTAGTTTCTTTATGTTAAGCAAGTGATTCCTAGTAACCTTCATTGGTCGTGGACTGAATTAGCCTTGATGTGTGTGTGTGTGTGTCCACCCTTTGATGGCCTGGTGTCCTATCCAGGTATTATTTCTGCCTGGTGTCTATTGTTTGTTGAGATAGGCTGTGTCTTCCCTACCACCCTGCCCTGAATAACTACAAGATGGATGGATGGATGAATCTGGATTGTGGGGACCAGCAGCCTCTGTAAAGGAAACGGTCAGTCGTGCATAGCATACACCATGCCAAACTCAGAAGGGGCAAACCAGAGTCTCTAATCAACTTAATAAACTGGGGTAACCAGAGAGAAACCCAATGCAGATAGATAATGGGGGAGAATGTAGGCCACCACACAGACTGTCTAGGCTGGAGTCCGAGTTCCTGGCTTCTTGGAAGTGTGGGGCAGCAGTGCAAGCCACTGTGCCACCATAGCTCCCAGTATGGTGTATATAAATAAAATGAATGTGTATGGCATACAAAAATAGCTTAACTGATTTTCATGAAGTTTAAGGAGAGAGATATGGGGTCTCGTAATTGTTTTTGTCAGCTATCTTTAAACAAAATGGGAATGAATTTGCATGTGCTTGTTAATGTACTACACAAAATGGCTTACAACATTGGTTGATAAGATATTGTACCTGTCATTTTCAAACTAAATGGTGGCTTCAAATTCACAGTGATACAAATCAACTTAGCAAACACTTCATTAGTAGGTTGGGGTTTTTAACAACTCCTTTAGAAGGTATTTGGGGGGTAAACAACAATAATAATACAAATAATAATTACATTTTTATAGCACTTTTCTAACCTAACCAAAGTGCTTTACATAGAGAGTGGGGAGCCACCCAACCATCACCAATGTGCTGCCTCCATCTGGATGATGCCATGGCAGCCATTCTTGCACCAGTATGCTCATCACATATTCAAAATTAGATGGTGAAGGGGTGAAGGCGATAGTTAAGACAGTAAGGAGCACGGGATGATTAGGGGGCCAGAATGACCAGGCCATGGAGGGAAGTTTAGTCAAGACACACCCTGCTCTTTTTGAAAGATACCAGAGGCTGTCAGGACCACAGTTTTACATCTCATCCAAAGGATGATGTCAATAGTTGCAGCCCAGTATCCCCGTCACTGCACCGGGACATTGGGATCCATAAACAGATCACGGGGTAAGTGACCCCTGCTGTCCTCTCTAACACTTCTTCTACCAGCAACCAAAGTGTTTCCTAGATACTCCCACCCATGTACTGACGGGACCCAAACAAGTGGATTACCTGCTCTGAAGTGCAGAAGGTTATGGCTGCTAACAAGTATGGGCATTGGGAAGGGAAGCTGGATGTCGATGGAGTGATGATCGTTCTAATATACAATATATATATTTACAAATCTGTAAGCTAAAACCTTCTATGAAAATGTGGCTGAGGATACAGGGAGTTGTAAAATTGAATCTGTCTTCTTCATCCCCAACTTCCTATAACACCATCTTAATTAAGATCAAACACCACTAATTCCTCCAGGATTAGCTTTATCATAGTCTCACTGAAGCCAGGCATATTGAGACAACTGTTAGTGAATTGTGTTTAAAACTGGGTGGGGACAATTGGCTCACTAACTTACATTTCTAAAGCAATCCAACGCCTCATGAAGGCAGCGCTCAAAGTAGAGGTGATGATTTTGAACTGCAGAGACCAGGGGCCTCATGTATAAACGGTGCGTACGCACAGAAATGTTGCGTAAGAACGTTTCCACGTTCAAATCGCAATGTATAAAACCTACATTTGGTGTAAAGCCACGCACTTTTCCACAGTACCTCAAACCGTTCTCCACTCGGTTTTGCAGACTGGCGGCACCCAGCGTCAAAGCAATGCTACTGTTCCTGTGTGGTTACACCTTATTTTCCTGGTGCAGCTTTATAAATACACTGAAACTAACCGCATATTGTTTATTAGTGTAATGCATCTGATTGTAATTGATCAGTAACAATATAATGGTCCAGGGAATAGTATTCCAAATACCATAACTGCTCTAGCGTTCTTCCTTCAGCTGCTCCCGTTAGGAGTTACCACAGCGGATCATCTTTTTCCATATTACTCTCACTGCACCACTCGGAGTATTTATATCACTGTATCTGAGTGTGAATCACAGCAGCAGCTGATCAGAAAGAGAATTATCGGTATACAGCATCAGGCACACACTGCCAAAGCCACGGCAAAAGGTTTCAAAGCCATTCCTGTACGGACCTCGCGGTTCAGAAACAGTTTCATCCCAAGAACTCTAAACGCACTCAACCAATTGCTCCTTGTAGAACTTTTGTACTTATTAGTACAATTACCTCACTGTAAACTTGCACTACAGTTGTAATATCGCACAACCTGCGCCACTTTATAAAGCGCGTATTTACATATGATGACAATATCATTTTTAAGATGAAATGTAGCAAAATATGTTGATTATATTATACAGATAAAACTTTAACTTCATTTAAATAATCTGTATTGTTAATAATTAAACATGTGAGGACACGGTGCCGCAGCGCTAGCAAGTTCACGTATTGTTCCTGCCTTGCGCTGTATATTTGCTGAGGCTGGCGTGACACTGGAAGGATAGACGGATAGAATAATTAAACACGTACTATGAAGATATTTCAATGTTCCTTAAAAGTTTTGAAGAATCGTTGTTGTAAGCTTACAGATGGCTTAACATCTATTACAGAGCTGATTGTGTGGCGATTGGGTATTTGGAGAAAGAAAAGTAAGTACAGGAATTGCAGGTTAGTACGTTTGAAAGAGACAGTACTGCTGCAATAAAGTATTTCATCGAAAGTCATGCATAGCGCAGCAGCATGTTGTGTGAGACATGACCAATCACTGCGCCACCATGTTCCCATGTTTAATAACATGCTTTAACTCCTATCATCATGAAATTGATATCACGTATACATCTCAGTATTTTAATTATTCAGAGAGCTGTAAAATCACGAATGTAATGGATTCTGTGTCCTGTCGGAGAAAGAGAAAGAACGGAAGCACGTAGTGATTCATACGCATAGAGCACATTGAAGATCAAATACAAAACAAAGCATTTAATGTGCTACTTTAGTTACGATGGGATTTGAAAAACTAGTAAATTAAATGAATTTAAGATGAAATTTATGATGTCCTACTTTAATGACAAAATAAACTACGTGATTAAAGTGGAAATTTCGAGATTAAAGTTGACATTTCGTGCTTTTTTCCCCACTGTGTGCCTATTTTTTTTTGTCTGTACCCTAATAAGCTCAGACGGTGGGCTACAACTTGCCTTTTCATGGCGACTTTGATATGTGACCTCTTTTTTATTTTGGCACTGTGTGACTTTGTGAACTTGAGCTTTTGAGTTTCTCCAACACGCTATGTCACTTGATCAGCTTCATTTTGTTGATTATACCACGGTTTAATTAAACAAATAGTATGTTTTTCCTTTGCCTCCACTTGGTATTTGCTGAAATTCTTCTATTTTCCCCCGCGCTTTTCCCATTGTCTTTTCACAGAACACTGAGCTTAAGGGCGGTTTATATTGATTTGCATATTCAAAGAGGCATAATTCTGGGAGGAGCTGGGGCGTTACATAAAGCGCGTGCACATGCGTTACTTTTCACGCTGACCGGGATTTATGTAGCGTAAAAACGTGGAAGTTGGAGTACGCACAGATTCCTGCATCTGGATTTTTCTGTGCATAAGCACATTTCGGCTTTTGTGCTTACGTCATGTTACAGTGCGAATTCTACGCACGGCGTTATGCATGAGGCCCCAGAGCTGCTCTTGTTAACCTGGTCGGCAAGCTTCTGATTATGATGAACCGTCTACAGTTGAAAAGTCTGCTAAAAAAACCCCAAATAGACATATAAAAGTGTGTCGTGTGTGCAGAGAGCAAATTACATGTCTCTCTATTATAAAAGAAAATCTTGAGACGAGACTATTGCCAAGACTGTCCCAGCCCCCTCTCAACCATTTACGGTTAACGGCCCATGCCCACGGTCCTCTCACCTCTAATTCGTGTGAATGCTTTTATCAGACACAGTTCCTGCTCTCTCAACTCTTATAAATTTTTACGTTTTCCTCACTTTAAGTTCCCAATTAAAGAAGACTTCTTACGTCCAAATCTTAATGAAGAATTTCATCCCGAAGGGTTATCAACAGAAGAAATGAGTACAATGAAGTCAAATGAATTAATGCGAAAATTGTCAATTGGTTACATGGTAAATTGGTTAAATGTGTATCAGATGAAAACATCAACTTACAATATCCTGTAGAATATCTACAACCGTTAACATCATCCGGTCTTCCACCGGCTGAATTACTGTTGAAAGATGGATGTATCATAATGTTATTGCCTAATTTATGTATGAGTGATGGGCTATGCAATAGGACAAGATTAGCTGTATTCAAAATTAGTCGAGAAATTCTGAAATGTAAAATTTTAACAGGTGACAAGAAAGGTAATGTAGTACATTTTCTGTGGATAACATTAGGCACCAAAGGAGATCTTGATATGCCAGTCGTATTAAAACGTTTACAGTTTCCCTTTAGAATAGCTTTTGCTGTGATAATTAACAAATCACAGGGACAAACATTTGAAAAAGTTGGTTTATTTATTAGAGAGAAAGAAATGATAGTCACTCATGGGCAGTTATACGTTTAGTTGTCACAATGTAAGTCCAAACAGGGAATCAAAATTCAATGTGATATTGATGAAAAGTTAATTCCAAATATTGCTTTTACTGAAGTTTTACAGTAAAAGTGTAAGTTTAAAAAGTATTTACATGTTAATTTCAAAGCCAAACAGAACGAAAACGTATAACACAACATGAGACATAATTTTCTTTCAATTTATTACGTTTTACTATTTTTTACTATGGTTAATTACTCGCTGTAATGTAAAATAGTTAGGTCTATTATGCATGTGTAACAATTCCCATGAAAATAACAATCTGTTTAAATTATAAATCTGCTTCCCCATACATGAGTGGCAGAGGTGCAAAGTGGCTAGTGCGTAGCGCCAGCCCAGGGGTTGGCGAGCAAAGCAAGCAGAGGGCAGAGGCCCCTAGTTTTAAAAATAAACACAACCTGATGCCATTGAAAAACCTTTCTGTAGCATCAGAATGTACACTGGCAATTAACGGCATCAATAGACGAGTGGAAAACGTGGACAATATGTTGTTGCAGGTCCTGTGTGTGCTCTCTGCTGTTCAGCATTACAACGATGGCATAGCAGCCGATGTAAACATAAAAATAGGAACTTCAAAATGTTTCATGTAAGTGATGCATCACACTCCATCAAAAGGACCTCCGTTAAGAGAGCTGATAATGAAAAGCCGCAGGAGATGCAGATTTCAGTACTCAAAACACCCAAATCAACAAATCTGCCGAAGCCCCCTAGTATTGAGCAGTATAAGAAGTAGAAATGTTAAGTTTGAATACAGGTCTGAAACATACCCTAATGATAATGACCTGGGGGTCATAGTGGGCTCATCATTATCTACATCCATATGGTGTACAGAAGTGCCCAGGTAGGATTGTGATGTGTGGAGTACAAGACAATGTTATGAGTTATGAGGAGAGATGGAAG
Organism: Polypterus bichir lapradei; assembly: GCA_026402145.1. Taxonomy (NCBI): domain Eukaryota; kingdom Metazoa; phylum Chordata; class Cladistia; order Polypteriformes; family Polypteridae; genus Polypterus; species Polypterus bichir. Next base: position 128,166,972 of record JANRMT010062791.1, on the reverse strand, counting down.
AAGCTGAACCTTTTCGGTTTAACCAAACTGAGCTTAAGTGGTGACATGACTGAAGTGTTTAAAATTACAAAAGGAATCGGTACAGTGGAACTCAAATATTACTTTAAAATTAATTCTGCAACAAGAACACAGGGACAACATTAAAAACTTGTTGAGGGCAGATTGTGCATAAATGTAAGTTTTGTTTTTTTTTCACACGTTGAACCATAGACACATGTAATAAATTACCAAGTAGTGTGGCGGAGAGTAGGACATTGATGTTATTTTCTATAATCTAAGCGAACGGGATGGGCGAGCATGTTGGATAAATGGCCTGTTATTGTCACAGCTGTTCTAGTGCTCTAGCTCTGAGTCAACATTGCTCTGCTGAACTCTGTGTGTCATTTGGATAGACAAATGGAGAGGGACCAGAGCAGGATTTTAAACTAGGACTCAGCATCTTTGAGGCAGCAGCACTAGACCCCTTCACAGTTTCAACACTACAATCCAAAAAAATGTAATAACGGGCATGAACTTCTATCATTCAGCTATTCTGGTTACAGCACCTGAGCTCAGTGTATTTAGCTTTGAGAATTAAATGTCCATAAGGAAGTTCATTCTGAACTCATCTAAAAGAAAAGCAGCACCTCGGCATCTCTGTAAAACATTCATGTTCCTCAGTTTATTGTTTTTACCTCCAACTCGATGCATTTTTAGAGAAATGGTTGGTGGGCAGGGTTGTATTCCAAGAAATTGATCATGTTGTTATGTGGGATAATTTGTATCTTGAGGAGTCTAGAGTATATAGTACCTCACTGAATATGTGGTTATTCTAATATATTTTTATACAATCCATTTTATCTCCTTCTCAGTGGTGTTCATTTATTCCTCACATACAATAAAAATGGCTGATATTTTGATTGATATTCTCCAATTACATGAATCACTTTCTGAATAATGCCTTCTAGTAGAGGGGATCAGCTTATTGCAGTTTATAATGGAATGTAATTATGGAGAATAAACATTTATTACTGTAAACTCGGCCCCTTAAGGGAGTCATTTTGATGGCCAGCGAGTAAAGTCACAAACATTATAATCAGCACTCACAAAGCTGGCAAGTAAGCCAATACCTCACTGGGTATCTAAGGTGGCTAGTGTCAAAATTTGTGGAGTTTGAACATTGCCACTGTGCCTACATGGGTTTCATCCTAGTCCTAAGGTTTATCTCCCACATCCCCAGTTACGTACTTATTGTGGTAGTTGGTGATTATGATTTGGTCCTGTGTGAATGGACTGACACCATATTCTGGGCAGCTTCCTGTTCTGCCCCAAGTGCTTATGGGATAGCCTTCCCATGACCCTAACCTGAATAAAGCAAATTTGAGGCTACCATATTGTGCCATGATTTCTTAAGTGAAAAGTGTGAAACACAGGTATACGATGAAGAGTAAATGGCAAAGGTTTCAACTAACTTTTCAGTTTTCCATTGCGTCTCAAGAAACCTCCTGTTCACAATGGTGTCATATTATAGAAAGAGGACCACCGGCGATCATCTGACAGTCTGACTGGCTTCAGTGGCTCCCGATGTACAATGTACTCCCTAATATTGGACAATCCAGACAGCACACAGCAGCTTAATGCACTGCGGCCCACATTCATGTTTGGCACCTCTTGCCACTCGTTTGTCTCCTTGTTGTAACACTCCACCTTAGAAGAGATGGTGTTGCCGTCGTAACCACCCACCACATAGAGGAGATCCTCCATTGTCTCAATGCCAAAGTTGTTGCGTGTAGTGATCATCGATGAGACAGTGCGCCAGGTATCAGTCAAGGGGGAGTAGGCCTCGGCAGTATTCAGGCTGTTCTCACCATCAAAGCCCCCTACCTAGAAAGGAAGGTTTGAAACACATTGTCATTGTACCTGGTAGCAGAGAAGTCAAGTTGGCTTTCAGTGAATTATCTTCTCTGTCAGAATTATATTACTGTACTGCTGAAACAATAAACTATTCTTTATTTATCAATACTTTTTTCAGAGGCTGCATAAATGACTTAAGAATTAGTTTTATCCAGGCAATAGCATGACATGGACACTCAGACACTGGGATGGGGCATTAGTCAATGATGGCTGTACAGAAGCAAACGTCCAACATTTTGTGGCTGACACAGACTTAATTAAATGTTTTTAACTTGGACAAGTGTCAATGATGGCTGTACAGAAATTAAATTCCACCACTGGGGGGCTGACACAAACTTGATTAAATGTTTTAACTTGGGTCATGTGTCAATGATGATCCCTAACCAGTGCTAGACAAACTGGTAGTGACCCAACACCAAAGATGAAATAATCAAAATTTTTGATTCATTAAACCAAAAGCAACAAGACTGAAATTTTAACTTCGTGCTACGCCAAACTTTGCTCCCAGAACTCTACTCCCATTGTAACACAAGAGACACAGTTCAAGGACAAATGACATTCAGCAGAATCAGAAAGGATTCAGACCCCCTGTCAATTTTCGCAAACTTTATTGTGTTGTAGATTTAATTTTAAAGGGATATATTTGCCATTTTTGCCCATCAATCTACACTCAATAACTCATCATGACAAAGTAAAAAGCATCTTCTCAGAAAGTTTAATATAAAACTGAAATCTCTTATTCATTCAAGTATTCAGTCCCTTTGTTATAGCACTCCAAATTGTGGTCAGGTGCACTGTGTTTGCTTTAATAATTCTTGAGGTGTTTCTAGAATTTGACTGGAGTCCACCTGCATCATTGGAGATTGTTTAGAAAGGGAAACACCTATCTATATGCAGTCCCACAATTCATAGCACATGTCAACAAAAAAACCAAGCCATGAAGTCCAAGGAACTCTCTGTAGACCTCCACGATCAAACTGTGGTGAGGCACAGATCAGGATAAGGGCTTCAAACCATCTATAAAGCTTTGAGTGCTCACAGGAACATAGTGGCAGCATTAATTGGGAAACGAAAGATGTTTGGAGCCCAGGACTCTTCCCAGAGTTGGCTGTCAGACCAAACTCAGTAACCAGGCAAGAAGGGCCTTAGTCAGGGAGGTGACCAATAAACTCCTAACTGAGTTCTCTGCTGAGATGAGAGAACCTGTCGAAAAGGACGACCATCTCAGCAGAATTTCATCAATCAGGCATTAATGGCAGAGTGGCTAGATGAAAGCCAATCTTGGCAAACAGCACTTAAAGGACTCTGAGAACATGAGGAAAAAGGTTCTCTGGTCTGATGAGACTGAACTCTTTAGGCACAACTTTAACTATTTATTTCTGGCAAAGACCAGACACTGCTTATCACCTGCCTAATAGTATCCCCACGGTGAAGCATCGTGTTGGCAGCATCATGCTATGGGTTTGCTTCTCAGCTAGACAGGGACAAGGAGACTGGAGAGAGCTGAAGGAAGGAAGAATGCAGCCAAATACACGTTGAAGTAAACCTGCCCCAGAGAATAAGCCATGTCAGATTTAGGCAACGGCTGACCTTTGAACATGACCATGACCCAAAGCATACAGTCAAGACAACACGTGAGTGGCATTTGACTGTCCTTGAGGCGGCCTAGCCAAAGCCCACACTTAAACCCCAAAGAACATCTGTGGGGAGACCTGAAGACAGCAGTTTACCGGCACTTCCCATCCATTCTAACAGAGCTTGAGAGGATCTGCTAGGAAGAATGGGATAAACTGCCCAAATCCATGTGTGCAAAGGTTGTAGAAACTTACCCAAGAAGATTCAAGGCTGTAATTTCTGCCGACAGGGCTTCTACAAAGTACTGAAGTAAGGGAGTGAATACTTATATGAATGGAAGATTTTAGTTTTTGATTTTGAATAAATTTGTAATCTTTCTTATAACTTGTTTTCACTTTGTCATTATGGGCTATTATGAGTGTAGACAGATGGGCAAAAATGGCAAATGTATCCATTTAAAATGAAGTCCACAACACAATAAAGTGAATGGGGTCCGAGTACTTTCCGAATCCACTGTCATCTTAGTTAGACTAGCCTTCCTATTGTAAAGTGGAGCTTACAATGGGAATGCGTTACTCACTGCATAAACTTCATCTTTATAGGCAATCACTCCCACACCACTTCTTTGGATTGTCATAGGTGCAATCAGGGACCACTGATTTGTTTCAGGGTAGTAGACTTCTGCCGTGAGGAGACAGTCATCCCCATTGAAGCCACCACAGATGTATATCTGTAGAATGAGCAGACACAATATATGTTGATTAGGGGGATAAAAATGTACAACTGGTACCGCTGCTCATAATAACCTGCAATTAAGCAGCTATACTTCTAACATTGAAACATGTCAGATCATACACATTAAACACCTACTGGAATCAGGACCAGAACTGGCTTAATTACCCATCACTGTGACACAAGTGACAAAAATGAAAATACAAAAATGTCAATTGCATTTCTACAAATATTTTACTTTCCTAAAACTTCCTGTTAAGTTTGTCACCCTGTTCTCAAATACCAAAAGAGTTTCCTGGTGTCACAAACTCTAGGGGTTCAGCTCAGTGACCACTGCTGCAGTTTTACTGTTAAGGCTAACCTTGAACAATTTTTACTATCTAGGTCAGAGGTGGGCAAACCATGGTCTGTGGGTCTTACCTAGCCAGTGGCACAGGTGCAAGAAGCCCCTGGGGTACTCAGAGAGATGACTAATATACACCAACACCTTTGAGGTGGTCTTAACAAGATGATGCTAGAATTATCTGTTGTTAATGCAATAAGAGGTTGGTGGTGTAGTCCACAAACTGATTAAATAACCCAGGCTTTTGCCATTCAAATAATGAGGGTCTGTCACACAGACACATAGTGGCATTGGAACAATTGAACATCCCAGGATGCTCTGCAGCTCTGCATTAAAAGAACTAGACTTTTATTTCCAGATTTTTGATGCTCAGTTTAACACTGCTTGTAGTACTTAATTTATGGGTTTTTGTAAATGAAAATTTTCCATTGAAGTTGGAAAGTGGTCTGGGTTTACCTCCCACAATTGACTTATGGTGCCTGGTGGATGTGTTTTACTGCCAAGGCTGGGGCTAAAGTGGCAGGTATATTCTGAATATAGCTAATCGAAGTGATTGTTTGGGATCAAGACAGAAATAAAGATGTTTGATTTTCGAGGGGAAGTTTAATTAATGAAATTCATTGTTTTACCTACACTTTTTTGTGTTTTTATCATCTAGGAGGACTCTTACACAGATAGAAAGACAATGTTTTTATTTCTTTTCAGGGTGATCAAATGAAAACCTATTGGAGAAGGAATACGGCCAAACCAACAGTAAAAGGATGCAGAGGTTTCCCTGATCTGCAGAAAGTAGTGGCAATGAGATTTACCTTTATAGCAGCGGTTTCAACGGCACTAGAGAGAGGCGAGATAGCTGTAGATCTAGCACAATATATGCTGAGGATGCAGGCTAAGAAAATTTGGATAATACATGGTAAATAACGACAAGCCACTAGATTTCTAAATACAAAGACATTGCAAATGAGTACTTAGGTTCACAGGAAAGCATGGACACAGGAAAAGTGAGTCTAGGGTGTGGAGAAGGTGGAAACCTTCAGGAAGATCAATAAATGATAAAATACAGGTAGTGTGGGAAAGATCTTCCAACAAAGTGATTGAGGAAAGACCTGGGAAATGGAGGAAAAAAATGTAACTAATAAACAAAAGGATCTGCCGAGGGTATCTGTACACAAATGGTAACCTACAGGCATATGAAAAAGTCTGGGAAACTCTCTCAGCCTGCATAATAATTTACTTTCAACAAAAAAGATAACAGTGGTATGTCTTTCATTTCCTAGGAACATTTGAGTACTGGGGTGTTTTCCGAACAAAGATTTTTAGTGAAGCAGTATTTAGTTGTATGAAATTAAATCAAATGTGAAAAACTGGCTGTGCAAAAATTTGGGTCCCCTTGTAATTTTGCTGATTTGAACTGCTCAATACTGATTACTTGCAACACCAAATTGGTTGGATTAGCTTGTTAAGCCTTGAACTTCATAGACAGGTGTGTCCAATCATGAGAAAAGGTATTTAAGGTGGTCAATTGCAAGTTGTGTTTCCTTTTGACTCTCCTCTGAAGAATGACAGCATGGGATCCTCAAAGCAACTCTCAAAAGATCTGAAAACAAAGATTGTTCAGTATCATGGTTTAGGTAAAGGCTACAGGATGCGCAGGATTGTGAGAATGGTTACAGACAACCTACAGATCACCTCCAAAGACCTGCAAGAAAATCTTGCTGCACATCGTTCTACAATTCAGCGTAATTTGCACAAAGAACATCTGTATGGCAGGGTGATGAGAAAGACGCCCTTTCTGCACTCACGCCACAAACAGAGTCGCTTGTTGTATGCAAATGCTCATTTAGACAAACCAGATTCATTTTGGAACAAAGTGCTTTGGACTGATGAGACAAAAATTATTTGGTCATAACAAAAAGCGTTTTGCATGGCGGAAGAACAACACCGTATTCCAATAAAAACACCTGCTACCTACTGTCAAATTTGGTGTAGGTTCCATCATGCTGTGGGGCTGTGTAGCTAGTTCAGGGACTGGGGCCCTTGTTAAAGTTGAGGGTTGGATGAATTCAACCCAATATCAACAAACTCTTCAGGATAATGTTCAAGCATCAGTGACAAAGTTGAAGTTACGCAGGGGTTAGATATTCCAACAAGACAATGACCCAAAACACAGTTCGAAATCTACAAAGCCATTCATGCAGAGGGACAAGTACAATGTTCTGGAATAGCCGTCAAAGTCCCTGACTTGAATATCATTGAAAATCTATGGGATGATTTGAAGCAGGCTGTCCATGCTCGGCAGCCATCACATCTAACTGAACAGGAGAGATTTTGTAAGAAAGAATGGTCAAAAATACCTCCATCCAGAATCCAGACACTCATCAAAGGCTATAGGAGGCATCTAGAGGCTCTGTTATTTTTGCAAAAGGAGGTTCAACTAAGTATTGATGTAATATCTCTGTTGGGGTGCCCAAATTTATGCACCTGTCTAGTTTTGTTATGATGCAGATTGCATATTTTCTGTTAATCCAATAAACTTAATGTCACTGCTGAAATACTACTGTTTCCATAAGGCATGTCATATATTAAAAGGAAGTTGCTACTTTGAAAGCTCAGCCAATGGGAAACAAAAATCCAAAGATTAAGAGGGTTTCCCAAACTTTTTCATATGACTGTATATAAAAGAAAGGAAGTGAAATCCCCTGGTACCCTAGAGACATCGGAATGATTTGTAGGAATGTGATTTTGTAGAACAAATATGGAGAAAAACACAAAAAACTGGGCTAGAACATGGTTATGTATGGCCAATTGACAATGAAATAAGTACTGGAGAATGATAAACATTATAAATGATGTGTTCTCACCTGCTAAAGAAGACTAATCCCGGTACAGGATAGACTACAGGAAAATATAAGTCAATTGTCAGGAAAGCAGTAAGAAGCACTGACGTGAAAGAAACAAAGGTAAGATAACAACCTGATTTTTTAATATGAATTAGACATTTTATGAAATGCATTTCTATATTAGGAAGATCCAAATTACCTCTGCAATTAATGCACTGATAAAGGAAATACCGACAGAGCAAGAGTCTAATCATCCTAGAATATCCTTTTTTTATTATCTAAGAAATGAATAAAGGATAATTAGTACAAAAAACACTATTAGGGATCCCTACTGTTTATAAGAAAAGAAGTAAAAGTGCTTTTTTTTTAACTGTTGAATATGTCTGATTGTCACAGAATGTTTTTAGATGCTTACTTTATGCATTTGTCTTGTGTGTGCATTTTAAAGATACGAGTTTGAGTATGGCCAATTTTATCCAAGTACTTAGGAGCCCCCTGCTCCTAAAGAGATTGTAAGTTACAAATTAATTTCACTTTTACTTTAAAACTTCAGTAAAAACAATATTTGGAATTAACTTTTCTTCAATATCACATTGAATTTTGATTCCGTGTTTGGATTTACATCGTGACAACACAAAGTATAACTGCCCGTGTGTGAATATTATTTCTTTCTCTCTAATAAATAAACCGACTTTTTTGAATGTTTGTCCCAGTGATTTGTTAATTGTCATAGCAAAAGCTATTCTCATGGGAAACTGTAAACGTTTTAATATAAATGGCATATCAAGATCTCCTTTTGTGTCTAATGTTATTCGCAGAAAATGTACTACTGTACATTACCTTTCTTGTCGCCTGTTAAAATGAAGTTCTACTTTGTCTTTTACTCTTTGTCTTTTATTTCTGACCCTGATTGGACCTACAAGGTTTTCAGTTCCACTTGGTCCGGGCTGACTATTATTTTCCTTATTTTCAGAATTTGCACATAGATTATTATTGTTCTTTTTTGCATTCTTTTCTCTCCAATGCTTTTGGGTCTCTTTTCGACACGCTGCTCTTTCTTCTTCGCTTAGTGGTTGATGTGTCATTTAGAACATATAAAATTATTGTCCTGATAAAATTTATAAGAGCTGAGAGCGCAGGAAGTGTGTCTGCCAAAAGCATTCACACAATTAGAGTTAGATGAACGTGGTCTTGTTTGAAAATAGTTGTAAGTAGGGCGTGACTTGAAAGAATGTAATGCAAAAGTCACCTTTTTGCAGGACTTGCTTCCAAAGGTTGTAAGTATGACATGACTTGAAAGAATTTCATGTTAAAGGTCTCTGTCTCACGTGACTTCATTCCAAAAAGTCTCTTCAAAAATTCAAGATTTTTTTATTATAGAGAGAGATATATCTCTGCAGCTTGGAACCTCCACCCTGGAGCTCCAAGTAGGTGAAGGTGACTCCAATATGCCTCAATAGAGGTTAGCTGCAGACCTCCAAAGCTCTGCCTGGTAACACTATGATGTAAAATCAGCATTGTGGGAGGGTTATCTGACTCTAATAACAACAACTGCCCATTAACTCAACTACAAGGACTTGGAACTCCAGGGTGAGACTGTCCTGCAGAACGAGAAAGAGCTGAATGTCGGTGATGCACCATCACAAATTATTTTCATTGGTCATTCCTTAGCTTGTTTGCCTGTAGTGAATGTTTAACAACATGTTTTATGAAAAGACCCATACACCTTTTGTAATTTATAATTATAATGATGTTAAACATTATTATAACATTATACACTTCATCATTTTGCATCCTTCACTTCATTTATATGGTCATTCACTCACATGCAACTGACCAATTCAAAAATTAATTCTAGAAAGTCAACAACAAATTACTGTCCAAATAAATTACTGCTACAGGCAGTCTATTGCTGCTAAAATAAATAAATGTATGTTGTGGTGTGTCTCAATCTGTTTGAAATACACTACAAAATGGAAAATAATTTCTGATACGTTAAAAACCTATGGAGCCCCGCAGGTGTTAGGCAGAGAAAAAAATAATTGTCCAAACGGATTATTTTTCTTTTTCTTTCATGACATTTACCTAGTTCAGTGCAAAACAGTTAAACATGTATTTAATTGTTTTTTATGTCTAATGTAATAGATTTACAATGGTTCAAATCAAATATCAAATGTACTTATATTCTCTCAGTCTTGTTCAATATTCCTTTTGTCCTCCTGCCAGTTCTTTCCAAATGTTCCTCAAAAACAAAATCGCCAGTCACCCAATATTTATTGCTTTATCTCACTGGAAGTTAACAGTCTTTTCTGCTGTGAGATATGAACGTCTCTGTTTGAGTGTAAGGGTAACTATAATATGTTGGTAAACATATAAAGCATATATCTTTTCTAAGGGCCAGCCGGCAGCTCAACCCAGCCGGGACATTCCGAGAAGGGAAGGACTAGGGGAAGGCAACTATGTTTAGACACTGCCTCCTCCAAGATGCTACATGGGGACATCCCTGCAGCATAGTGGTGCCTCGGATTCCCGCAGGGTACTATGGGATTTAGAGTTCGGCTTCACAGCCCTGCTGGGTACTGTGGGTGGAGATGCTGCAGGAGGACCTGGGGAGTCATGCTTCCCTCATAGCCCGGAAGAACTAGTGAGTCATGAGGATGGAAATCCGGAAGTGCTTCCGGGCTGATTAAAGAACTTGAGTTCTCCATCTGACCTGGAAGTGCTTGCAAGTCATGTGGGAGGAAGAACAGAAACACTTCTGGGTCGGGCACTCTTTAAAGAACTGCTGAAGATCCAGCAAGTGAGCCGGAATTGGGAGGAGGTGGATAACACACTTGCTGGGAGGTGTGAAGGAGAAAAGAGAGAAGGATATTTTGTGTATTGTGTGGCTGTGGTGCTTGAAGGGCACTGTTAAGGAAGAAAATAATTAAAATATCTTCTTGGTGCTTTTACCTAGTGTCCTGCATGTCTGTCTGTTGGGTTTAGAGGGGCAACAGTGCCACCTAGTGTCCACACTGTATTAAAAAACATAATTATAATTGTATCACCAGTCTCTAATAAACTATCAGGATGGTTGAAATGTATACAAATAATTTTTTTAAAGTTAGAAATTTTGGCCAAACTTACTATTTGTATACCTAAATATATTTAGAAAAAGCTTTCTATATTGTACGTAGTCACCATCAGGCATTTTACAAGTTTGCAGCTGTTTAGGGTGAAGCATATGGGCTGCATGTGATCACTTGAAAAAATGAAATGATTTTTAAATTGATTTAAACAGCATAAAGATCATTAGGTTTACACACTCTTCATTAGCAAAATGGCCATTACAGGCTGCTTTACAGACTTTCACTGTTACCTGATTCGATAAAAAAAACACACATTATACAAACAAATGTTATATAGGCAGATTGCACAAATAAGATTTCTCATTTTAAGCAAGAGTAGTTTTTCTATAGTGAATTGACATAAATACAGTAGTGGTTTGAAAATTTCCTGATAACTCCATGAATATCTTTCTCAATATAACAGCTTTTTGTTTGATTTAATCTGGGGGTTGTATAGTGATCTGATACTTTTATAGGTTAGATATAATACAGTAAACATGCAAAAAAACTTGAACCTAGATTCTGTGCAATATGGTAAATGAGCCACCCGACGCCAACATCCAATACTGATACAAACATCCAGCTCCTCCCCATTCTGCAGGCTGCAGAAAGGGGCACTTGTCCAGGGTGGAGGCTCTGGACTGCTGAGATACCAGACTTATTTTATCAGCAACATCCATCCCTTCCCTGAAGGACTTCGGGTGTGACTTCAGGTTTGTGCACAACTGGCAATTTGGCCTGCCACCAAAAAAGTTTGCCTACCCCTGATCTAGGTGAAAATAAGAGCAGAAAGGTCAAATAATCACTACTTGGTGGTGATGGTGTGTTTCAGATGAATTTGAAGACCAGTCTTTATAATTGAATTGTGACACTCACATTCAGTATCGTCTTGTTCCAGAATTCATTTTCTAAAGCAGCTAGGAAGGCCATACCCTGAAAGTGTTGCTGAGCAGTGCTGACTTGGTAGCAAACCCCAGAAGCCTATCAAGACAAAAAAGGAAGCCTTCCAAGAAATGCTCAAGTCAGGCACATGGTACTCTCAAATATTGAAGGGGTTAACTGTAAGGTTGATCAGCACCATTAAGCTACCTATAATCAATCGATTGCAATATTGATGCTGCCAAACTGGGTTTACTAAAAGATACTAAATGTACTGGAGAGAGAGAGAGAGAGAGAGAGGTCATCCAGAAAATGCACAATGATGAACTTCACTAAAGGAGCCACTTTCTCCACTGAAAAGATAAAGGTTAGATTCTTTGGGGAGGTCTAGAAATTTGAACAAAAGCAATTACATACATTGGCAGTAGTGATATGAAGTACTGAAAGAAAGTTGCCTCATTTGGTTCACCAAAAAGCAACAAAATGTGGACCTCTGCTAAAGACACCCAAAAAGTGGAAGTTAGGCTGTATGATAGGCTAGCAGCCTGCAACTGGAATACTTTGAACAGTTTTATCATTACACTAAATGGAAAGTTCAGGTACTGTGAAATTTTGGGTACTGCAGAGAATCACCAAAAACTTCTTATCTCAGATGCAATTTTAATGCTGGATGGATTCCATCTGATACAATAAGTTGGAGTATTAAAATCTGGATGGAGACAGGACAGCTGTATGAATCAGGTCAGGTCAGGTTGGGGAGCATGCACTGGTACAGCTTGTTGCTGCATCTACCACACAATGAAACAGTTTGGGACACTGGTTGGCAACCCCCAAGGCAGACACAACATCCAGTCCCACCCCCCAGAAATGACCATCTATCTGCTGCAGCCAGGTGTTACTTGGGCATCCCTTTGGCCTGGTCCAGCCACTTGAATCCCCAACAATGAGGATCCTGCGAAATAGATCACCCTCTGGGAATCGCACCACATGGTGCTGTAAGTGACGCTCCCTCACAATTCAGTGCCTCATTCAGAACTCCGTGAGCAACCACTTGTTTAACACAAAGTCAAAGCAGAGGCACTCAAGGATTCTCTAAAGAGACACAGTACTGAAAGAGTCCAGTCTTCACCACAGGTCATTGGATAGTGTCCATGTGTTGCTACAATATAGCAAAACAGGAAGCATCAGGACTCTAAAGACTTGGACCTTTGTCCTTTTGCAGAGATATTAGTAGCCCCACACACCCTTTTCCAGCAACCTCATGATCACCCATGCTCACTCTGCACAGCACACACAGTACCAGTGTACAGGCCGGCCATGATATCCAGCAAGTTAGGGAGATCCCCTGAAGTCTCAGGATGTCCCACAGGGCAGCGAAAATCGATAAAGACTGCAAAAACTCTGCCGATATTCGCATCTGCTCTCAATGAGAACTGGTAGACTTCTTAGGTGTAAAACCAGATTGCTCCAGTTGCTGATAGGTGAGTAAGTGATCACGGATCCTATTGAGGATGACCTTAGCAAGGACCTTACCCAGCATAGTTGCCGCAATCCAGGCATTCACCCTTCCCTTTCCAGATAGGGATGACAAGTCCCATTTTCTAGTCAGTTGGGATGACGCCCATCTCCCAAATGGAAGCAAAGATTGCTTCCAATGCAAGGACGACAGTCTAACCACCAGCCTGGAGAATGAGCAATGGTTAAAAAGTAAGCACATTAACAATTCAAGCAAAAATTGTGTAATCCAGACATTGAAATACTGACTGAATGTATTCAAGTTACTGTCTAAGGAGATAAGTTTGACATAATCCTTGTTAATGTTTATTAACTCAGCAACAGAAATTATTTTCTTAATGATGAATCATTCTGACACTAGAATGCTGGCAACTTTAACCAGGGAAGATTTGGAAGGAACAAACTTCTATCAGAATGTTTCATTTTTTGGACCCAACAAGCTGGACCTGCTGTATCCAAATGTTAATGCCTTTAAATGTAAATATGTGGCATCACTGGGCAGATCCGATAACATCTTATTTCCACCTACAAGCCTGGTATCAGATAAAAGCATCTCTCTTATTATCTAAGCAAGAAGTTTGGGGCTTCTGTAAAGTTTTACTTTCTCTTGGAAAACAAAGTTCTATCTATCTATTAACATACAAAAAACATTGGAAGCTCAGCAGAGAAGAGTAATCAAGGGGATTCCTAGGGGAAACTGCATACACAACTCTGACAAATAAAGAGTATTGGATCTTTTATGTCTTGAGCAGAATAAACTACATGGAGATTTAATCCAGGTTTCCAAAATTGCCTCCTACATATTACTCAGAAAGTAGGCCTTGTGCTGCTATGCTTGCTAAAGTGATTAGTGAGAGAGGATTGCTGCTTTTCAGTACAACTCATTAAAAATATTAAGGTCCAGGGATGATATGGTGCAGCTCCACACATCTTTACAAATCATTTATGCTTGTTAACAGTATTGTCTACTATAATGGATAAGCCCTCATTTAGTGTGTGAGGAACAAAGAATTATGAAGGTAACAGGGTTTGGGTTTTCAACTTAGTAGTGAGTCAAAGCTATCAGGTCAGTTCAGTCCATAAAGTAGCTTTGAAACTGCGCAACAGTTAAATGAGGGATAAAGAAAATACCATTGGAAAAAATCATCGGGGCAGGGTGGAGATAGGGTTGCTCTTTCTCTGGGACATTGTTGTCCTCATATGTGTCCTTGTCTTATGCCGTCATAGTGCTATATATGAAAGGATGAACTACAGTGTGTTACAGTTTGTTCATTGACTGTGTAGTGTTTGTGTGTTCGTCCCAGACCCAAAAGATGTACATGTTATGTTAATTAGCACCTATAAATTGGTGCAGTGCGAGTACACAGATGTGGGTTTGTGTTTTGGTAGACTGGCATCCCTCCTATAGCTGGGTCATAGCTTGTCCCAAATTGTATGGGGTGCCTGTAGTCCCATTATCTTGACTTGAACCAAGCATGTTCAGGGAAAAGATAGGCAGCAAGATATATGCATTCATCCATGCTCTGATCTCTTTGAGATACGTCAACATTTTGTCTTTGATCAATACGCAACCGGGGGTGATGTTATAATAAGGCTAGAAGTCGTTGTTTAAAAGGAGGATGTGTTGGTATAAAATGTAGTCTCTGGCTTACCGTGAATCTGCAACGGTCTATGAAGGTTCACAAAATAGATTATTTTGAGCTTTTCTCACTGACAAACATAATATGCCATGGTTAAGCTGAAATATAAGAAATGCTGTCTTGTTCTCATGCTATATAGATCACATACACCATTATTACAAAAAAATGAAAAAATACTTCATGTCTGGGCTCTAACAAGTGCTTCTGACACTTTTTGTATGCAATTTCAGTTGGCTGAAATGCATTATTTACAGTGGATTCAAAAAGTATTCAGACCCCCTTTGCTTTTTTCACATTTTATGTTTTGGCCTTTATACTAAAATAACTTCAATTAATTTTTCCCTCATCAATCAACACTCAGTATCACACTAAAATATACTGTAACTGACAGAAATATTCTGACCTTTTACTCATTAGTTTGTTGAAGCCTTTTTGCGGCAATCATGGCTTGGAGTCTTCCAGGGTATGTTGTGAGTGACAATGTTGGAAAACCTGGATTTGGAGGATCTTCTACCATTCTTCTCTGCAGACAGTTTGGCAGACAGCTATTTCCAAGGGTTTCCAGAGTTGTTCAGTTGGGGTTATGTCTCGCTCGACCACTCAAGAACATTCCCAGAGTTGTATAGAATTGAATTCTAAGCCACTCCTGTGTTGTCTTTGCTTTGTGTTTAGGGTCGATGCCCTGTTGGAAGGTCTAGTCTTAGGTCCAGAGTGCTCTGGAGCAGGTTTACAATAAGAATACCTCTCTACTTTGCTCTGTTCAGCTTGCCCTTAACCCTGCCTAGTCTATCAGTCCCTGCCACTGAAAAACATCCCAACATCATGATGCTGCCACCACCATGCTTCACTGTTGGAATGGTGCAGCACAGGTGATAAGAGGTGCCTGTTTTCCTCCAGACAGGATGCTAATCTTGGTTTCATCAGACCAGAGACTGCTGCTTCTCACAGTCTGAGAGTCCTTTAGCTGGCTTTTTGCAATCCTAAGGATAGGTGTCTGTTTGGTCACTCTGTCATAAAGATCGGGTTGATGGAGTGTTGCCGCAATGAAAGTTTCTCCCATCTCCACCAAGGTTCTCTGGAGCTCTTGGTTACCTCTTTTACCATGGCCTGTAATTCATGATTGTTCAATTTAGTTGGATAACCAGCTCTAGGAAGAGTCAAGGTTGTTCCAAACTTCGTCTATTTAAGAATTATGGAGGCCACTGTACTCATGTACACTGTGTACACTGTACATTGTATATTTCATTTATGTTAGGTAGAATGCCCAGAGGGGACTGGGCGGTCTCGTGGCCTGGAACCCCTACAGATTTTATTTTTTTTCTCCAGTCGTCTGGAGTTTTTTTTTGTTTTTTCTGTCCTCCCTGGCCATCGGACCTTACTCTTTTTCTATGTTAACTAATGTTGTCTTATTTTAATTTCTTATTTTGTCTATTATTTTTCTTCATTATGTAAAGCACTTTGAGCTACTTTTTTGTATGAAAATGTGCTATATAAATAAATGTTGTTGTTGTTGGGAAAATTTGGTGCTGCATTAATTTTTTGTAGCCTTATTCCATTCAAACTAGTGTGGCGCAGAGGTGTCACTCATTGCACGATTTCGGATCCTTAAGAAGTTTGTCGTGTGGTGGATGTGGCAACGTGCTGTACCAGTGCATGCTCCCAACCTCTCCCCAGATCTGTGCCTTGATACAATCCTGTCTCTAAGCTTTACAGGCAATTCCTTTAAAAACAAATTAAAATAATTTGAGCATAAGGTAGCAACATGAAAAACTGGTCTGAATACTTTATGAATCCACTGTAGCTGATTAGCTCCAACGGAAAACTCTGGAATGACTCACACAAGCTTTGGAAACAGGACGCAAAATCAAAGCAAAGCAAACTATACAGTGGTGCCTCATACTTCAAACTTAATTAGTTTCAGGAGGCCATTTGAACTCTTAATTGTTTGAAGTCTGAATCAGCTTTCCCCATTAGAAACAATGGAAAGTGAATGAATCCGTTCCCAGATCCTAAACAATACCCATTTTCGATAAACTTAAACAGCAAATACACCTAATTTAAGGCAAAAAATAACACAATTAAAGGCCCTAAATAATACAGTAAAACATTAAAACTATAAATAAAATTCATAAATGCTGTAAAATTAAATGAAAATTGCATATACTGTACATCTTAGTGTGGAGTGGTGATGTTCCATGTGGATGCCATGGTTAACAGATAGCAGTTATATATATATAACCAAACACAAGCGAAAAAAGCACTGAAAACAAACAACTGTAACACAGGAGAGGCTTTCACAGAGAGAGCGAGAAACGACTTGGGCGCACAGCAGATGACGTTCACGCTCGATGTGTAAGCACCATCTGTTGCTGCATCATTTCACTATACACGCAGTTTGAATGTAGAAGGGTTGTTTGAACTCTAGCAAATTTCTCTAGAATTTAGAATTCAAACTCTGGAATATGTGGAGTAAAAATCATTCAAAGTACGAGGCACCACTGTATTCACTTTTTTTTCACTTTAATTTCTGTACTGCATCTTTAAATGCTTTGAGGATATTGAATATTGGATGGCACAAAATCTCTTACAATTAAACAAACATAAAACAGAGGTCATTGTTTTTGGTCCTACCACATCTGCAGTTAGGCTCCTTGGCAACAATGATTCATAATGATGTCAGAAACCGAGATATCATCTTCGAGTCATCACTAAGTTATGAAAAACAAATCTCCTTGGTAGTAAAATCCAGTTTTTACCAGCTGAGGCAAATTTCTAAACTAAAATCCTTTCTATCACAGAAGGACTTGGAAACAGTCATTCATGCCTTCATTACATCTCTCCTTGATTGTTGTAATTCCTTATATGTGGGATTGCCAAAATCTGCTCTGTCGCACCTTCAGCTGGTTCAAAATGCTGCAGCTAGATTCTTAATTGGGTCGAGATAAAAGGACCCTATCTCGCCCATTTAAGCCTGTCTGCACTGGGTGAGGCATTGGTGTCACATTGATTTTAAAATCTTGTTTTTAAAGCCCTGCATGGTCTCGCTCCAAAATACACTCGCTGTGAGTGTTGAGAATTTTGATTAGGGATCAGTGAGCTTCATTATTAGTTTTGTGCTCTTAGCTATGAAATATTTGGCCTGAAACAACGTTAAAAAGACAGCATTAATTTTGTTAAAGAGGCCTCTTGCCTGCCTGTCCTTCTTACTTGCCTTGTTTTGAGTTTCTGCGAGGCAAGCTGTGAGACGAGGTCATCATGCTCTCGAAGGAAGCAAGCAGGCAAACTTTGCTTCGAAAAATCCAGAAGAAGAGCTTTTTTAAGACTAAACAAACTGCATGTAAGGCCTTTGCCTGTGTGAGTAAAAGGTAAGCTCTCAAGCTAGCGTATAAAACATATAAGCAATGGCAGTTAGAAGCATTAGAGCTCATTAATACCTTAGGCAATAAAACTGAGCACAATGTATTATGATATTAGTTAGGTTTGAACAATATAAGGGGGATAAGAGTTGATTATTGAAAGCTAGGGGATTTTTTCTTGAACATGTGCCGTGACGTAAGCAGCAGGTTGGCATCTGTCAGACCACTGAGCAGCTGTGTGCCATGAGTTAAGAGCGCTGCTGTCTGCGTTCATGGGCTTTCTATATTAGTATGCACATATATTTTTTACAGTAGCATTTAAGCTTATATGGCAATATTTCTTAATATAGCTTAGTGATAGTAATAAGAAATAGTAGCATACATGAGTGAGCTTAAAGAAGCAATTTTTAAAGGCTTGTCTTTTTTCTTTTCTCTCAAGTGTGAAGCACTGTGTCATGTCAAGGCTGTTTACAGCTTAGCCCTTATCAGGGAGGCTGTGCGCTACCCCTCACTGGCATAGTCGCCTATTATGTTACCCTTAGCCTTACAGGACGCTAGTGCAACAAGTAATCATTTATTGAATTATTAATTAGGCATTCCAGTTAGTTTTTTATCTATGGGTCCCCCAGATCTCAATTTAATTGTTTCTCAACTTAATTGTTAACTGAAAGGTCATTGACCTTAACAGCCCAGGACTAAGCCTTAAGAATAAAGGAAGGGGTAATCAGGATGGCAAATATGTCCTGTCAGCAAAAATATTGTTATGGAAAGAAGACTGTTATGGGGATGTCTACAGGGGCAAGAATATTGTTATAAGAAGGTCCGGGACACCAGGTGAATGTTATGGGTAAAGGTGCTGAATGGGGAAAACATCATGGGAACCTCTATACAGTAGATGCTGGGAAACTAGTCTGGAAGGGGGGCATTTTGAGATAAGAACTGTAATATATTCTGGGAGCTCCGGACATTCGGGGCTCACTTCATGAATTGAGACAGGCTTTATGTGCTCCACAATTGTTTTCTATGCTGTGCAATAAAGTATTAAAATCTGACTGCCTTTCTGAAGACTCTGCTTGGTTTTTTCTGAGATTTCTCCACAACATGAGGTCCTTCACCCCTATGTTGCACCAAAAGCATTGAGGTCATCTGGACAACTTCTCCTTGTAGTGCCAAGATCTCGGCTAAAGTCGAGGGGAGACAGAACTTTCTCAGTTCTTGCTCCTAAGCTTTGGAATGACTTGCCTTTTCACATCAGGTCTTCATTGTCTATCGAGGTTTTTAAAAGTCAGCTTAAGACTTTTCACTGTGTATGATGGGATTGTCGGGGAGGTTTTAACTGGTTGTTTTATTACTCTGCTTTTGTATGATTGTTTGCATTGTGATTATTTTAATGCTTCTTTGTACAGCACTTTGGCGCAACCTCTGTTGATTTAAATGTACTTTTATAAATAAATAATCTAATCTAAATAATCTACCAATGCAAATAAGTAACCATAGTCACATTCTTCACTAGGCCAGCTGTATGATTCCATGAGATACAACCAGTTGAGCATTAAGTTAGTTAGACAGAACTCACTATCATAGCAATCTTCCTATTTGTGCCACGCTTCCATTCACCGCTTGTCTTCTGTTATTGTTACCACATGTAGTTTACCCTTAAGAATACCTTTTAGTTACTCCTGCAGAGCAAATGTGAATATGGTGGGTGGGGGTGGTAAAAGCTTTCAGCAATGTCTAAAGTCTGCTTTCAGTCATCTCTCAGTCAGACCCATTACGACCAGAAAAATGGGTGTAACAAACAAAATGGTAGATGTGCCAATTGTGATGTTAATTTATGGAACAAACAATGAGAGGTATGTGATGTCAAAAAAATACTGAGACGAGGGAAAACATAAAGATATCAGGTGAACCTAAGACAAGTAAGGGCAACTTTGGGACACATCAAGTGCTCACAGTCAAATAAAGTAGTATTCTTACTTAGTACTTAATTTCACGTATGTTTGAGCCATAAGAATTGTTGCGTTCAATAATGGTGTCGGTGAGCCTTCTTATAACCTGTGTAGATTGCACACGGGCTGGATGGGCATCCCGGCCAGGAGAGGGAGCAGACCTGGAAGGAAGGACCGGAGAGGGTGGATGGACAGCCCATTAAAAAGAGAAGAAGTTGCTGGAGGTTTTTATTCCCCCAACACCCTAGATAGCAGTAGCCCCGGAGGTCAGTGCGCAGTAAGAAGCCAGCAAGGCATCCCGGGATATATAGTCTGGCAGAGCAACCCTGCTGGGGTCACTGGGTGCCATGAGAGGGTGCTGTAGGGACACAAGCTCTCTATTTTGGACTTCCATGCGACTCGGAAGTGCTCTCATTGGGCAGTCACCTTGGCCCCGGAAGTACTCCAGGGTCTGTAATAAATGGGACCGCACTCCCTTATTCAAGCAAGTCAGAGCTGGGAGGTAGGGAGACAAGAAGTACTGTGAGAGGAAGACCTGTGTTTGTGCTTGTGTTACATTTTGGAGGTATTTATAATAAAAACCTTCCATTAATTGAACCCGGGACTGTTCAAGTGTGTTCATGTTGGGGTTTGGGGCTCACTGTTGCCCAGGGTTTATCACACACTGTTGCCCAGGGTTTATCACACCTAGATGATTCTACACACCTGACTCTCTCAGGTTCTACTGAATTAATTTCAATCATCTGTCCATCCATTTACTGATCCCTTGATTTAAAAGCCATGTAGAGAGAGAACTTGTGATGCCAACAGCAGGCATACAACAGGAATCCGCCCTGAATGAGGAGTCATTCCTTTCCAGAAAATAAGCTTAATAATACATAATAATTAAAATAAAATGCATTTGTTTTGGCAAAATTTGTCTGCACATGACGACATGACTATCTGTTAGAACTATGGTAGATGTGCCAGCTAATAAACAAAAACGACTAACCTTTATGTAATATTACACCTTTCTAGAGTGAACAGCTTCCAAATCTTTTTTACAAATGCAAACCAATAGAATAATTATTTCAGCATGCTCATGCCTTGCCAGTTCTTTCCAACCAGGAAAAAACTTGGGTTGCTGCTGGAAGAGCTGATGGTGGGGTCAGCAGGGGGTGTTAACCTGGGGGTCTGAATGTGAATCCCAATGGCCCAGTGCAGTAATGGGAACACTGTGCTGTAAAAATGGTGCCGTCTTTTGGATGAGACATAAAGCTGAGGTCCTGACTCTCTGTGGTCATAAAAGATGCCTGGGCATCCTTCGTAAAGAACAGGGTGTATCCCAATGTCCTGCTAAATTGCCCACCATGGCCTGGTTATTCTGGCCCCTTAATAATCCCCTGTGCCTAATTGGGTAACCATCTCTCACCACTTCACCACCTAACAGCTAATGTTAGGTGAGCATATTGGTGCAAAAATGTCTGCCGTCGCATCATCAACGTGGATGCTTCACATTAGTGGTGGTTGAAGTGGCTCCCCACTCAGTACATAAAGCACTTTGAGACGAGAGAAAAGCGCTATATAAATGTAAAGAATTATTATTATAATTGTTTGCCTATACTTTTTATAGCTGGACATGGTAAAGTCAAGTGGCTTGCTTCAGCCCTTACTGACTTAGGAGTAAAGAATCGAACCTGACACGAAGATTTCCACCATTTTAAGAGTCACTTGCTCTTATGCAGCAACGCATTAGAACATTAGAACACTCTAGACGAGAACAGGCCATTCAGCCCAACAAAGCTTGCCAGTCTTATCCACTTATTTCTTCCAAAAAACCTCAAGTTGAGTTTTGAAAGTCCCTAAAGTCTTACTGTCTACCACACTACTTGGTAGCTTATTCCAAATGTCTATCGTTCTTTGTGTAAAGAAAAACTTCCTAATGTTTGTGTGAAATTTACCCTTAACAGGTTTCCAACTGTGTCTCCGTGTTCTTGATGAACTCATCTTAAAATAACAGTTTCAATCCACTGTACTAATTCCCTTCATAATTTTAAACACTTCAATCATGTCATCTCTTAATCTTCTTTTGCTTAAACTGTATAGGCTCAGCTCTTTTAATCTTTCTTCATAATTCAACCCTTGTAGTCCTGGATTCATTGTAGTCCCTATTCTCTGAACCTTTTCTAGTGCTGCAATGTCCTTTTGTAGTCTGTAGACCAGAACTGCAAAGAGTACTCAAGATGAGGCCTCACCAATGTGTGAGAAAGGTTGAGCAGAACCTCCTTGGACTTGTACTCCACACACCGTGCTATATAACCTAACATTCTGTTTGCCTTCTTAATGGCTTCTGAACACTGTCGGGAAGTCGATAGGGGTCATAGTGGACCCTAAGCTAACTCCTTCTCATAAGATGTACTCTCGATTTTCCGACTGCCCATTGTGTATTCAAACCTAACATTTTTATTTACTTTACATTTATTGACAATAAATTTCATCTGCCACAAATCTGCCCAAGCCTGTATGCTGTTCAAGTCCTTCTGTAATGATATAATACATTCCAAATTATCTGCTAATACACCTAGTTTGGTATCATCTGCAAACTTAACCAGCTTGTTACTTATATTCCTATCTAAATCATTTATATATATTAAAAATAGCAGCGGCCCCAGCACTGACCCCTGTGGAACACCACTCTTAACATCGGCCAGTTCGGATGAAGTTCCTTGCACCATCACCCTCTGCTTCCTGTGTCTGAGCCAATTCTGCACCCATCTGAAAACATCACCCTGAACTCCCACTTCTTTTAACTTGATGCCCAACCTCTCATATGGCACCTTATCAAATGCTTTCTGAAAGTCAAGATAAATAATATCATATGCTCCACTTTGATCATAGATGTTTATAATCCATAGCCTAAGCCACTATCTAAACTTCTACCATCTGATGGAAGAGGAATATATCAGACAGAATTTCTTGTATATCTGGGGTGCAATGTAACATGAAATACAGTATGCCAGTTCAGTTGTTGCTCAACAGCTTGAGTCTGGGTTTTTTTAATGACCACAGACCAGAAGGATTTTTGAATGAATTAAATTTGGCATGTGAGCAGTATTTTGCAAACCATATTGCTACTGACAGCATATCCAAGGTTAAAAAAAAATATTAATGAGTGTAGATCTATCAGATATCAATGCATTTTTATCAGTTTTTTAAAATGCTACTCCTTATGGAGGATTGCCATGGCTGGAAGCCAGGCTGGGTAGATTTTCTATTTTCCCCAGTAAAAGTAATGTACTCTCTACTTTTGCATTCTTGAACCAGACGAGAAATAAAATCTCTTAAGAAAATCCTAGGTCTTCCATAGAATGACCTCCAAAATTAAAGTATCATCTCTGCAGGAAGTACCCAGTGGGCATCTTTATCAAATATCTAAATCCCCTCAAGTGACTGCTTTCCATCAGAAGAAGCAGTGCCTGTACTTGACAGAAAAGAAACCCAATTTTAGCTGCTGGTGCCAGATATCTTATACCATCTATGCTCCATTTTACAGTAGGAAAAAACATTTCCTCTGATGGCAAAAAAAAAAGAATGAAAAGTGATACTATTTCAATTTTTCCTTGATAAAAGGGTGGCACAAGGCTTTGTGCACTTGCCTCACAGCTACAGGAAACGGGGTTCAAATCCTGGCCCAGTCGCTGTCTGTGTGAAGTTTGCGCTTTTTTTCACAAATCAACATTGCTGCTTCTCTGGGGACTCCAATTTTTCACACAGATGCCAAAGATATATTTGTTTTTAGATTAACTGGTGACTTTAAATTGCCCCAGTGTGAGATTCCTGTCTTGTACCAAAATGGGTTACTTCTACATGCTTCCTAAAAATCCACAAAGAAGGGAACCCAGGAAGGCCTATAATCTCAGGAATTGGCTCCCTTACAGAAAATGTTTCAGGTTGGGTGGAGCACATCCTTAAACCCCTTACCCGCAATACAACCAGCTACATTCAGGACACCACTGACTTCATAAAAAAAACTCTGCTATAGGCCCCTTACCTCAGGGAACCTTACTGGCCACAATGGATGCTGAGGCACTTTACACAAACATCCCCCATGATGATGGCATATTGGTATGTGAAACGTACCTCAGACAACATGGTACAATCATATTTGCTCAGACCCAACAGACCAGGATAAACAACTGCAGGAGCTCAGACAAGATTTGATCAGACAAGGTTATACCCCCAAAACAACACACAGTCAAATAAGAAGAGCTACTGCCATACCCAGAGACAACCCTCTGGAATATAAAAACAAAGACAACAAGAACCCCATCCCCTACAACCCACATCTTGAAACACTTTGAAAAATTATAAAAGAACTTCAGCCAATGCTAAACAATGACCAAACACTGAAAAATGTATTTCCTGAACCTCCCCTCCTGGCATACAGACAACCACCAAACCTTCAGCAACTAATTGTCCGAAGCTCCCTAAGTAAACCAACAGAAAATAGCATGTCTCCCTGCCTACAGAAAAGATGTAAAACGTGTGCTCACATTTATAATACAGACCGTATAGTTATAACACACTGCCGACTTGAACATCACATAAAGGGATCATTTTCCTGCAGATCATCTAATGGGGTCTACCTAATTTTCTGCATGAAATGTCTTGACACTGCACTCTATGTGGGAGAAACTGGACAAACACTCCGCCAGAAAATGAATTTACACAGGTTCCACATTAAATGTGGCAACACAGATGTTCCTGTAGCGGCCCACTTCAATAGCCATGGACACTGTGAGAGGGACTTTAAAGTCACAGTGCTTGTGGGCAACTTCAGAACACAGCAAGAGAGAAAAGAATGGGAAGTCAAACTCGTGCTAAAATTTAATACATTACAACATGGCTTGAATAAAGACAAGAGTTTCATGGCCAGGTATGAGGAGTGTTTGCATTTCTCAGACTGAAACAGACAACCGGTCTACAGATTCACATTGTTTTGAAAAACTCATTACAAACTTCAAAAGACTTTGTTGGACAGTTATCCAAAGATCTTGACCATACATTGTTCTTCTCTCTCTTGTTAAATTAACCCTAGCCTGAATGAATCTATTAATTTTTTACATTTAAGATTTCTCACTTAAAGATTTACCAGTGTTGTTACTTGTCCTAGTATGCATATAAACACAGGGAACTGCAGTTTCTGTATTACATCTTGCCTGAAGAAGGGGCCTGAGTTGCCATGAAAGCTTGCATATTGTAATCTTTTTAGTTAGCCAATGAAAGGTGTCATTTTGCTTGGCTTTTCTCTGTCTTGTACCACATAGTGTAAGGAAAGGCTCAGACTGTTTTGGACAGGTTCCATATATGGATGGATGAATGACTGGCAACAGGGGCTTTATAATCCAATACTCTGTGATAAGTTCAGAAGCAAACCACGATCTTCAGATGAGTCTAACTTTAAATCCAATGATTTACTTAAAATATATGCAGTGCAGTGAAGAAGAAATACATATAAAGTGGATTCAGAACATCCTCAGGACAGTTTCTGCACTACATGAATAAAGTTGCTATTTTTGCTTATCAGTTTACACTCAATAACCCATAATGACAAAGTAAAAATATGTTTTCAGAAACATTTACAAATGTACTAAAAATCAAAAACTTAAATGTATCCACTTAAAACTAAATCTACAACACAATGAAGTATACAATAGGCGTTAGGGTATGAATACTTTCTGAATCTACTGTATATGTACTTTTTGTTCACTGTACTACAAATATTTGGAGTAAGTCATTTTTCAGAATCATCTGAAGATGGTGGTTTACTTCTCCACAAAGAAAGTACTGGATTATATAGCCCCTGTTGCCAGTCATTCATCCAACAAAAACTGAAAGCTCTCCCTTCTACAAGTATTCAGACTCTTTGCCGTAGCACTCCAAAGTGTGTTCAGGTGCATCCTGTTTGTGCTATATTTTCTTGAGATGTGTCTAGAACCTGTCCAAAGTCCACTTATGGCAGACTGAACTGATTGGACATGGTTTAGAAAGGCACACAAATGTGTGTATATAAGGTCCCACAGTTCACATTGCAAGTCAGGACACAATACCAAGTCATGAAGTCCAACAAACTCTCTGTAGACCTCTACAATCGAATTGTGGTAAAAAACTGATTAAGGCAAGGATATAAATCCATTTCTAAAGCTTTGAGAGTACCCAGGAGTGTAGTGATCTCAATATGTGTGAAATGGAAGAAGTTTGGAACCACCAGGACTCTTCCTGGAGTTGACTGTCTGGACAAACTAAATAACCTGGCAAGAAGGGTCTTGGTCAGGGAGGTGACCAAGAACCCAAGTGCTGCTCTAACAGAGCTTCAGAAGTCTACTGTTGAGATAGGAGAACCTGTTGGAAGATCGAACTTTTGCGCAAACATTTATTGTAGAGTGGCTAGATGGAATTCACTCTTGGGTAAAAGGCACTTGATGGTTTAAAGAACTCTGAATGTGTGAAGAAAAGATTCTCTAGCCTGACGAGACAAAAATTGAATTCTTTGGACAGAATCCTAAACACTGTGTCTAGTGAAGACCAGGGACTGCTCATCACCTGTCTAATACCATCCCTATGGTGAAGCATGGTGGTGGCAGCAGCATCATGCTATGGGGTGATTCTCAGTGGCAGGAACAGGGAGACTAGTCAGAATTGATGTAGGGATGAACACTGTCAAGTCCACAGAGGTCCTTGAAGAAAACCTGCTCCAGAGTGTACACAACCTCAGACTGGTGCAATGGTTCACCTTTCAGCATGATAATGACTCAAAGCACACAGCTAAGACAATGCTAGAGTGGCTCCAGTACAAGTCTCTGACTTTCCTTGAGTGGCCCAGCCAAAGCCCAGACTTAAACTCCATAGAATATCCATGGAGAGACCTGAAGACGGCAGCTTAGATGTGCTTTCCATCCATTCTAATGGAACTTGGAAAAATCTGCAAGGAAGAATGGAACACACAGCACAAATCCAGGTGTGCAAAGCTTGTAGAGATTTACCCAAGAAAACTCAATGGTGTAATTGCTGCCATAGGGGCTTCCACAAAGTATTGAATACAAGGTGTGAATACTTATATGAATGAGAGATTTCAGCTTTTAATTTTTAATTAATCTGAAAATGTTACAGAAAACGTTTTCACTTTGTCATTATATGCTACTGAGTGTAGACTAATGGGCAAAAATGGCAAATGTATCCATTTAAAATTATATTTACAAAATAATGAATTGTGCAGAGAGAGAAAGGGTCATTTTCTGATTCCAATGTATCTGAGTGAGATTGTATTATGTAATGAAAAAAGTAATTAAACATTACTGCAGTAGAACATGTCCATTTCACTTTTGTAAACCTTCTCTGCAATTTCAAATCTAAATTCAATATCCTTCATCATTTTCTTTAAAGTTTAAATCTTTTTGAACAGTTCTTCTTGGTATACTTGCTTACTTGTTATAGCGATTACAGTTTCTTCCCTTTTGTTAGCTTACCTTCCCATCCAGTGTGGTTGCACTGGCGTCGCTCCTCCTCTCATTCATGGGAGACAGCAGTGTCCACTGATTGGCCTCTAAATTGTATTTTTCAGCTGTATTAAGACGGGTGTGACCATCAAATCCTCCCATGGC
This sequence comes from Polypterus bichir lapradei, assembly GCA_026402145.1. NCBI lineage: Eukaryota > Metazoa > Chordata > Cladistia > Polypteriformes > Polypteridae > Polypterus > Polypterus bichir. Next base: position 128,139,503 of record JANRMT010062791.1, on the reverse strand, counting down.
ATAAATGAGATCATCGAGAACAACCACACTAACAAAACAGCGCCGGGAATGCATAGGTGCCACCTCCTGCCAGACCTTTTGCACGGGGTCAAACCTACGCACCCTGTTATAGTACTCCACATTGTCATATCCACCAATAAAATAAATGTGTCCCTTTGTATAAGCTGTTCCAAGGTAGGCTCTGGGGGCCTCTGTTTCACATGTCACATCAGTCCAGATCTTAGCACGTGAATCATAAGCTTCAATTGCATTGGTGGGGTGAATGTTACTCCAGCCCCCAATAGACAACAAAATGCTGTAGGGGAGGCGGCAGTGAGCAGTGGAGCAGCTGGCCTCTTGAGTAATTGCTTCATTAATGCCAATATCATATATCATCTGCAACATGGCTCTGAGAACATAAAGTTTATATTCCTCATTTTCACTCATATGGTGACTTTTTTTTACACTCTCTAGAAAATGCTTTGTGTCTTTTAATGCTAGGCGCACCTGCAAGAGAAGAAATAAATACTTTAGCGGTATGAGTCTCACAAAGACAACATGTATCATAGGTAGAAGATGCTAATAAATCACAGCTGAAATGTCTTTTACCTTAGGGAGAAGATCGGCAAGAATTCCTTTGCGTTCTTCAGCCTGGTAGTAGATCCACCTCATGACAGCATCAAACACCTGACTCTCATTACTGACATTGAGCTCATCTTTCTCAATGATGTCCGACAGTTCAATAAAACTTAGCTGCAGAAACTCCTCTGACACCCTGACCAGATCCTCAAACTGGTACAAGATAAACCTGAATGCCTTGAGTCTCAGGTCTGGGCAGCAATAATAATATGCAAACCTGCAGATCCCAATACAATTTTCGAGGCAGAGGTGAGACTCAAGGAAATCACTGCAGAGGTTTTTAAGTCCCAGTATGTTAAGCTGGTCAGCTACAGCGAGCAGTTGCTGTACATTTTCTGATGTCACAGGCACAGTCTTTGTGTAGGCAAATGTGATGATCATTTCCATCATATCTGGAGAGACACCTGGGATGTTGTAGACCTTCTTCTCCTTGCTACTCCACCTATTTGAGAACAGGGTTCTGCATAGAAAGAGAGTTTCACTTTCTGTGTCACAGATTTCAAGTTCTGATGTAGAAGAATATCCAAGACCAGTCAACCGCAAACACTACTAACTACCCAAAATCTACGGTCTTTGTTGCTGCCCATTTCAGAATATCAGCCACAGTGAACTGGATCATTACTCTCTGAATTAGTGAGTCATTACTTAAAGACATAGCTGAGGAGAAGCTGCTGGCTAAAGATAATCTGAGTAGCCACTTTTACAAGTCACATTATCACTTTTTTTCTCTAATTCATTTACTTTTGGCCAGTTACTTCACTAATTATCTGCCCAGAGAACCCATTCAGACTTCTTTAGTTTATTTATTTTTTTTAACTGTGGTGAATTTCTAGCCATTCTCCCACACAAATACACATACCCTCCCTCTAAATGGTGGTTCTCACCTGAAGTAGACGCTACAGCAGCAGAGGACATTCTTGTGAGCAGGAAACACCACTCCATTAACACTGATGGCCACATCGAAGAAGCTACCTTCCAGCCTCAGCTCATTTAACACACTATAATCCACTGTATACCTATTAGTTTCCATATTAGTGATCACCCTTAAGTGGAAGAGAAAACGAATCCTCTGTTTTTCTGTCAAAGTTCTCAGACTGAATGAGCCTCAAGAATGAAAGAGCTTTCAGTGAATCCAGGAAAGATGTCAAAGCTTATAACCTTGGCATCAACTGGTACTTCTGTGATGTGCCTGAAAATGCCCAGGTTTCCAGTATGATTTTTAAAAGGTGTATATCTGGATAAATCAAAAGAAAAGTATATATCAACAATCAATTAAAAAAATCAAGTGTACATCCTTCTCACTCTTTAGCATTGAGAAAAACAAATCAAAATGTCTACCTGGTGAGGGAAAGACAGAGAAAAGCAAGCCAGCAACACTCTCTGGTTCATTCAGGTACATCTGTAATTAAATAAAATCAAGTATCACACGGGGAAGAATACTAGAATTAGTACATTCTGGACAACGATGAAGGGCACCACCAATGTGAACAATCACATACTGCATATTGTACTTTGGGTAGAACGTATAGCTCTGGAAAAAAAATTCCGACAGGCTGGTGTTTTTGCAAAGAGACTGGTGAGTTACATTCTAAGAGCAAACTTACAGACCCCGAAAAAACTAAAACTCTACAAGAGAAACTACCTTTGGTCCCAAACCATTTTACTTTATTTGGTCATTAGCACAAAGTAGCATAACCCTTTTAAAGAGGATTAGTTCATGTTCACTGAAAAAAAGGGAAATGGCAGGTTGTTACATTTACAAAAATGTATTTACTTTACATTACATGTATTGTTTATGTTCTACATGTTTAATTTATTGAATTTTCTGGGATATACAATATACTGATTTCAGTCATTTAGGTAGAAGTCAAAAGAGTTATATTTATTCCTCACCGGAAAATAATATGCACCAAGCGGATTCATCGTCAGCAGAGGTTGGATAACTTGGCGGTGAAGTCATGTGACTTTCAAAGAAGCTACAGGTTGTGGGGTTGAGTCAATGACACCAGTTAAGAGCAAAAGGTTAGTGAAATAAAAAATAAAAAACACACACAAGAAATATTCAGATATTCATTTTAAACACTTCATCACACAGACTAACATCACTCCGTTTTGCATTTTTCCTTGTATTCTCTTTTAATGTTTTATCAAACTATGATCACTATCTACCGTCACAAGTCAGTAAATGTACTATTAAGTTGTCTAGATTTATTTGCTTTGTACAGGTACGTTTATGTACTAGAAAACAAAATTCTGACCTTCGTTACGGGTCAGCTACTTTCAGCATTGCTATTCATTAGTATTATCATAACATTGGTCAACCAGATAAATACTATTAGTACAGACAAATAAATAATACACCAGTATTTGCTTGTTGAAAAATAAAAAAATCAATTATTTTGTGATGGTGCCAAGCAGCAATTTTTGCACTTTAAATTTTACTAATATTTAACATTTATTCTATAATATATACAGTTACACAAATATAAATAAATGTTTTTTATAATATAACACTCTAGCCAAGGTGCATTTTGGGTTCATATTTAGCTATACATTGGTCATGGCATTCTGACACAGCCAAAGAAGCAGTGTTCTTTTATAGCTATTGTACATTTCAGCTTTTGAAATAATAATCTTTTGTATTTTTGTTGTTTTGTATTATTTTTACCAAATAAAACTAATTTTGGTATAAGCAAACCTGTTTATTTCTTATTAATAACTTGGAAAATGAACTATAAAATGATATTGAAATAAGTTTCATTGACAACTTAAAACGGTTATAGATAAGTAACTAGGAGAGGTGCATTTTTTTAAAAGTTTATAAAACAATTGTTAAAATATTATGCCTTACTGACATGTTCATTTAACATAATATAATTAATTTAACAGAGAATGAAAAAGTTTCATTCATCTCTCTATTATAAAAAAATCCTGGGAAGTAATCAGTATTGAGCAGTTACATACATTCAAATCAGCAAAATTACAAGGGGACCCAAATTTTTGCACAGCCAGTTTTTCACATTTGATTTAATTTCATACAACTAAATACTGCTTCACTAAAAATCTTTGTTCGGAAAACACCCCAGTACTCAGATGTTCCTAGGAAATGAAAGACATACCACTGTTATCTTTTTTGTTGAAAGTTGAGTAAATTATTATGCAGGCTGAGAGGGGTTGCCAAACTTTTTCATATGACTGTATATTGAAGAAAACATATCGTAACGAACGCCGAGATGGAAAGACAGAGGCACAAGCCGAATGGAAGTTAAGGCCAATAATGGGTGTGTTTATTCCACAAAAAATGTACAGCAGTCTTTTAGGAGAATCAAACTCGCAAACGTCCTTTAAAAATAACAGTTACTTCACTAGGCAGACAATATCACTCGCACAGTCGTCGTCCAGCTTCTCGTGTCATGTACCTTTTTCCAGTTTCAGGTTATCATCTGCAAAGCTGTTTATATAATACCATGGAAGTGTACACCTTCTTTCTCGAGCCTTCTTGGACTTGAAAGGTATAAGGAGAAAGTTCCAGGGGTTCCTGGAGCGTAGAGCTCAGCACACCTGTGAATACCCTGCTGTTAATCACCTGTCCAGAACCCACCCACCTCTAGAGTGACAATGTTGGCTATTGCAATATATAAAATAGTCACAGAATAATCACAATAGTACACTTTGAAAGATCACTCGCAGCAAACGTACGATGACACAAGGACACGACGTACATGAATGAACACACACGATTCAAACACTCGAATTCAGCAGAGAGCTGCAAATTTTATTTGTAAAAGGTGGTACTGCCAGGCTATCTACAAAAATTAGCAAGCCCCCTCAAATAGATATTCAATATAAAAAAAATGAATTAAGATTTTTTTTCTACGTACAATTTGTGTTCAAGCGCGATTTTCAGAAGCAATGCAAGACTCAGGATTTGTCTGTTGAACTCGGGACCGTCCCGCTCAAATCGGGACATTTGGCAACCCTGGGTGGGAGTTTTAATCTGTCTTGATTATATGACTGTTACTCGAGCAGATGTAGTTGACACTTTTTTTGTCCAAATAACTTTTAACAGTTCATTCTTATGCTTAGGAATATAAGTTAGGTGAGCACATCATACACGCCCAAAGAAACGTGCATGTAACGTATTTATTTTCAGAGAAGTATTCACATTTTTCATGACTTTCACTCTACAAACTGTTACTTTTTATAGCAATAAGAATGGCTCATCGAATACCAAGAAAAATCGGTGCTATAGCAAGTCCAAAGTCTGACATCTACATGTCAAAAGAAGGGACAATTGTGAACCGTATTCGTGTATTAATTTTGCCTGGATTAACTTTGGGAAAATTCAGTGCCTTCTGAAGCCAGCCATTGACCTAATTAAAAAAATTCCACAAACACAGAAACATAGCTGTATTACAGTCCAGAAAGGATTTTTGCATAATATTGTAGTGATCTCACCATGACAGGTTCAAAAAGGGGGAAAAAAACACAGCAGGACAAAGAAGAGATTGCAAGACATTTTACTCAAACTGTGAAAAAAAACCCATAAATGTAAAAGCAAAACGAATGACTTTGAACTTGAACTATTTACAATTATCTATGAATCTGTCATTATTATGGCCCTGTTATGAACCAAAAAAATACTCCTGTTCCACCTCAATACCCCTACCCCACCTTATATACCCAGCTCAACTCCCACCACCCTGTCCACCTTCTCAGTTGTTCCTCAAACTGTCCTAATATTTCTGCATCCTTTGCCTTCCACTCCTTTCATGGTGCTGCCCTTTTTCTTCCATTTATTGTCAATCATATCCAATCAAATTGAAGGTGTGATGATGAATGTTGTTAGTGCATATGCACAAGTTGGGTGTGTGATGGATAAGAAAGAAGATTTCTGGAGTGAGTTGGATGAAGTGATGGACAGTGTACCCAAGGGACAGAAAGTGGTGATTGGAGCGGATTTCAATGGACATGTTGGTGAAGGGAACAGAGGAGATGAGGAGGTGATGGGTAGGTATGGTGTCAAGGAGAAGAATGAAGAAGGTCAGATGATAGTGGATTTTGCCAAAAGGATAGACATGGCTGTGGTGATTATGTATTTTAAGAAGAGGGAAGAACATAGGGTGATGTACGAGAGTGGAGGAAGATGCACACAGGTAGATTACATCCTATGCAGAAGAGCTGGTCTGAAGGAGATTAAAGACTGCAAAGTGGTGGCAGGGGAAAGCATAGTTAAGCAGCATAGGATGGTGGTCTGTAGGATGATGCTGGAGATCAAGAAGAGGAAGAGAGTGAGGGCAGAGCCAAGGATCAAATGGTGGAAGTTGAAAAAGGAAGACTGCAAGGTTGAGTTTAGGGAGAAGGTGAGAAAGGCACTGAGTGGCAATGGAGAGTTACCAGACAGCTGGGCAACTACAGCAGAAGCAGTAAGGGTGACAGCAAGAAAGGTGCTTGGTCTGATATCTGGACAGAGGAAGGAGGAAAAGGAAACCTGGTGGTAGAATGGGAAAGTACAGGAGAGTATACTTCAGTTTTTAGAAGTATCAGACTTCAGTTTCGGTTTTTAGAACATTCTAGATGAGAACAGACCATTCAGCCCAACAAAGCTCGCCAGTCCTATCCACTTGTTTCCTCCAAGAAAACATCAAGTCGAGTTTTGAAAGTCCCTAATGTCTTACTGTCTACCACACTACTTGGTAGCTTATTCCAAGTGTCTATCGTTCTTTGTGTAAAGAAAAACTTCCTAATGTTTGTGCGAAATTTAACCTTAACAAGTTTCCAACTGTGTCCCCGTGTTCTTGATGAACTCATTTTAAAATACAAGTCTCGATCCACTGTACTAATTCCCTTCATAATTTTAAACACTTCAATCATGTCACCTCTTAATTTTCTTTTGCTTAAACTGTAAAGGCTCAGCTCTTTTAATCTTTCCTCATGATTCAACCCCTGTAGCCCTGGAATAAGCCTAGTCGCTCTTCTCTGGACCTTTTCTAGTGCTGCTATGTCCTTTTTGTAGCCTGGAGACCAAAACTGCACACAGTACTCAAGATGAGGCCTAACCAGTGCATTATAAAGGTTGAGCATAACCTCCTTGGACTTGTACTCCACACATCGTGCTATATATCCTAACATTCTGTTAGCCTTCTTAATGGCTTCTGAACACTGTTGGGAAGTTGATAGCTTAGAGTCCACTATGACTCCTAAATCCTTCTCATAAGGTGTACTCTCGATTTTCCGACCGCCCATTGTGTATTCAAACCCAATATTTTTACTTCCTATGTGTAAATTTACATTTACTGACATTAAATTTCATCTGCCACAAATCTGCCCAAGCCTGTATGCTATCCAAGTCCTTCTGTAATGATATAACGGATTCCAAATTATCTGCTAATCCACCTATCTTGGTATCATCTGCAAACTTAACCAGCTTGTTACTTGTATTCCTATCTAAATCATTTATATATATTAAAAATAGCAGCGGCCCTAGCACTGACCCTGTGGAACACCACTCTTAACATCGGCCAGTTCTGATGAGGTTCCTCGCACCATCACCCTCTGCTTCCTGTGTCTGAGCCAATTCTGCACCCATCTAAAAACATCACCCTGAACTCCCACTTCTTTTAACTTGATGCCCAACCTCTCATGTGGCACCTTATCAAATGCTTTCTGAAAGTCCAGATAAATAATATCATATGCTCCACTTTGATCGTATGCTTTTGTTGCAACCTCATAGAATTCCAGCATGTTAGTAAAGCACGACCTCCCTCTTCTGAACCCATGCTGACTGGTCAGAATAACT
>JANRMT010062791.1:128104694-128132076 GCA_026402145.1 Polypterus bichir lapradei | reverse complement strand
AGCACGACCTCCCTCTTCTGAACCCATGCTGACTGGTCAGAATAACTCCTGTCCTTGCCATGTGTTGCTCAATCTTATCCTTAATAATTCCTTCCATTAATTTTCCTGTGATGCATGTTAAGCTTACTGGCCTATAGTTGCTTGGATCTGCCCTGTCACCCTTTTTATATAATGGAATGATATTTGCCATTTTCCAGTCCTTCGGAATCTCTCCAGTGCTCAGTGACTTCCTAAAAATATGTGTCAAGGGTTTATATATGTACTCACTAGCCTCCTTAAGAACACGAGGATAAATATTATCTGGGCCTGGTGATTTGTTTGATTTCAGCCTATTTAATCTGAGCAGCACTTCTCCCTCTTCAATTTCCAAATCCCTCAGTACCTCCTTAGTAGTTGCGTTTACCTCTGGGAGGTTATCCACTTGCTCACTTGTAAACACCTCCGAAAAATGTAAGTTTAGGGCATCTGCTATTTCATTGTCTGTATCTTTTAATTCCCCTTTACTATTCCTGATGAACTTGACTTCCTCCTTGACTGTTCTTTTACTACTAAAATACTGAAATAATCTCTTGGGGTCATCTTTCACCTTATCTGCTATATTCCTCTCCAACTGTCTTTTAGCCTCCCTGATATCCTTCTTAATGGTATGATATACAGAGGAACAGGATGGTGAAGAAGAAGTAGGATAGTCAGAGATATGCAGAAAGCAGACAAGATTACCAGGAGATAAGACACAAGGTGAAGAGAGGGGTGGCGAAGGCTAAAGAAAAGGCATATAATGAGTTGTATAAAAGTTTGAACACTAAGGAGGGAGAATAGGCCTTGTACCTATTGGTTAGACAGAGGGACAGAGCTGGGAAAGATGTGCAGCAGGTTAGGGTGATAAAGGATAAAGATGGAAACATACTCACAAGCGAGGAGGTTGTGTTGAGCAGTTGGAAAGAGTACTTTGAGAGGCTGATGAATGAAGAGAATGAGAGAGAGAGAAGGTTAGATGATGAAGAGACAGTGAATCAGGAAGTGCAATGGATTAGCAAGGAGGAAGTAAGGACAGCTATGAAGAGGATGAAAAATGGAAAGGCCGTTGGTCCAGATGACATACCTGTGGAAATATGAAGGTGATTAGGAGAGATGGCAGTGCAGTTTTTAACCAGATTGTTTAATGGAATGTTGGAAAGTGAGAGGATGCCTGAGGAGTGGAGAAGAAGTGAACTTGCAACAATTTTTAAGAATAAGGGGGATGTGCAGAGCTGTAGTAATTACAGGGGGGATAAATTGATGAGCTGCAGCATGAAGTTATGGGAAAGAGTAGTGGAGGCTAGGTTAAGAAGTGAGGTGATGATTAATGATGGTTTCATGCCAAGAAAGTGCACCACAGATGCAATGTTTTCTCTGAGGGTGTTGATGGAGAAGTACAGAGAAGGCCAGAAGGAGTTGCATTGTGTGTATGTGGACCTGGAGAAATCATATGACAGGGTGCCTCGAGAGGAGTTCTGGTATTGTATGAGGAAGTCGGGAGTGACAGAGAAGTATGCAAGAGTTGTACAGGATATGTTTGAGGGAAGTGTGACAGTGGTGAGGTCTGTGGTAGGAGTGACGGAAGTACTTAGAGCTACATTATTTGTATGAAAATGTGCTATATAAATAAAGCTTATTATTATTAATGTTGTTATTATTATTATTATTATTATTATTATTATTATTATTATTATTATTATTATTATTATTCAACATGGTGGAGGGATTACATCAGGGATCAGCTCTGAGCCCTTTCTTATTTGTAATGGTGATGGACTGGTTGACAGACGAGATTAGACAGGGGTCCCCTTGGACTATGATGTTTGCTGATGACATTGTGATCTGTAGTGAGAGTAGGGAGAAAGTTGATGAGACCCTGGAGAGGTGGAGATATGCTCTAGAGAGGAGTGGAATGAAGGTCAGTAGGAACAAGACAGAATACATGTGTGAGAATGAGAAGGAGGTTAGTGGAATGGTGAGGATGCAGGGAGTAGAGTAGGTAAAGGTGGATGAGTTTAAATACTTGGGATCAACAGTACAGAGTAATGGGGATTGTGAAAGAGAGGTGACAAGGAGAGTGCAGGCAGGGTGGAATGGGTGGAAAAGAGTGTCAGGAATAATTTGTGTTAGGTGGTTATCAGCAAAAGCAAAAGGGAAGGTCTACAGGACAATAGTGAGACCAGCTATGTTATATGGTTTGGAGATGGTGGCACAGACCAGAAAACAGGAGACAGAGATGGTAGTGGCAGAGTTAAAGATTTACATTGGGTGTGATAACGATGGACAGGATTAGAAAGGAGTACATTAGAGGGTCAGCTCAGGTTGGACAGTTGGGAGACCAAGTCAGAGAGGCGAGATTGCATTGGTTTGGACATGTGCAGAGGAGAGGTGCTGGGTAAATTGGGAAAAGGATGCTAGGTATAGAGCTGCCAGGCAAGAGGAAAAGAGGAAGGCCTAAGATGAGGTTTATTGGTTTGGTGATAGAGGACATGCAAGTGATGGGTGTAATAGAGCAAGATGTAGAGGACAGGAAGATATGGGACAAGATGATCCGCTGTGGCAACCCCTAGTCCAAGTCCACCTTGACTTTATTAGTTATTGTGATTGGCTTGCACTGAGTTGGAACATAACCAATCAGAGTGGTCCACTTTGTATCTTGTAGCTTAGTTTGTTGGTGTCCGAGCGGTAGAGGTAGAAGCTACATTAATTAAATGTGAAAGTTTGCACATGTATATATAAAACCATACCTTCTCATTTATGTAACTTTGGAAGGAATTAATAAATTAGAAATTAAATAAAATTTTGCACATCTTTATCCATCTGTGACCAGATGTTGTAGGGGTTATAATTTAATCCCAAACCAACTTAACCACTTCATAAAAGTACAAATGTAAACACAACGTTGGCAAACCAATTATGTTTTCTTCTACTCAGGAATAGTCACATGATGTGCTATAAATGAACATTTAAACATATATATATAAACACAATACTTAGCAAAATGAAATTTGAAAAGACTAGTTACTTAACAACTGAAAAACTGAGCTGCATTTGGGTGGCGAGAAGCAGGGTAGTTACACACTTTTTGTCCACTTTCTTTTTAAACATTTTTAATTTAATGATCGGTCAAGTCATAGTGAAAAATGTAAAGCAAAAAATGTTTCAATAGCCACTGCACAACACGCAGCTCTGCCCATGGCGCACCCTTCACCTATTCTGAACAGGCTAGCATTTGAAAGTTTTAATTGGCACATGCGCTTTTTTACATTTGGATGCAGATTCAGAATATGTGGGTTTCAATGTGGACAGTGAACCCTAAATACACATATAACAGAATTAATTTCTATTATACAAAGTGATAGTGTGATTACAAATAATGAAGGATTTGTGTACAGTTGAGTAACAAAAGGACTCAATGTAAAGTAAAAGTTGAAATACAATGTAGTTATTAGTTTTGCAATGCTAATTCCAGTACAAAACCAAAGACAGCAATACAGAAAAAAATCACTTTGCTATCGGTAGAGAGGGAGGGACAAACGCCCCACCTTATGCCCTCCTGACTGAGAAATATCTAGCTGCGGCAAAGACAGTTTCTAGCCTCTGGACAGATCCACACAACTCAGACACTGAAGTGTGCAAAGAGAATGCATATTACACAAGCAGAAACATTCATTCATTCTGGAATGATGGAAAACTTTTGCCTGTTTATGTCAAAGTTGTCATCGCATAAATATTCAGTCTTCATTACTGTACGATACTCTTGACAAAAAATTCTACCTTTATCTATTTTTTTACCTTTATTTTTTAATTTCCCCAAGGGATTATCTAATCTAACCTAGATCTTTCAGGGTCACATGAGCAACAACAGTGAAACCTCAAAGTGGAAGGAACAGCCTACTCAATTTGAGCATGAGTGGGGTTTTATTTTTGGGACTTTTGTGATAGTCAGTTTGTCCATAGCAAACACCATGTTCGAGCATAAGGGTGTTCATTAGTGTGCCTGGTACTTAGTATATTTTGTAGTTGTGTCATCAAATCTGCGGCCAAATATCTTGGGCCCTCAGGTAAAGAGAGGGGTTGAGCTGTCAACTGATCACTACCTGGTTGTGAGGTGGCAGGTGAAGATACTGGACCAATAAGGCAGATCCAAATGTATAATGAGGGTGGGCTGGGATCATTTGGCTGAGGCTCCCGTTTGGGAGATCAGCAAGTTGTTCCTCTGAGTGAGCTTTCCTTGTATTCCGAGGGAGGAAAGGAATATTGAACTTGAATGGGTCATGTTCTCTGCCTCCATTGGTGAGGTGCCAGCACACAGCTGCAGCCATAAAGTCATTGGTGAATGTCATGGTGGTAATCCCCAAGGCCAATAATGGACACTAGTAATAATAATTCACACTGGCCTGGCTTCAATGGAAAGCAAATCCCATTCAAAATCTTCCTTGTATGCCCTGCTTTGTGCTCCATTCAATACTAACAGGAAGCTACCAGCAATTTTGTCGTCTACCAATTACTTAAAATATGGAAACAATGTAGAACACATTTCAATGTAGAAAAGCTCTTATCTGTTGTTCCTATATATGATAATCACTTTTTTCAATCTTCTCAGGCCTACTCATCATTTAACTTACAGACAGTGCTAAGGATTAAGACACAGAGATCTTTAAACAGAGAACGTATTGGCACCTTATGAACATCTATGCTCTGGATCTAACTATTCACTTACACACATTTTTCCCTATATATAAATTAGAAGTTTTGTTAAAGGAAACATACCCAACTTTCCAAATTTCACACCCTGAACAATTTACTATGGCAGGAATAGTGTGCACAGCTTGAAAGGGCAAAGTAAATGATTAAGGGAAAAAAGGTATATTTTCCAAATATATTAGTTGCCATCAGCATTAAGTACCACAAATATTCATGTTTAAGCCCTGAGACTAAAAATATGTGAATTATGTATGTGTTGTGATGTGAAATTTTGCATACAAGTTGATAAATATTTGGTATGTCTTCATTTGTAACTTAGGCAAAGCAATGTAACATTAGTGTTACATTAGTGAGACGCATTCATGTTTAGTGCCCCCCACCCCCCTCCCCACCCCCTTTTAGGAATGGGACTCTTTCAATTTTACGACAGGGTTTAGTGTAAGTGCCTCAAACCAGTTTGGCAAGTGTTTCTCTGCTAAAGTCTCTCTCTCAAACCCTGCAGGAAAGCCAGGCTGCCTAACTGCCAATCTTTACCTTAACATATGGTTTGGAGGGCAGGTGTGAAGGTGTTCTATCCCCACCTTGGTCTGAAGTATGGCTGTTTGGCTTGTATCAAAAGATTTTAAGTACATGGTGCCCTATTGGATCTAGGGGTTGGACAGAAAACCTATAGATTTGCAGGCTTTACCCCTCTCTCTCTCTTTTACCAAACTGATGAATGATCATCTCACACTATGAACTGAAAAGGACAACACAATGAAGAGCACAGCTCAGCAGCCATATTGAGACAGGCATGCGGCCTGCTCTGAAGAAAGCTGACCACAAATGATGCCTTAACTAGAGACATTTTAAGTAACAAACAAGTCTGTGTGCCGCCTGAAACTACACATCACCATTTTTCAGGCTGTATGGTTGCCAATATTCAAATTTACTTTGCATATTGTTATTATTTGTCTTTTACTATACCTAATTGCCTGAGGTTATAGATGTAGAAGGGAAGGTGGGAAGAAGTTATAAAGTACAATACCTTATAAACAGTGGTAAATCTGGAAGATTTGAGACATTCTGACAAAGGCTACATATTAATAATACAAAAGGGGAAAGTAGAGTAAAATATTACTCTACCAAGACAAAATAGTATGACATTCAGCATGACAGAATACTTAGATCCTCTTCATTGTGGATTCCGCAAAGTCCACTCCAAAGAGACACTTGAACATTTAGTCACAAATACTGTATACAGTAAAAGGGGTGCACAAGACGTCGATCATGATCGACAGGTAGATCACAAAGGTAGTGCAGGTAGATCGCGTTGCATTCAAAAAAAAAATTTTTTAAACGTTAGTCTATCATATATCCTCCCTATGGCATTTGCCACTCGATTGACATACAGGGCGGCCAGTCTGAGATCTCTTTTCTTCTAACACACTGGTCATCCTGCACGCATGATCAAACGCGCAAGCTACTGTAAAACTCTGGCTGTGATCTAGTTAGCCTTCCAATATATATCGACTAAAGAAGGGATTTAAAAAAAAAAATTGTTTGGTGAGGGTATGGGCTGGATGTGGAATTGGAGGAGGATATTTTTTCTCACAATGTCACAATCGAAGTGCATTTGTCTGATCTGTCAATCTATCATTGCTATTCCAAAGAAGGAAAATGTGGAAAGGCACATTCAAACTGTTCATAAAAACTATGAAACTGACTTCCTTCCGAAAAGCGATCTGAGAAAGAGAAAGGAGAGGGAACTAACATCGCAGATAATCGGACAGCTGTCATTTTTCGCTCGGATGAATTCAAAAGCAAAGGCAGACACACTGAAGCATCGTTCCGGGTGAGTCACACGATCATTAAGCATAAGAAGTCCTTCCAAGAGCTACCTCCTTGACTGCATTATTTGGCTCCACTTATTTATGCGAGTCAGCCTTTTCCCAAATGAAGATTATTAAATCCAAATACTGTAGTGACAATAAATGTATTGAATTGTTATTGTGCGATAAAGGTTATTCAGTTATGCAAGGTACGACAACATATATTTTATGTATAAAGTATACTCAGTATATATATATATATATATATATATATATATATATATATATATATATATAGTATATATATATATATCATTTTTAATGTAGGTAGATCACTTCGACTTGGTCAATTTAAAAGTAGCTTGCAAGCCGAAAAACTGTATATGCTCCTGGGTCTGCTCAAGTAGCTTTTATTTTTTTAGCTTATTTAAATAATTAGGTTTAGCTTATTGAAATTATTAGGATTATTTTTGGAAATGTATGGGGGAAGCTGTAAGGAATTTTACATTTTATCCCAGAATATGGGTGCAAAATTGCATGACTGACTTATTACTGCACTCATACATTCTTTTTTTTATAATTGATCATTGTCATGTGTTATTCATAGGCTGCTGAAATTGATTCACTATATTTGTAGCTTCTAGTTAATTTAAATTCTTCCTGCAAGAATCATTACCTAGAACTAGATAATATAACTTCTACACTTAAGTTCATTGCACTGGCTACCAGTTAAATTTAGGAAATAATTCAAAATCCTACACACATGCATATACTGGAGCATACTATATACAGTATCATGATCTTAAGAGCAGGTCGTTTAAATAGTTTCAGTGATAAATGAAACTATGGCAGAAAGTGTGTACCTCATCATTTTATCATTTGAATCCATTTAATTTAATGCATCAGTTGGCATTAAAATTATAATTTTGTAAGGTCCTTCAAAATATCTGCTATATAAAACTTTTATGTCCTTTTGCAAGGAAAGTAAGTACAAATTTAATGCATAGCGTATGCTGTTGGCATATTTGGCACATAAAGCATGAAAAAAATAAAGTACCTGTGCAGGTGAGCCATATAGAGTTTCTGCCTTTCCTTTTTCTTCTTAGGTTGCACTCTGCCCATATTCTGTGATGGATTTAACCTGCAAATACCATTTTACATTAATGCTATGATCAGCACTCAGCAAGAGCAAAAGCTGTAGCATTTGTTTATTAGAAAAAATATTTTTAGAGCAGTGTTGCTTAACCTTTCTGGAGTCACAACCCACTTTTTTCTTTCTAGGTATCTTCATGATCCACCAAAAGGGGGAGGTTACCCTTGGTGAATCACATGCAATTATCAGAGTGGCAACCTGGCATGATCACTGCATGACCCATTGCAAGACTCATGATCTACTCCACCCACTACTATTAAACAACAGCAAGTTGCAACCCACCAACATCAGCCCCTGATCTGAACCCAGCTGCAACCCAGTGAATGAGAAACACCGCTTTAGAAAACACTAAGACTATGTGTGCAACTTGAAATGAACAATGAACATATGAGAAGGTGAACAACCCAAGGTTCTGAGAGAAACTAAACACCTCGAACTCTCTACAATACAAGTATTACGTTTATGTTTTAACATATGCTTATGTGTATTTTATTCCGGTTTTTATTGCCCTGGTATTATTTTTCATACTTTTATATTATTTCTGTTAGTTTTGTTCATTATTGGGTAATCATGTATTGTCTATTTAAATTTACATATGTATCAAGAATCTTGATATTTCTTGGGGTATTTTCAATATTTTTGTCTATTCTCTAAATGTTCCACAAGCTAGGTCAGGTGTTTTTTCCCCACTGAGAATGGGCCTCACTCCAAAGTCTTAATCCTAACTATAATACCTTGTTTCGGCCTAAGCAACCCTGAAAGGGGTAGCTCTTACAAATATACTTAAAATGATCTGCAATGTCAAGATGCCTTGCAAAAAGAAAGGAAACTCTGAAAACTTTTGGCATGAAGTGACCAAATTCAACAAATAAGCTTTTAAACTAAGCATTTATTTTTAGAAAAACAGAAATAAATGCAAAAAATTACCAAAAGGTCAAAAGGACTTGTCAATGAGACAATCCAAAGTGAAGAAATCTCAATATGCAATTCCAACAGAAGAAATCTAAGAAACAGCAGAATAGTCAAAGCCAAGGACATTGATTGGGAGGGCACAGGAGTGGTGACACCAGGGTGGCCCATCTGTAGGAGTACCCACCTACAAAGAACATAGATAGATAGATAGATAGATAGATAGATAGATAGATAGATAGATAGATAGATAGATAGATAGATAGATCTAAAATGCTAAGAGTTGTGTCCATCTCTCACATGAGTACTCATGAACCACTGGTGCTATATAACCTTGATTGGCCTTATGTGAAAGCTAATGACATGACATGCACTGATGAAGCAAAACATTTGGGCAGCGGCAACCTCTACAAAGTTATCAGAGCACTATCTGCTGAGGATGAGGTGCATTTATGAGGCTCCCTCATAAGAACAAGAAGAAAATCAGCACCATCTGTTGAGTTTAAAGTATGAAATGCACACTCAACATAGACAAATGGGAGTAAGTCTGAAAATAGAACCATTGAGCGGATGACTGATACTATGGCTCAACGATACGCCACACAAAAAGGATGCAAGAACAATGACAAAGAAATGTATGTCAAACAAGGAGACTGTCAAATACTTACAGCTTCTGCCCATAGGCAAACATTGTTTTTAAATGCTGACATCAATGTTTGGTTGAGGAGCACTATGTTTACAAATTAGATTGGCAATATGCACAATGTGGAGTGCTATTTTTTCATACCGAAAACAAAAGAATGTGAGGCCAAAATGGAACTGTTCAGTTTCCTCTACAGTATATAAGCCAGCATTATGTGAGGACTGCTGGTCCATGCATTTCCCAGTAATAAACAAAATCAATGGAATTAACATAAAAATATGACAAATAATAATATCATGGCAACAAAAACAACAATAAAACACATAAACATACATCAAAACTTAACATCTTTGAGTGCACCTGAATATTGTGCCACGTGTAAATTTTTTTGTTATTTTTCTAGATGCACTTTCACAAGTATTATTTTATCTAAAAATACATTTTTTGTGATGAAGTGTTTATTGAAAACCAATTAAATAACAATTATCCAAACAGAACAATATTAATGAGGTTATGTAACATGGAAAGATGAAAAAAACCTCCCATACCCTCTCACCCCTCATGATGTTCCTTCAAGGTTTACCCATAGTGCATGAAAAACAAGATGCCTGATGTAACTCAGGAGAAGAGAAGAGGCAATGCCGGTCCAGGAGATCCCACATCTCATGGAACACAAGTTCAATTATCAACACAGATAACCAGGTATTTAGTGCTTTACTAAGTCTACCAGTTGATGCCATCTGACAATATTGGTCCCAGATGCCCCATTTCTCCTAGCCACTGAGAGTTCTAATCAGGAACCGAGGAAAGATGCCTTCCAGGCATTAAGAGAAAGAGAATCTGGTGATTTCCAACAGGAGACTAGGGCTGATTTAGCATGGATTGTCCCAAGTGAAAACAGCTTTTGTTGTATATAATTGGATGAGTCTAGTAATAAAAATATCTTGGTTAGGAATTATGTCCATAGCAAAAATACAACACATAAAAGTAGTTACTATAGACCAATGGACAGCAACAATGAAGCATTTACAAAGCATATGTAGAAGGGTTTCCAGAAATTTTAGTTTGACATAGGTAACAGAAGGATTCTGATGATAGCCCCATAGTGAATCGTCTTCTAGGAGTCAGGTGGAGTCTGTGAACTAATTTGTATTGGATATTTTGAAGGTTGGGGCTCCTGGAAAAATTGGCAATATTATTGAAAGTGGGCCACTGACCCCCTAAGGTCATGCAAAAAGACAATTTCCCCTTGCGGATTAATACAGTATACCAAGTAAAAGTGGAGGAGCTGTAGGGAGATCTTTTGGCCAAATAGATTGCATGAGCAGAGGGCAATAGGAGGATTCACAAAACTTTGCATAAAGATCTAAATATACATTTAAGAAAACGAATAACTCAATTTAGTTTAACCCTGTCTGTCACCTCTGTGCCTTTAGGATGGCAGTTGGAGGGTGTGGTAATCAATAAAATGCCTCTGGAAAATGATTTATAGAATATTGCTTAACTTTCAAGACCAGGGTTATGAGGACGGCTTCAGGACTGCCCAATGTGATTGGTCAACATGACGGCAAATCACACATAATGAAGAGTGGACTTGGCAGTAGGAAATGTTGAGAGATGTGAAAAGATCTTTAAGTGCTGTTGGTAGGTTTATAAAATGAAAGCTTGTTGTTTGTTAAGCCATCTTCTTTACAGTCCTTTCTGAAGGTTATTAATGACTAAAAAACAAAGCAATCCTTTTGGGCTAAAACATGTGAATTTGGTGGGAATACAAATACATGTGCAGCTTAAAAAACCTGATGAAAACCTTAATATTTCAAAAAAGATGGAGAGATATAGCGCTGTAGTGATCAATTACAGTGGCATGGAAAGAAATTTTAAGGAGGTTACTGCAAACGTAAATTAAATTTATAATGTCATTATATTTTTCTACTAAGAGCAGACATTGCCACATGTGGTGTGTTCAGTAATGTGCTCGACTTTAAGTTCAGTTATGTATTATGATGGTCTGTGTCTTTTGTCTGTATGACATCATTAAGATATAGAGGGGGTATTGATGATAGAACATGTTGTTGATTGTATGTAGTTGGTGAATAAAATCATTAGAATACCGTGAGTGCCTTCTGCCTCTTCCTTCAATACACAACACACTGGCAAATGAGGATGGCTGAAAATGTAAGCTACAGCTGGCCAAACCAAATGTCCCATTGGACAGATGGGACTATTTGTTTCAAACTTACCTTCTTGCTATAGGTTCGGATGCTGCTGCCACTACCAAAAAGAGAGTTATTCTTCTGCATTGCCTCGGCTCAGAAGGACTCCACGTCTTCAGATCCTCGGTGAAGCTGACACATACAAATCCACTATTGACCTCCTTGGCACACACTTTACTAAAAAGCAGAACGTCCTTTTCAAGCGGCTATAATTTAATTGTAGTACATAGCTGATTGAAAGGGTTTTTAGCCCAGTCTTGTAAATTTGGCCTCTTCCTTGATGAAATGATAAGAGACCAAGTGATTGCAGGGGGCCAAAATCATGGCTGAGCACATAAATTTTGCAGGAGAAATGGCAGCTGTTTTAGCAGGGTCTGGGGCAGTGCCTCAGTGAAGGAAAAGCCCTGTGTCACGTGGGCCCTGTTCAACCCCTGCATTGGGTCAGTGGTGATAAAAGGTTGTTTTAATATGAAATGTAGATCATTACCTGTTGTGACAGAACAATCCAACAATCTACCCAGGAAACCTATCAGAGATTTGCCATAACTGAGCCCATGGGAATGACCTGTAACCACTTTGGATGGAGGTCATATGCTACTACCAAGAAGCAATGGCGATGTGGCACATCTTTCAATTCACCACAGATATCTAATTGGATGTGTTTACATGGTTGGCCAGGCCAAGCCAAGGGTTGGAGAGGAATTGTTGGTGGGGCCCCAGCCGTTTCATGTATTAAACATAGGGTGAGGGATGTAGTTTTTGTTTGTTGGAATTTTCTGTAAATCAAAAATATATTGGCTTTATTTGTATTGTAATCATCCCCCTGCTTCATGGTTGAGTTAAATGTGTACAACAGATTTAGAAAGTATTCAGGTCCCTTCACATTTTTCAAATTTTGTTATGTTGCAGGTTTGTGCCAAAATCATTTAAATTAATTTTATTCCCACATTTAGAAACACTCAATGTGTGAGAGTGATAAAGCAAAAACTGGATTTTAGGAATTTCTGCAAATTTATTATAAATAAAAAGCTGAAATATCTCATTGACACAAGTATTCAGATCCTTTACTGCGATTCCAGCCTTGAGTCTTCTTGGGTATGACATGACAAGCTTCCCACACCTGGATTTGGAGTTTTTCTACCATTCTGGTTTGCAGATCCTCTCAAGCTCCAGCTGGTTGGACAGAGACCATCAGTAGACAGTTACTTGCTGTTTTTCCTTGAATAGTTTGATTAGATTCAAGTGCAGCTCTGGCTGGACCACTCAACGATATTCACCGAGTTGACCCTAAGCCACTCCTTTGTTGCTGTTGCTTTGTGCATAGGGTCATTGTCCCATTGGAAGGTGATCCCTTAGCTCAGTCTTAAATCCAGAGTGCTCTGGAGCAGGGTTACGTTAAGGATATCTCTGTACTTCGTTCCATTCATCTTTCCCTCATTGTTACTACTGAAAAACAGCCCCACATCATGATGCAGTCACCACCATGTTTCACCGTTGGAATGGTATGAAACTGGTGATGAGCAGTATCAGGTTTCCTCTAGACATAATGCTTGTACTGGTTACATCCGAACAGAGAATTATGCTTTTCATATTGTGAGAGTCCTCTAAGTGCCTTTTTGCAAACTCCAAGTGGGCTTCCCATATATATTTTACTGAGGAGAGGCTTCTGCCTGGCCGCTCTTGCTCACTCAAGCCCAGATTAGTGGAGTGCATCAGTGATGGTTTTCCTTCTGGAAGTTTCTTCTGTTTCCATATAGGCTCTGTGGAGCTCAGCCAGAGGGACTGTGGGGCTCTTGGTCACCTCTTTTACCACATTATTCTCACATGATTGTTCAATCTGGCTGGGTGTCCAGCTCTAGGGCGTGTCATGATAGTTCAAAATTTACTCCATTTAAGGATTACAAGGCCACTGTGATCTTGGGAATGTTCAGTACTGCAGAAATTCTTTGCAGTCTTCCCCAGATCTGTGACATGACACAATGCTGTCTCTAAGTGGCTTGGTTTTTGTCAACTGTGGGACTTTCTATGGACAGGTGCATATGTCTTTCCTAATCATGTCCAACTGACCAGAGTTGGGCTTCCAAACATGGGGTGGAAACACCTCAGTGATGATCAATGGAATGGAATGCACCTAAGCCAGATTTAAAGTTTCATAGGAAAGGGTGTGAATACTTGTGTCAGTGTGATATTTGTTTTTTTATATTTAATACATTTGAGAACATTTCTGAAATCTTGTTTTTGCTTTGTCATCCTTGGGTATTGAGTGCTGCCTGATGAGAGTAAAAAAATGAATTGAAATGATTTTAGCAAAAGGTTGCACCATAAAAAATGTGAAAAAAGTGTAAGGGGTCTGAATACTATCTGAAGGCACTGTATTGTCATTTTTACAGACATGAGTAAATGGAGGGCAGATGACAAAAGTGCTACATTTATAATATATTTTTTATTTTAATAATCAACTTAACAATATTAAAGAAAATCAAAATTCCAATCTGTTTCTGCATGGTTTCATATTTTCAAATGGCACAGCATCTTGGATACTTGGAGAGTAAAAAAGCAAACATCCACCTCTTTGCAATTCAGGACATAGATGTTTTTGACGTATAGGGAGATCTTGTTCAAAGAGGGGTTATCTATTTTTAGTATAAGAATAATGAAGAAAAGTGGCCGAAGCAGAACACTTTAGTTTTAAACATTTTTGGTTTTAACTCTTTTTACATTTTACAAAGCCATTGTTAATTGTTGATTATTAATTTATGGTATTACAATATTCTGCCCTCCATCCTATTCATTCATAATGTACTGTGTAAAATTCATTCGTGCCAAAACTGAATGCAATCCAACGTGTTAACTACTTTGCAATGAAATGCATACCCACGTGTTGCATTCCATTTTTGCAGGGTTTTACCGTGTCATAATTAAAAACTTATCAATCAAATCAATGTGAACAATCAATTGGTTTTTACTTTATTGCCTTTTTCAAATTTCGCGTCAGTTTTAAATGGAATACAAAAGCATACCTCTTTTTCTTTTCCATTAAAGCCTAGTTTATACTTGACGCATCCGTGCTGGGCGCGAGGGCCGTGCGGAGAAAATGACGTCAGATTTGGAGACACGCCTCCGCGAGTTGTATTTTAGCCGCGCACTGCGCACGGAAGTTTACCGAACTACGCGGTGTGGCGCGTGTTTGTTCGATTTGGTAAATTTCAAGGGTGAGGCTGGTTACCTGGGTGCGAGACTGATGAACGAAGCGCTAGACGCCACATTTCATCAAAACACATGGAAAACATGCAAAAACATTTAGAATACATCTGCTCATCATATAGATACTGCACTGTCTATAATGCTATACTCGCCCTTCGTTCACCACTTTTGGTCAACAGGTCTGACACTCCATCTTCACCTTTTCTCCCTTTTAAAGCAGGCATGTCAAACACGCGGCCCGCATGACAGATCCTAGTTAGCACTGAACTTGTACAAAATGATTACTATCGTTGTGATTGAATCATTCTGCATCTTCGGCGTTACTTGAGTTTTTTTACTTCCGCCTTCCGACAAAAGCGTGTTTTCCCATGGCTTTACGGTGCCGGTAACGTCGTCTGCTAGTATAGTTGCAGCTGTGGCGTCAGTTCCTTGATACCCTAGGCATGACACTGCCCCCCAAAGCCTTGACCAAAGTTAACGAGCCGCGACGTCGCAACTGAAGTGCTAGGCTGCAGCAGCCTGGCAGGCTACACTACTGGCTGGGCTGCAGAGACTGGACACTGGGCAGAACTGACCATCACCAGTAGTAATAGCTAGCATATTTTCACGTTTTTTTGCTGTAGTTTATGTAATTTTGTGCTAGTATTGTAACGAACAGTTAGTGCAGACTACAGCTGAAGATCTGAAGTGGACGCGAGAAGTTGGTGAGTGTATTAACAAATTTTTGTGAATTTGAGTTTGTAAAATTAGTGACTTTGCGCTGTTTATGTCACCATACTCTTACAACGTTGAGAATGCGCCTGAGAAAATCGAAATGAAATTGATTGAACTGCAGTCAGATTCTATTCTGAAGGCAAAATACAACGAAGTTGGTGTGCCAGGCTTGTGTGCTTACCTGCATCGAGGGTACTGTATGTTCGGAAGCACTTACCTTTGTGAGCAATTGTTTTCATTAATGAAAGCTACCAAAACCCCACATCACTCAAGACTTACTGTCGAGCACCTTTCATCCCTCGTAAAAGTAGCAACTGCACAAGATTTCAAGCCTGATATTGACAAACTGGTTACTAACAAGAGATGCCAAGTGTCGGGACAAAAAAAATAGATCTCAGACTGTAAGACTCCTATATAAGGACCTAGCTAAGAGGCTAAGACTCTTAATTGTACGCTGTTGTACAGAGTTTGCATGGAAATAAATTGCTTTTCTTTAAACTTTAAGTGTTACATTTTTTTAAGTTTTCAGTATTGTAAAGAAAGCTACAGTAACTTTATATAATAGTATTTGTTACAGTGTGACCCGCTGACTCTTGTTTGGCAGTCGAAGCGGCCCACCATTGGTAGTGAGTTTGATAGGCCTGTTTTAAAGTCAGTAATTGCAGGCACAACTATTTTTACATCAACACAGTGTTACATGCGGCAGCTTCAAGAGTTAAGTACAAGACGGGTTTATGCTTATAGATCATGTGTCACAACTAATAGCAAAGCAAATTTACAATAAACTAACTAATAACCTGGAAATGGTGGGAGAAATGGGTGGTGTTGGACAGGCGCTGTGCTCTGTTGAGGGGGATGACATGCCTTTAAACTGGGTACACATTAACAATGTAGGGGGAGCAGAGCATACAGTGGAGGGGGGCATTCCGTTTATGCTCTACCTGTCAAAACTTTTATAACACCTCAGTTTTTATGGAAATGCATGCAGTTTAATATGTTAATGTTTTTTGAAATCAAGGCATAAAACAAATAAACAGTGGCAAAAAATAATAAGTCAAGGAATCATTAAGTGTGCAAAATTTTATTCAAATTTTTGATAAGTAGCCACCTTTTGCTGCTATAACAGCCAAACCGTGGTAAGCCTTTTGATTCAGAATGACAATCACTCTGTGCAAGTCACCAACTCTGCCTCCAGCAAAAGACCCCCAGACCACCACACTTTCTCCTCCATGTTTGACAGTTGGTGTCACACACTGAGGAACCATCCTTTCACCAAGTTGATGGCGTACGAACACCCTGTGTGATGAACCAAAGATTTCAAATTTTGAATCATTGGTCCATAAGGAATGGCTTCCTGGCTGCCACTTTTTCTGTCACACCTGCAGCACAAAGTCTCCTCTTCACAGTAGGAACCACAACTTACTTTTTTCGACTACTGTTAAGCTGTGATTGAGGCTGTTGTGCTGTGAGGCACCTACACTATATGGACAAAAGTACTGGGACACAACTCTTAATTACTGAATTCAGGTGTTTCAAACAGACCCATTGCCACATGTGTATAAAAGCAAGCACCTAGTCATGCAGTCTCCAATTTACAAACATTTGTGAAACAAAGTGGGTTGTTCTAAAGAGCTCAGTGACTTCAAATGTGGTACTGTGAAAGGATGGCACCTGCTGGATATTCCATGTTCAACTGTAAGTGATATTATTGGAAAATGGAAGAGTTTATGAAGAACAACTCAGCCACAAAGCAAAGACCACATAAAGTTACAGAGTGTGATAAATGACTGCTAAGGTGCATAAAAGTTGCCAACACTCTGCTGATTCCATAGCTGAAGAGTTCCAGACTTCCACTGGCATTAACAGTACGGTGGGAGCTTCATGGAATGGGTTTCCATGGCTGAGCAGCTGCATGCATGCCTCACATCACTAAGTCCAATTCCAAGCTTCGGATGGAGTGGTGTAAAGCACACCACCACTGGACCATGGAGCAGTACAAATGTGTTCTATGGAGTGACAAATCACGCTTCTCTGCTTGGCAGTCACATGGACGAGTCTGGGTTTGGCGAATGCCAGGAAAACATACCTGCCGGACTGCATTGTGCCAACTGTGAAGTTTGGTGGGGGTGGGATAATGGTGTGGGGCTGTTTTTCAGGGTTTGGGCTAGGACCCTTACTTCCAGTGAAGGGCAATCTTAATGTTTCAGCATACCAAGACATTTTGGACAACGCTATGCTTCCAACTTTGTGGAAAACAGTTTGAGGAAGGCCTTTTTCTATTTCAGCATGACTGTGCCCCAGCGCACAAAACAAGGTCCATAAAGACATAGTTGGATGAGTTCAGTGTGGAAGAACTTGACTGGCCCATACATATCCCCGACCCACAACCCCATCGAACACCTTTGGAATGAAATGGAACGGAGATTGCGAGCCAGGCCTTCTCGACCAACATCATTGCTTGACCTCATAAATGCTCAACAGAATGGATGGGCACAAATTCCCACAGAAACACTCCAAAATCTTGAGGGAAGCCTTTGGAGAAAAGTGGATGCTGTTATAGTTGCAAAGGGGGAGGGATCAACTCCATATTAAATTCTCTACTTGAATGCAATGTAATGGTCAGGTATTAAAATACTTTTGTCCATATTGTTGATCACACAAGCTGGTGCCCCTCAGAAACCTGTCTTCTGACTGTGTCTTGTGACGTTGGGTATGCCAGATCACTTCCTGTCAGAGTTTCTTCCAGTTTCCAAATTGCCTTTGGATTGTGCAGGACACCACTGTACTCACTGACACTTTGATTTTTTTTTTTTTTGCAATTTCTCTTAGTGAAAGGCCTTTTAAGGGTAATAATGTGCTCATTTCATTTGTTAATTGCCGTTTTCTTGCCATTTTCACTAGAATTTACAACTTTCTTCAGTATAATATTGTCTAAGTAGTACTTGAGAGGGTGTAATAACACAGTCTGTTCCAACTCTGCTTTAAGACAGACAGAGGGTTTTTAAGTGATCAACAAAAGTTCGTTTGCTTCAGCTTGCAAGGATTCATTTACTTTAATTGCTGCAGAACATCTGTAGATTGTAATCAATTTGTAATTCCATGAAGAAAGCCCATGTGTAAAATTCCGAAATTTCCTTTTTGTCAGTTTTTGCTAATTTGAACTTCAAATCTCTGGCAGTTTATTGCTTACCTTTTCACCATTTTAGGTCATTCATTACATTTCAATTGATTAAGTTTGAAGAAAAACTAGAAAAACTGGGGTGTTCTAAAACGTTTGACTGGTAGTGTTTATGAAAATTATTATTGTTTGTTAATGATGAATTTGGCTTTTTTGAAATTATGTTCAGAGTAAGAGGAGTGTACTGTAGTAGTACCTAATATATGCCGAATACTGTCTGAGTTTATGTGCAGAGTAAGAGGTGTGTACTGGAGTAGTGCTGATAAATTATATACATATTGTAATGTGTGGACAAGAACCGAAGTTCAATAGAATTCAGTTGAAGAAAGGGGAAAATGTGCGTGTGCATGTAGGTACATAAATGTGTTTGTATGTGTATATGTAGGGGTACATATGTTTATAATACATGGTTTTATATTTAAGTGCAAAATTTTAAAGTATTATTTTTGTCATGTTACTTGATTGAAGAAAGAATAAAATTTTTTTTTTTTAAAGTAGCAAGGCAAACGTATTGCATTTCGCTTAGCGGCCACTCCAAACATGTTACATTTTGATTTGACACCATGCTTTAATTGTGCCAAGACTAAATGTAATAAAATGACCAATCAGCATTAAACGTAGGTCAAGAGACATCAGCAGTTGGGTTAAGAGGTGCTCCTCTCACTTCTAAACATTTGTGTGTTACGGTGGCAAGCACAAGCTTCCTCAGTGTGGACTGTGGAGTGATTAACGAAAGGGTGAAAAGTATGTTTTAGATCTTGCTGAAAATATTTACTCTTATGTTGTTTAAAGTTGTTATCTAGCTTTGGTACAATTAAAGTGTTCTCCTAAACTGAAACGTAATACAATCGAGCTGCTTCAAAGTGAAATGCAGTATGCTGGCTTTGATTTTAGTTACAACACACAATCTATGGACATAAATTTAAGTGCAATACACATATATATTATGTTTTAAACTGACACAAAAATTGCATGACGTGGTGAAAACCAACCAATCATTTGGTTATGTTTTTCAATTATGACACAATGCCAACCATGCCAAAGTGAAATGCAGCACATACAAAGGCATTGAATTGCAATATAGTTTAACACTCTGTATTGCGTTTCATTGTGGCATGAATAATGTTTATTAGTAAATGGGCCGATGATGATGTACTGCCTGATTTAAGGTTATTTTACACTCATAACCCCATAATTTCATTATGATTAGTGACTCTGGCATGTTTCTTTCTTTCTTTTTTGAAAGTTTAATAAACTTAATAGGTTTTCTAAAAAGCTATGTTTAGAGAAAGCAGAGCCATGTGGCTCTCTAACTATGAAAGAAGTATGCTGAAATTACAATTCAAATTAATGGACGGTTCTCTTTTAAAATGTATTTTATATGCAGAGTAATGCTAGATATGCCAGCTCTTTTGGAATTGCCAAATATTTTAACAGTTTGCACTACTGCACGGAGACACAGGGAACACTTACTTTACTCTTTCCACACATGTGACAGCTACACTTTGACAATTTTTAAAGTCAAAGCTCAGAGCTTGATGGGACACAGTTTTGGCACTTTAGAAGACTGCATAGTTTTGCAGTCTAAATTGGTTCCTGGTATGTGTTTTGTTTCCTAAATGAATTTTACGCTGTGTTATCCATTTTTTGAGCAGTCTAATCTGATGTGGCATCATGGAAGGCTGGAATGGGCATGAGTCCATGTCTAGGCACAATCACTACCCAAGTACAGCATGCTAATATAAGATGTGTTGGGTCCTTCACATCACCCATCCAGCATGTCACTGGCATGGACAGGAGGGCAGGACTGGCTGGCTATTACACGTGCTTTAAGGATTCCTGCTTTCTTGTCTTTTGCCTTTCTCAACACATACATTGATTTGTGTTCAAAAGACCTCTGGTCCAATTCCTTTCCTAGCATTTAGTGGATATTATAAAATATCGGTTTAAAAGAACTATAAAAATACAGAAAAATGTTGTTGCAAATTACATTCAGAACACTCCTTGGAATGAAGATATGAATTTCCAAAATGAAAACTAATCCAGTCCAAGTTTTCTACTCACCTCTGTTTTTCATGTCAGGACTGGAGCCAACTTTAGGTTGATGGGTTTTTTCTAGAGGTTTCTGGGACTGTACCAAATTGAATACATGTATGGGGTGGGTTTTCAATACATTACTGCACAAAGGAAATTGCACACATTAAAATCAGAACACTGAGGTACAGAAAGTAGATATTCTGCATTCAAACTGAATTGTGTACTATTTAGCTAGTGTAATAGTTGTATACTTCTATATATATGTTATACATGTCATATGGTGTATTCCAGACAATAAGGCTAAAATCATTCTTATGCTGTGCATCTTAAAGCTCCCTATGGGTTTGCAGTACAATGCCTCAACGTAGACAACCATTAAACAACACTGGGTTCATCAGTGGATCACAGAAAGGCTTTGGGGAATCTGAACACTTTAACAGTACCAGGCCATAGCATTTACTAAGACAACTTAATCCCGAGCAGAGTCAGGGGGACTGGCACCTTTCCCAGCAAACATTGGGCACATTTAGGAACAATCCCTGGCACTAGTCCATTACAGGGTGAACCCACACAGACACATACTTTAGTTGATCCTTGTAATACCTTAATGTGATCTTGGGGTACTACAATGTTTTGAGGCAAACAAAATAGTCCTAAAGCAAACTGTGCAGTTATAATCCACTTACAATTCTTGAGATAACTACTAATAGTTTAAATAATCCTGGAAATATTAGCAGCAGTTTTTGCATCAAAGATGCCTCCGTGTTTCCTTGTCATAATTCTTATAGTGGAAAAAGTTTGTGTTCCCAGAGTTTGATTAGAAGCCGAATGTAAGCCACAGCTTGAAACCTTAACACTAGAATTCCTGAAGCCAATATAATACAATACAATAAAAACATACATTTGATTTGAGTCTGTAACACCCGGTGAAAATTTTGGCTACTTGTAATAGTTAGCTCTTGTTTTTTTATTATTCAGTTTTATTCTCTCAATGACGTTCACGTGGTACAACGAACTTGCCTCTCCCTCCCTGAGTTGATGCCATTTATGTCAATTTTTTTCACAAGAGCAGCGCTGTGGCTGATGTCTATTTGTAGTCCCGGCAATCAAAGATATGATGTCTCGTGACCGCTATCAGACTGGACAAAGGCAGGACCGTAGCAACAGACAGCTTCTTCACAGCACTTTTGCCGGCTAATAGACTGCTGCACCACAAGTAAAATGGGACTTACACCTGCAGCTAAAGTCACTTCAGTATGCGAGCAATTCATTATGCTAGTGTTTAGATGTGACAGCACCGTACTGACGGTGTATGAGCCCAAAAAGAAGAAGCCTTTGATTTCAGTCTGTAACAGCCGGTGTAAAGTTTCTGCTTTAGGTATCCATTCAGCATTTCTTGTATTTCTCGCATTTCCTTTCATCCTTCACTTACCAAGATCTTTACAGACACAGAACACACATGAAATGCATGTATTCCAAATAAAGATATACTGTATTATTTATCCTATACAACTCCAGGCACATCACAGATTGCAGATAAGGAGCCTTGGATTGAGCTGGGAGACTGTTTTTCCCGTGAGCTGAGCTCTGTCAAGGCGGGGGATGGGACAGCAGGCTGCTTGTGCTGATGGACGTATTTACAAAACAAAAGACGCTGATGGTAGAGGTGTGAAGGGATTTAAGGTGGGCCGGGAAAAACGAGTTTTTTCGTAGGCTTTAGGAATTCTAGTGTTAAAGATTTTGTATTTAAACTGTTAGAATAAATACACATGTTGCATGAAAAAGAAGACCCCAAAACTGTGACTGAAAATGATCTTCAACCTTGAGTACCTCATGGTTGAAAGAACAATCAAATCCAACGTAATGTTTTTCTAGTTATGTATTGCAGTGCCCTCCAAAATATTTGGGACAAAGATATTTTTCTTTGATTTACCTCTGTGCTCCACAGTTTAAAATTACAAATCAAACAATTCAGATATGAGAAAAGTGCACATTGCCGACTATAATTTAAGGGTATTTGCATGTGTTTTCGGCTCTTGTTCAAAAAGCGGACGCCAAAAAGCAAAAGTATACACCAGGGTTAACTTTAAGATTAGGCACCCTTACACTATTTTAAGATTAGGCACCTCATCTAAATTTTAAGATTAGGGACCCTGGTGTACCTGGCCTTACCTCCATGAACCTTACGTTCTGGGTTTGTAGTAGGGGTAGGCCAGTCTAAGTGGCGTCCACTTTTTGAACAAGACCCATGTCTTGGTCGTACCATGTAGAAATTACAACACTTTTTTTACATGGTCCCCCCATTTCAGTACACCATAATGTTTGGGACAATTGGTGCTACAGGTGTTTGTGATTACTCAGGTGTGTTTCATTGCATCATTAGTGCAGCATATTAGACACCTAGGTTTGCTTCTAGCCACGGACCACCTTTGGAGTCTGTAGCTGCCATTGTTCAATATGAGGGTGTAATGCCCTGAGAGGGAAGAAAACACGGCAGACAACGTTTTCTTGATGCAGGCAAAAGCTACTGAACGTGCTTAATACCATATGCATAACTGTTGCCTCTTTACTCATCACAATGCCTCCAACCACACTGCAGTGTGTGTGAATTGTGTCCTTACAGAGGTGCAGCACCTCCAGCTACTACACAGGCCCCCCCAGAATTCACATGCATGGGCAATGTTAGCATGGTTGGGGCATGCACAATGCGCCCAGTCCGAGTGTGGGTAGGAAGTAGTTGTGACTGGACCAGGAGGACTAATATTTGTATGCCCAGTAGGTACAGGTGTGTTAGGTGAAGCAGGGGCCATAAAAGAGTTGAAAACCCGAGAGGAATCCATGTGTGCAGGCTTGAAGTGATCCACCAAGACCATCTGTTGCTTGCCACCAATGTCAGGCATGAATGTTTTTTCTCTACATTCCAGGACTCGGAAATGGCTGTTATGAGATGGTTTCAGTGGGCTGCGATGTGTCTTGTGCTAGACAAATACGAACTTTGCTGACTGCTGTGGCCAGGAGTGGAGATTGGTGTCTGGATGCAGTCCAGGGGACAGAACTCTGAGGAATAAAATCTCCGGGAGTGGTAGACAGTGGTATAGTGCAGGGTTGTTCTAAGGTCCTGTGCCATTTGCAGGCCAAAGCTGTGAAGTGAACCGTCCACCTCGGTCGGAAGTGATGTGGGAGGGTGTGCCAAACCATGCAACCCAAGTGCTGATAAAAGTCCTTGCTACTTCTGCTGCAGTTGTGGACGTCAAAGGAACAGCTTCAGGCCACCTGGTAGTCCATTTCACCTGGTAGTTTTCAGGATCACAGCAGAAGGAGGAGGAGCAGTGTGAGCCGCAGACCGGCTAATGGGACTGTTGAGGGTTGCAGGGGAAAGGTAGCTCTGTGAAGCAGAGTGCAGGTTGTCAGCCATCTTGGCTAACTCTCTGTAGTCAACAACAGACACATTGGCCAGGGCAGTGTGCATTTGCTCTGGCGTCTGCTGCAGAAACAGATCTCTAAATATAAAACGGGCTTATAGCTGCCTAGCAAAGCTAACATGTGGTCCATTAACGCGGAGGGTTTCACATCTCTGAGGCACGGCAATGATAGTTATCTCTGTGCCTGCTCTGACTCCGTGAGGCAGTGTGTCTCTAAATGGTATGTCTTTAATGTTACACACTTTTTCATGTCTGGGAGATTTTCAATCAGACTCACCACCTTGTTGCAATGATGTAGTAGCCATCTGTTGCAATGTCCCGCAACATGAACAGTTCTTCTGCTTGGCGAACCACACCATGGCTTGCTGTTCCCAAAACTCTGGGAACTTTAATGCCATCACGTTGCCAGACATGTGTAAAGTAACTCTGGAATCGTACAAGAGTGTTCAGGTCACTACTATAGCATCCTGTGAGGGAAGAAAGCACTACAGATGACGTTTTCTCAGTGCAGGCAAAAGCTACCGAACTTTATTTATTATTGAATGTGCTTAAAACTATATACATAACTATTGCCTCTTCAATCTTCTCACTGCCTGCTCCCATACTGCAGCGCATGTGAATTGTGTCCTTACAGAGGAGCAGTGCCTTCAGCCACTACAAAGGCAAGAGCTGTGCCAATAAAAGTCAAAAAAAGCCAAAACGAGGCTGAAAAACAAGAATAAAACCATTAGAACCATTGGAAAACTCTTAAGATTACCGAAATTGACTGTCTGGAATATCATTAAGAAGAAATTACACACTGGTGAGTTCAGTAATCACAAAGGGACTGGAAAGCCAAGGAAGACCTGCATTGCTGATGATAGAAGACACCTCTCTATAAATAAAAAAAAAGCCCCAAACGACTGTCTGACAGAACAGAAAAAGTCTTCAGGAGGCAGATGTGTAAGTGTCAGAGATGACTACTGCAGAAGACTTGATGAACAGAAATAAAAGACCACACAGCAAGATGCAAACCATTAGTTAGCCATAAAAACAGGATGGCCAGATTACAGTTTGCGAAAAAGTAAAACAGCCTGCAGACACAGATGAACCTGTATCAGAGTGATGACAAGACCAAAGTGTGGAGACAAAAAAGAACTGCTCCAGATCCAAAGTATACCACGTCATCTGTTAAACATGGTGGTGTTGGGGGGAGTTATGGTTTGGGCGTGTATGGCTGCCACAGGTACTGGCACACTTATCTTCATTGATGATGGAACTGCTGATGGCAGCGGCACAATAAATTTTGAGGTGTATAGAAACATCTGATCTGCTCAAGTTCCAGTAAATGATTCCAAACTGATTCGATGGCACCTCATCCCACAACATGATAATGATACCAAACATACTGCTAAGCCAACACAGGAGTTTTTAAAACCAAAAAAAATGAATAATTCTTGAATGGCCAAGCCAGTCACCCAATTTAATCCAACTGAACATGCCTTCCACATACTGAAGAGAAAACTTAAGGAGATAAGCCCTGAAACAAGCAGTAGTTGAAAATTGATGCATTACAGGCTTGGAAAAGCATCACCAGAGAAGATCTTCAGCACCTGGTGATGTCTATGAATCACAAACTTCAAGTGGTGATTGCATTCAAGGGATATGCAACAAAGTACTAAATATAACTGCATTAATATACCTGCCATTGCTGTGTCCCAAACATTATGGTTCCCTGAAATGGGGGGATGATATAGAAAAAGTGTTGTAATTTCTCCATTGTGTCCAAAATGGATGCAAATACCCTTAAAGTCTGGAATGTACACTTTAATCACATTTAAGTTGTTTGATTGAAGGGGTAAATTAAGAGAAAATGTGTCTTCGTCACACACATTATGGAGAGCACTGTATATACAGCGCCTATAAAAGGTATTTTCCATCTTGGAAGTTTTCACATTTTACTGTTACATTGAATCCCAGTGGATTTAATTTAGATTTTTCACACTAATCAGCAGAAAACGACTATTTAATATCAAAGTAAAAGCACAAAAAAAACTATTGCATAAATATTTACCCCTTCAAGTCAGTATTTAGTAGATGCCCCTTTGGCTTGAGTTGGTTACTTCATTCTATTTACATTGGAAGTTGGATGTTGAAGCTGGAAATGAAATCAGAACTAAGTTGATTGCATTTCACTAAAGCATTCATGAAACCAATATGGATGTCTCCAGCAAAACCTTTGTTGTGCTTGCTCTTTCAGAATAAACACAAATACTGAATAATACATTATTTGATATTTTGTGCATCCAAACACTGTAGCAACATGTCCACAGATAGAAGTCAGACAGTATTGTGTGTAAGGCTGATTTAATGACACACAAATGGACAGAAGTGCTAATAAACGGTATAATATTACAGCTTCCACTTACAGTTAATGCTTGGTGCAGCCATCTTGGATGTTGAGGTTGGGGTTGGTAAAGCCATCTCAGCTTCCGAGTAGGAAATCCAACTTGTGGTTGAAGCTTCCTACTAGGAACTCATAAATTCCGACTTCCCAGTTCATATGAAATGCAGCACTTTTGGACAGGTCTCAATCAGCTTTGCACATCTGCACACTGACATTGACTCCATTCTCCTTTGCAAAACTGCTGAAGTTGTGACAGGTTGTTGGAGATTGTGAGCGAACAGCTTTGTGTCAAATGCAGCAACAAACTGTCAATGGGATTGGGATCTGGTCTCTGACTCGGCCAATCCAAAACTTTAATATTGTTGTTTTTAAGCCATTCTTGTGTATCTTTGGCTTTATGCTTGGGGTCTTCTTGCTGCAAAATAAATCTTCTCCCAGAGTACAGATTTCTTGCAGACTGAACCACATTTTCCTCCAGAATCTCTTTGTATTTTGCTACATACCTTTCACCCTTGCAAGCCTTCTAGGGCCTGCTGCAGAGAGGCATCCACACAGCATCATGCTGGCTCCACCATGATGGTGTGTTTTTGATAATATGGGGTGTGCAAACAATGCAGGCCTCATTAGACCATAGAACCTTCTTCCAACTGACATCATTGTCTCCAACATGCCTTTTGTCAAACACAAGCTGACGTGACTGTTTCATAAAGCTGCGATTGGTGAAGCACCTGGGCAATAGTTGTTGTCTGCACAGTCCCTTCAATCTCAACCAGTGTAGCTTGAAACTCCTTTAGTGTTCTCACAGTTCTCTTGTTGGCATCCCACACTAGTTGTCTTCTTGCATGATTACTAAGTTGTTGTGTAGTACTAGGGTGTCGTACCGTGTTAGCCATTATGAATGTAGTGAAAAGTCAAGCAAAATGACACATTTTATTGGCTAACTAAAAAGATTACAATATGCAAGCTTTCGAGGCAACTCAGGCCCCT
>JANRMT010062791.1:128055099-128104684 GCA_026402145.1 Polypterus bichir lapradei | reverse complement strand
TCTTCAGGCAAGATGTAATACAGAAACTGCAGTTCCCTGTGTTTATAAGACAAGAAACAACATTGGTAAATCTTTAAGTGAGAAATCTTAAATTTAAAAAATTAATAGATTCCTTCAGGCTAGGGTTCATTTAACAAGAGAGAAGAACAATGTTTGGTCAAGATCTTTGAATAAGATAACTATCCAACAGTCTTTTGAAGTTTCTGATGAGTTTTTCCATACAATGCGGATCTGTAGTCAGGTTGTCTGTGTCAGTCAGAGAGATGCAAACAATCCTCATACCTGGCCATAAAACTCTTGTCTCTATTCAAGCCATGCTGTAATGTATTAAATTTTAGCATGAGTTTGACTTCCCATTCTTTTCTCTCTTGCTGTGTTCTGAAGTTGCCCATTAGCACTGTGACGTTGAAGTCCTTCTCACAGTGTCCATGGCTGCTGAAGTGGGCTGCTACAGGATCATCTGTGTTGCGATGTTTAATGTGGAATCTTTAATGTGTAAATTAATTCTCTGGCGGAGTGTTTGTCCAGTTTCTCCCACATAGAGTGCAGTGTCAGGACATTTCATGCAGAGAATTAGGTAGACCACATTAGCTGATCTGCAGGAAAATGATCCCTTTATATGATGTTCTAGTTGGCAGTGTGGTATAACTATACAGTCTGTATTATAAATGTGGGCACACGTTTTTCATCTTTTCTGTAGACAGGGAGATTTTCTGTTGGTTCACTTAGGGAGCTTCGGACAATTAGTTGCTGAAGGTTTGGTGTTTGTATGTCAGGAGGGGAGGTTCAGGAAATACCATTTTTAGTGTTTGGTTATTGTTTAGCATTGGCTGAAGTTCTTTTATAATTTTTCAAAGTGCCTTAAGATGTGGGTTGTAGGTGACAACAAGGGGGATGGGGTTCTCGTTGTCTTTGTTTTTATATTCCAGAAGGTTGTCCCTGGGTATGGCAGTAGCTCTTCTTATTTGACTGTCTGTTGTTTTGGGGATATAACCTTGTCTGATGAAATCTTGTCTGAGCTCCTGCAGTTGTTTATCCTGGTCTGTCGGGTCTGAGCAAATATGATTGTACCATGTTGTCTGAGGTACATTTCACATACCAATATGCCATCATCATGGGGGATATTTGTGTAAAGTGCCTCAGCATCCATTGTGGCCAGTAAGGTTCCCTGAGGTAAGGGGCCTATAGCAGAGTTTTTTTATGAAGTCAGTGGTGTCCTGAATGTAGCTGGTTGTATTGCGGTTAAGGGGTTTAAGGATGTGCTCCACCCAACCTGAAACATTTTCTGTAAGGGAGCCAATTCCTGAGATTATAAAAAAACAGAAGCTACAAGGGTGTTGTCTTTCAGTTGAACGGTGGTGTCAAGGAAGCTGACTTCTGTTTTTCATTAATTCAGCTTCAGCTTTATGTTGGGGTGAAAAGAATTATATTCATGAAAAGTTTTTGTGGATTGCCTGCTCTTGTCAGATTTACAGGTGTGCCATAATCTTTTCATGGAGTTTCTTGGAGTGTTCTTTTTGGCTTCATTGTGTAGGTTAGGCCACCATACTGACTCCCCACAAGTTGTATCTTCCAGATAAGGTGTCTTTCTATGACATTCAACTGAAACTCCAGTCAGGTGACCTGCATTGAACTAATTCTGTGACTTCTAAACCCAATTAGCTGCACCAGTGATAATTTAGGTATGTCATATTAAAGGGGGTGAATACTTATATGATCAAATATTTTGTGTTTTATATTTGTAATTGATTTAAACAATTTTGCAGAGATCTATTTTCACTTTGATATTAAAAAGAATCTATCTGTTGATCAGTGCCAAAAAAAACAAATTAAATCCACTGTAAAATTCCAGCTACAATATGCCACTGTAGGTCAAGAGGAAATGGATCCATGGATCTCAAAACTGAGTTCTCTTCAAACGACTTCAAGCAGTTTCTGAGACATGAATCTGTAGTTGGATTTGGTACTATTCAGGCTGTTTCTAAGTTTTCAATAATGTCAATGTCTTCTGTGAAGGTCAGGTTGGGGAGCATGCACTGGTACAGTACTTTGTCACAATACTCACAATAATACAGCTTGGGATACCGGTTGGCAACCCCCCCCCCCAGGCAGACACTTGGTTTAGTCCCACCCTCCGGAAATGACCAGCCAGGTGGGCGTCCCCTTGGCCTTGTCCAGCTGCTCGGGTCCTCAACAATGAAAATCCTGTGAGCCGGATCATCCTCGAGGAATCACGTCACATGGCCATAGTGCCGTAACTGTTGCTCCCTCACAATGCAGGTAATGTGCCTCATTCGGGACTCCATGAGCAACCGCTCATTCGACACAAAGTGAAACCAGCGGTACTCAAGGATTCTCAGAAGAGTCCCAGTACCCAAGGAGTCCAGTCTTCATCTCAGGTCACTGAATAGCGTCCATGTCACACAACCCTATAGCAAAACAGGAAGCACCAGGACTCTGAAGACTACAGCAAAATAACTTTGCATCCAACCAGCATGGTATAATGGATATACCAGCAGAAGCCAAGTGTCGCCAGGTGGCAGTGGTCCTCATATGGCAACCCAATCGGGTCACCTGCAGGGGTGCTTGTGAGTTGGAGTCTGGAAGTTCAGCCCTGTCGTGGTCCCTGGGTGTTGATAGAGGGTGCTATCAGGGGAGGACCTCCCTACTCTCTTTAAGGCCTGGAAGTGCTTCATGGAAGACATGGTGTGGCACTGGAAGCATTCTTGGGACTGGCTTAAAAGGAGAAAAGAGACACTTGTTCCGGGCTGATTTTCTGAATTTGCACCTTGATTATTCTTTTTCTTTTTTGCATTTTTTTTTCTCTCCAATGCCTTTGAGTCTCTTTTCTTCGCGCTGCTCTTTTTTCTTCGCTCAGTCGTCTACGTTTCATTTATAACGTATTGTCCTCATACGCTTTATATGCGCCGAGAGCCCTGGATCTATGTGTGCTCAAAGCCTTGACACGACTGAGTGTTTTGCTGCCTGTGGTCTTATTTGATATTGGTTGTAAGTAGGACGTGTCTTCCAAGAATCACATGTTCTACGTCCCGTGAGACAGTCCTGGAATCTCTTGGCACAAAGTCTCTTGTTTAAGGTCCCCGCGAGATGCTCCGTGGCCAATCTGTTTTGTCTCGTGGGTCTTTTAAGTGTCTTCCATGATCTTCACATGAAGATCACATCTCATCTCCCTAGACTTTCTCTCCCAGGATTTTTTTTTATAATAGAAAGAAATATAAATAGATTGCAAGGTCTGAATGTACAGTATATATACTGCATAGTCTAGAAAAGTGCAAATTAGCAGCAATGTCAAAATACTTTTATATTCAGCAGTTGTTCACTATCGGCATGGTCTCTGAATGATGGGATGATGGAGAGATGGATGTGCCAGTCCTATGACTTCTTGCCACACTTCATGGAGCAATGGGGTGTCATGCCATAGGGTGACTCTCCTCATTCAGTGACCAATCCTGTTTAACCATAACTCATTTCCCCAGTCCAGCCTCACCGCCCAGAACCATCCTACTTTTGTTCCTGTTAGCTTTTTCTCTAATTTCAAGCGATACACAGGTGAAGTTGAATAAACAAGAAACAAAGGATGAACTAAGCCATAAAATGTTCGTAAATAAAGGATCCTCAGATGTGATTAGGCCATATTTTGCCTTTAGGAGTCCTAAAACAGTTGACCACTATTGTCTGAGCAAAAACTCTTTACTATAGTTTCATTAGGTCTACAACTATGATTTTATCCCTCCCAAACGTGAAGTTTGAGAAAAAGCAGCAGCTGGTAAGTGACATTAGTCAGCCATGATTTTATACAGAAGTGTTGTCTGCGACAAATTAAAAAGTAAACACTCCCAGTAAAAGCCATCTAAAACATTTAGTCTGAAGAACAAGAACATTTTCTTTTATTCTCTGTGTTGAAGTTTGATTAGTTATGTAAAATGATCAAAGAAATTTTAAATTCATTACAACAGCATGACACTTTAGGCTTTGTTATATTTGCTGTAAAGAACCTAGGGGAGACTGTGCAGTAATTTTCGGGGTCTACAGATGGTACATTAGTAAACAGTGGTGGCCAAATATTCCATTCCAGCTTTACAAAAAAAGAAGAGGTGTGGGAATTCTCATTTGTAGTATCAGATGTAGTGTCTAATCCTGAAGGGCGATATGTGATCATCATGGGTAATTTATTTAACTGTAATTTTGATAAAAATATGGTTTACTTACCTTGGCAGTGACATTCATGTCTCTGGTGACTCTTCCTATGAAGTCAGTAGACGGATTGGGAGAGCATGGGAGGTCATGAGGTTGCTGGAAAGGGGTGTGTGGCACTCCCGATATCTATGCAAAAGGACGAAGGTACAAGTCTTTAGAGTCCTGGTGCTTCCTGTCTTGCTATATGATTGCGAGACCGTGCCGCCCTCTACCTACTTCTTTTCTGGAAAAAATATTGCTTAGTCTTGAAGACTCAGACAGTATTTCTGTAATATATAAAAACATCTTAAAGTCCCTCCCTTTCAAATATCTCAGAGTAAAGTGGGAAAAGGATCTCGCACTCAACATTTCGGAAAAGGAGTGGAAGGCAGCAATGCACAGAATTCACTCGAGCTCCATATATGTAAAGCATACAGTCATTCGACTTA
The DNA here is from genome assembly GCA_026402145.1 of Polypterus bichir lapradei. NCBI lineage: Eukaryota > Metazoa > Chordata > Cladistia > Polypteriformes > Polypteridae > Polypterus > Polypterus bichir. The sequence continues at coordinate 128,100,038 of JANRMT010062791.1, read as the reverse complement.
AAATCATCTATCAAGCACATCTGTCTTATTTAAAATTGTCCAAAATGTTTCCAGGGTGAGATCCAACCTGCGAACGCTGCAATCAAGTTCCAGCCTCATTGGGCCACATTTTTTGGGCTGCAACAAATTAACATCATTTTGGACTAAAATCATTAAATGCCTTTCAGACAGCCTTGGTGTCACAATCCCTCCTAATCCACTAACAGCTTTTTTTGGTATATTCCCAGATGGGTTTGAAGTGGAGCAGGAAAAACAAACTGTGATTGCCTTTAATACACTATTGGCACGCAGGCTTACAGTGCATCTGGAAATTATTCACAGCGCATCACTTTTTCCACATTTTGTTATGTTACAGCCTTATTCCAAAATGGATTAAATTCATTTTTTTCCTCAGAATTCTACACACAACACCCCATAATGACAACGTGAAAAAAAGTTTACTTGAGGTTTTTGCAAATTTATTAAAAATAAAAAAAACGAGAAATCCCATGTACATAAGTATTCACAGCCTTTGCTCAGAATTTTGTCGATGCACCTTTGGCAGCAATTACAGCCTCAAGTCTTTTTGAATATGATGCCACAAGCTTGGCACACCTATCCTTGGCCAGTTTCACCCATTCCTCTTTGCAGCACCTCTCAAGCTCCATCAGGTTGGATGGGAAGCGTCGGTGCACAGCCATTTTAAGATCTCTCCAGAGATGTTCAATCGGATTCAAGTCTGGGCTCTGGCTGGGCCACTCAAGGACATTCACAGAGTTGTCCTGAAGCCACTCCTTTGATATCTTGGCTGTGTGCTTAGGGTTGTTGTCCTGCTGAAAGATGAACCGTCGCCCCAGTCTGAGGTCAAGAGCGCTCTGGAGCAGGTTTTCATCCAGGATGTCTCTGTACATTGCTGCATTCATCTTTCCCTTTATCCTGACTAGTCTCCCAGTTCCTGCTGCTGAAAAACATCCCCACAGCATGATGCTGCCACCACCATGCTTCACTGTAGGGATGGTATTGGCCTGGTGATGAGTGGTGACTGGTTTCCTCCAAACATGACGCCTGGCATTCACACCAAAGAGTTCAATCTTTGTCTCATCAGACCAGAGAATTTTGTTTCTTATGGTCTGAGAGTCCTTCAGGTGCCTTTTGGCAAACTCCAGGCAGGCTGCCATGTGCCTTTTACTAAGGAGTGGCTTCCGTCTGGCCACTCTACCATACAGGCCTGATTGGTGGATTGCTGCAGAGATGGTTGTCCTTCTGGAAGGTTCTCCTCTCTCCAAAGAGGACCTCTGGAGCTCTGACAGAGTGACCATCGGGTTCTTGGTCACCTCCCTGACTAAGGTCCTTCTCCCCTGATCGCTCAGTTTAGATGGCCGGCCAGCTCTAGGAAGAGTCCTGGTGGTTTCGAACTTCTTCCACTTGCGGATGATGGAGGCCATTGTGCTCATTAGGACCTTCAAATCAGCAGAAATTTTTCTGTAACCTTCCCCAGATTTGTGCCTCGAGACAATCCTGTCTCGGAGGTCTACAGACAATTCCTTTGACTTCATGCTTGGTTTGTGCTCTGACATGAACTGTCAACTGTGGGACCTTATATAGACAGGTGTGTGCCTTTCCAAACCATGTCCAATCAACTGAATTTACCACAGGTGGACTCCAATTAAGCTGGAGAAACATCTCAAGGATGATCAGGGGAAACAGGATGCACCTGAGCTCAATTTTCAGCTTCATGGCAAAGGCTGTGAATACTTATGTACATGTGCTTTCTCAATTTTTTTATTTTTAATAAATTTGCAAAAATCTGAAGTAAACTTTTTTAATGTTGTCATTATGGGGTGTTGTGTGTAGAATTCTGAGGAAAAAAATGAATTTAATCCATTTTGGAATAAGGCTGTAACATAACAAAATATGGAAAAAATGATGCGCTGTGAATACTTTCCGGATGCACTGTTATCTTGCTCAACTGGAAGAATCGTAACTCACCTCTTTTCAGTCAGTGGGTAACTGATATTATATACTACTTGAAATTGAAAAAAATTACATACTTAGCGGATCTGTGCAAAACTTTTTTAAAACCTGGCAGGATCTAATTAATAACATTTTAGAATAAGCATTTAAATTGAGCAAGTGGATCCTCTTGCACTTTTTTATTCTATTTATTTACTTACTCATCATTTCTACTATTAAAGTTTCACTCTATTGGCCTAGCTCTCTTTCTCATGGCTGGGGGTTGACTGGACTTGAACCTAATTTTGTAAAATTTGAAAATTTGACTTGCTTGTATGGAATTTTGTTTGATTTTAATAAATTCAATAAAATGTTTAAAAAAAAAAGTAAATAGTGGTGGAATTCAAAATGGAGATAAATCAGATCAATGTCCTGGTTCTGTCCAAATCATTTTAAGGCAGTTGTCCTATTTGGGGGCTCGGATGAACAGAATAAGTAAGACTTGCAGTAGTTTAACTGAGAATAAGATCCACTATATAGGTTGATTAATAATTATTAAAAATGTGTACCAATCTAAATGTTTAAACAAGTAGGAAAGTTATCATCTAACGATATCTAATTGTCCTGTCGACAAACAGACAGGTGATTTATTTACTGTGCTAAACCAGGAGAGGCACGTAAACAAGTAAAAATATACCTAGCTACCAAATCGTAAGGAGAGACAATCATTAAAGTCAAAAATACAGGCAAAGAGGTGAAAACAAATGAAACTTGTGAGAAGCACGATATCAAAAGATTTAAGTGTTTTTATACATTGAGGTGGTCTGTATCTACAGCTTGGATAATGAAAAGATCCCCTAGCTGACCTTTTATCCTGTCATGGTGATTATCTACGGGTCATGACCCTAGAAGCCACACCCTTAGCAATGCAGAAAGTGGCAAAAACAAAGGCTCTCAATATGGCGGCAGAAGGCAGAGTGGTGGCTCTGAGGCTAGGGATCTGCACTGGCAATACGAAAGTTGCCGGTTCGAATCCTGTAAATGCCAAAAGGGACTCTGCTCTGTTGGGCCCTCGAGCAAGGCCCTTAACCTGCAATTGCTGAGTGCTTTGAGTAATGCAAAGTATTATTAAAGAATTATTAAGGATGTAAAAAATAGCGTTCAAGGCGTAGAATATACCAAATAAATACACTTGAAACATAATCATGGCACTAATTTTAAAAATGCAAGAAAGCCGGATAGGCCAGTAGTTGTTCTGGCACATTTATGATCATCAATCAGCAACTTCTGCTTTGAGCCATTTGTGATGGGAAGGGGAAGAACTGACCAGAGTGGGACATGTCAGATGCATTATTTTAGTTTGTATGAGCTTACAAGCCCCAGAAAGAAAGCTTGGTGTGGAAGGCTGGTTATGTTAATGTTACTTTTGTTAATTCTCCGCTGTATTGTCTTTGCCTGTGACATGTTCCATGTGTTTTGTGGGTGGTCCCCAAGAGGCGGGGCCACCTATCAGTCACTGCCCTCTGCCATATAAAAGCAGAGTGATTCCCACAGTTCCTAGAGTTAATTTGAATGTGTTTGGGAGTTGGTGTTTTTATTTTGTGCTTGTGCTATAGTGTTTTCTGGAATTTTGACCTTCTGCTCCATTTTTTTGTATTGGGACTTTGTTTGCCTTGGATTGCCCTGCTGACAACTGTTATGCCTTTTGTGCTCTTCAGATCTTCAGTGTAACAGCACATTTTTGTGAAGAATAAACCTTTTACTTTATAAGGATAATGCTATGTTTGACCTAGTACTCCCAACCCCGATGGGAATATTTGAAACTCCTAGTTCAGAACAAGCTTGTTCTGGTACTCTAGCTAACTGCCAAAGTTTACAGATGTGAATGAAAGGGGAAAAGTGTTGAACTACAGTACCTCAAAGTGTGGTCAGAGTATGAGATTTGTGGTATATATAAAGAGTACAAAGGAGAATTGTGTCACCCTTGTACACTACCACTATAAACCATGCGCAACGTGTCACGTGTAATACTGGATAACTGTGAACTTCAGATACATGGAATAAATTGAAGTCTGCCTTCTTATATACAAGAATTAAATAAAAAAATAGGTCTTGAGTAAGTCTTCCTTCAAATACAAGAATTACCTTCAAGTTTGGGCTTTAAGAAGATCAGCTAAGTAGTTTGTGAAACAAACTAAAGAGCCAGAAAGAACAGAAGAGCTAAAGAAAGTAAATAAAGGTTAATGGTTTAGGGATGCACTATGGCTTACATTTAGCTGACAGAACGATAACTGGCAGATTTATGTTGATCATCCCTGCGTTTTAACAGATTAGACAGTTTTGCCTGAAAAATATTACGTGGTTGATTCATTCTCTAGAACTTCAAGTTTGTAACCTTAAGTGAGTCAGTTAACTTACCAGGTGGCATACAGCAGAATTAAGGAGTGGACATGCTGAATTGACGAGTTACACTGGCATTATTACTTAAAGAACAACAACAAGAATCATTGTTTAGCTCAGGGTGAGGACTGATCTGACCTGGCATGGTGCAAACCTCTTAAATACTGCATGAAACTTAGGGTTTGATTCCTGAGCAGAGTTCATTGGTGAAGCGTACAGTACAAACAGGTAAGCGGTGTGACACAGCTCTGCCTAAGAAGAGAAATGCTCACATTTGTCCTGCACATAAAGCGTTCGACTCAGTTGATTGAGCTGCCCTGTGGGATATCCTGAGGGGATCCCCTCAAAGGTTGATGGATATCATGGCTGGCCTGTACACTGGTACTGTGATTGCTGTGCAGAGTGGAGGCAGAACCTCTGCGTTTTTCCCAGTTGATTCTGGGGTTCGTCAGGGGTGTGTTCTTGCTCATGCTCTGTCAATGCTTGTATGGACTGGGTGTTGGGCAAGGTCATGGGGTCCTGCAGCTGTGGGGCATCTGTTCTTGAAGAAAGATTCACGGATCTTGACTTTGCTGATGATGCTGTAATCTTCGAGGAGTCAATGGAGGCTCTGATCAGGGCGCTTGAGAGACTGAGCAAGGAGCTGAGTGTCTGGGATAAAAACCAAGATCCAGGCCTTTAATGACTTCTTGGGCACGGCCATCAGCAGTGTGCCTGTTTGCGGAGAGAGTGTCAACCACGTTGAGAGATTTACTTACCTTGGCAGTGACATTCATGTCTCTGGTGACTCTTCCTATGAAGTCAGTAAACGGATTGGGAGAGCATGTGGGGGTCATGAGGTTGCTGGAAAGGGGTGTGTGGCGCTCCCGATATCTACGCAAAAGAACAAAGGTCCTTTAGAGTCCTGGTACTTCATGTCTTGCTATATGGTTGCGAGACATGGATGCTATCCAGTGACCTGAGATGAAGACTGGACTCCTTTGGTACTGTGTCTCCGGAAAATCCTTGGGTACCGTTGTTTTGACTTTGTGTGGAATGAGCGGTTGCTCATGGAGTCCCGAATGAGGCAAATTACCTGCACTGTGAGGGAGCGTCAGATACCACACTACAGCCATGTGGCGTGTTTCCCCGAGGGTGATCCGGCTCATAAGATCCTCATTCTTGAGGACCAGAGTGGCTGGACCAGGCCAAGGGGTTGCCCACCTAACACTTGGTTTCGACAGATAGAGGGTAATTTCTGGAGGGTGTGACTGGACCACGTGTCTGCCTTTTCGGGGGATGCCAACCGGGATCCCGAGTTGTTTCGTCGTGTAGTGGGTGCAGCAACGCACTGTACCAGTGCATTTTTCCCACCTTGACTTGACTTGTTGGTTTGGTAGGACCTAAAACCTTGAGGAGTCGTCATAAAAAAAGTCTGCAATGATTGTTCTGGGAGAATGGTAGCACAGAGGTTTTCAATCCAGGAGTGCTGCCAGCTGGACTTCTTGTTTTCTTCTCCCCTCTTCTCAAATGGCCATACTTCAACAATATTAGTAATGGACATACAGAAATATGATGAATTTCTGTTTTTCAGTTCTATGTTGACTGTATGGATTCTTCAAATCTTTATTTTGTAAAGTGTGTGTTTTGCTTATAACCTTGACACAGTGCTCTGAGCCTGCACTTAGTGAAGCGCGCTATACAAAAAGAGATTCAATGTTGAGGCTTTATAGCTCTAGGTGCCCTGGTTAGAATTCCAGCCTTTTCACCGCCTGCCCGAGGTTTACTCCGGATACTTTAGTTTTCCATTTTTATCCAAATCCCAAAGACACGGCTGGCAGGAGTGTGCATGCTGGAGAGGGTACTGGTGCTTATGTGTGGACTGACTGATGCCTTCCATCAGAGGTGGACTTCTGTCTAGTACTTTTAAAGGAATACTCCATTCAAAAATGAGATTTTTATTTATATGTTGTTACTTACGCTATGTGTTTTGTAGTGATGACTGAGAAAAGTTTTTAACCTCACATTTTCATGGGATGCGCACTTAAAAGTATCTGGTGCGCACCAGAAAAAAAATTACACACTGTCCCCTCAGGGGCTCTGTAGTTTATACATACTGTGTATGTGGGACTGATTTGTTTGATTTCAACATCCTGGCTTTCATTTCCTCTTTATGATATGTGCAGATTTTTCTAGGAGCATTTATTTAATGCTTGCAAAAATATATATACTTAAGGAACATTTTGAGCAAATGACTGAATAGCTGACGTGGATTATGCAGCGCAAGTGAGATTTTTTTTCCTAATTGACAATTTTCATATCATTTATCTTCGTACAGCATTGGTCACCATTGACTTGTCATAAACAGTTTTTTTCCATCTTCATTCTCCATGAAAATCCGAGATCAAAAACTATTGTCAACTATGAAACATTTGGGGTAGGAGACATATAGAATAATAAAAATTGCATGTGAAACATTCCTTTAATGATGGAGGAATGGCCCTGAAAATGGAGGAATGGACTGAATGTTCTGTCACATTCTTGCAGTCCAGCATTTGATACTTTAAAGTTTTAATCTAATTAGATCAATTGTTAAAAAATGCTTCCTTAAAAACACTTGCTTTACAGTATGTGTACATAATGGAGTTAATGCCGAGTGTTTTTAAAGTGCGCAGAGTGTCAGCAGTGGTGCAGCCACGATTTTCTCGCATGACGTGGGCTTCCACACACAGCAGCAATCCAAAGACGTCAGATCACAAATGCTTCAAGGCGAGTTCCTTGTAAACTGCAATATTACAGCATTGAAGTAACTTTTCTTTTATTCTCACACATTGTTTTCCTCCATTGTAAAAAGCTCAATATAGAGAACTGCTGAACTCTAGACTTTCTGGTGACGTATAATCCTGGGGTCACTGTAGAAATGCCAGGCTTGAAATCACAGTGGGTTCAGATCAGGCAGTTGAAGACAGGGGAGAGTCCTGGCTAAACATTTGTTTCATAGCGTAGTTGCTGTGAAGGTCTGAAACAAATACCATATCCAGAAGTGCTTGAAGCAGCGTTTCCCTCACTGGCTGCTTGTTGCTCACAGTATCAACTTGTTGCTGAAAGGGGACAGCTTGCATTCTGCCGACTGGCTGTCTGGCTTCATGAGCTCCCTCGCTGCAGCATATGTTTGAATATCTGACAATCCTGACATCACGCAACAGCTCAATGCGCTGCGGTCTACAGTAATGTTGGGTATGTCTTTCCACTTGTCGTTCTCCTTATTATAATACTTCACAGTGGCAAAGGTGGTGAAGCCATCATACCCGCCAACTACATAGAGTAGATCCTCCATTGTTTCAATGCCAAAGTTGCTACGTGGAGTGCTCATGGAGGAAACAGTGCGCCACAAGCCAGTCAGTGGGTTGTAGGCTTCTACTGTGTCCAGCCGATTTAAGCCGTCAAAGCCACCTACCTGGTTAAAAAGAACAAAAGTCTTGATCAGTGTTGGAAATATAAAGAGGGACAATCCATCCATCCATTATCCAACCCGCTATATCCTATCTACAGGGTCACGGGGGGTCTGCTGGAGCCAATCCTAGTCAACACAGGGCGCAAGGCAGGAAACAAACCCCGGGTAGGGCTCCAGTCCACCGCAGGGCACACACACACACACACGACAATTTGGAATCGCCAATGCACCTAACCTGCATGTCTTTGCATGTTCTCCCCATGTCTGTGTGGGTTTCCTCCCACAGTCCAAACTCCACGCAGGGAGGACTCGGGACGCGAACCCAGGTCCCCTAACTGCGAGGCAGCAGCGCTACCCACTGCGCCACCGTGCTGAAGAGGGCCAATTTTAATAACAACAAAAAAAAGGGGGATAGAAAGGTTTTATTCTCTGTCATTCTTTCACCATAAAGCTCACATCACTGCAGTTGTGGTGCATCGTCTGATAATGTCACTCTTAGCCTCATACGGCACACAGAAGGAAAAAGTGGCTGACTGCTTACTGTCATTAGCACAAGGATAAAGAATCTGTTCCTATGCTTTAAGCTTTTATTTAAGATTTATTCATGCATTTCCTTAAACATTTGGTTATTAGCAAATGTCTCTTAATTTTTCCCTATACGTCATTTTAATTTTCTAATTAAATAGGTTAACATATTCAAATATGTTGGAGGGCGGCAAATTGAACCATCGCCCCGAGCGGCATGAACTCTAGCTACGCCACTGGATGGGCACATTAGAGCTGGTCATGTGGCAGCTCGTTTTGTGTCTCATTATTGTTTGGCTGCTAATTAAGGAAGAGGAGACAAACAAGGGGCCTGAATTTAAGTTCATTAAAACTAAGACAAAAAGAAGTTAATTAACAGCAAAAACTGGTCACTAATGAAGATGGTGAGAATGAAATCCTGCAGCCACTGAGGCACTCCAGGACCGGAGTTTGACACCCATGAGATAGACACACTAAGGCCTGAACATGCGCCAGAATTACTAAAAAGGAAGAAAATTAAAAAGGAAGGAAAACTTCTGCCTTGGAAGTCACAGTGAGGCATTTTGCAGACATATCGCTGTTGGTATAAAGGAGTTCCCCTTCATGTTTCATCACACACTTCTGTTGAATAATTCATTGGCTGAAAGTCCTCAATGTTAGTGTGTGAGAGAGGGACGATGTGCAGTATTATTCATAATGGCACTCAGTTTTGTTTCAATTCTTTTCTTTGCTACGACCTCCAGGGAGTCCAGAGTGTGTCCCATACTGAGCTTCTCTTTTAAATTATCCTGTCGATTTGGTGAGCCTCTCCCGAAGTGATATTTCTGGCCAAAATACACCACAGTATAAAAAATTGCAGTGGCCATCACTTTTGTTTAAATGCTCAAATGTGTCTTTTTCGTGTAATGTACAGAAGGTCCTGACTCGAAAACACCTTACTGTACACTGTTTTGTCCCACTACAACTTTTTTCACCTATAAGAATGTTGTTGACACTACTAAAGTACAAAAACACACACAACGGATAATGAAACAGTACCTGCAGTTTGAATGTTAAATACAAAAAAAGATTGTACTTTACAATACAGTAAAATAAACAAAGTTAACAAGACAATTTGAAAAACCACACACATCTGATGCTGCACGTTTGTGTGAGATTGAACACACAACTTGCCATGTTAGGCTACATTCACATTACTATTGTTTTAATCTGTCCACATTAGCATTTATTAAAGTATCTACAGTACGTCCACACACAATGATGTAGACATTCACCTACACTGGGCGTGTGTGTATATTGGTGGAAAGATCCTTGAAGGGACAGCCGCCTGCCACAGGATTCATCGCAAAACTTTAGGGACCAGTAAATTATTTGCCTTTTGGCAAATGTATCCACTTAATTAAATCTTCAACACAATAAAGTCTGTAGAAAGTGAAGGGGTCTGAATCGACTGCTTCTTATTCCCAGTCTCCAAAAAGCTTACTAGCCTAAAACCTTCTAGTTACCTTCAGGTAACCTCCAAACTGGATCTCGTAGCCTCATTTGCTACTGTCCAGTATGGGGTCACAGTAGACAAGAGTTTATTCTGACAATGTCAGTCATAAAGTAGGAGACAATCCTTGAGGCCACAGACTCCACTGAAAGTGTCATCCATATTCCCACATTCCCTAATACTAGAGAAAACTGGAAGATAAAACTAGGAGAAGCACAAACAGAAACAACGTCCGGACTAGGGACTATTCTAACCACCGAGCCACCATCTTATGCTCAAACATTTCTAGCAGTTCACGTGAAAAAAAAACACAGTGATGATCACCAGGAAAGGAGCTATATGAAACAGTATTTGACATGTTATTCACGTTAACACTAAAAGAATGCTATTAAAATTCTCTTTTGAAAACATGAAAATGTGTACACAATATATGCTGTAATTTACCACCTTAAGCATGTAGCTTACGTCTAATCCATGGTCAGAGTCCCAGAAATAAATCATTTGGTTGAACTGTTCTATCTCGTCTTTTCTCTTAGTGGTAATGCAGTCTTACTGTGAGCTTATTTAGGACGTGGACATCAAAAAAGGAGGTTGTGTTCAAGAGGGAGCTTTTCTTTGTGATCACATCTGTGTTCAGGCCAATGTGACCTCAGTTTCAGGGGATTATGGAAGTCGAGCGTGTTTATGATCGTGTCACTATTAGGATTCTGAAATAGAGAGAAGATGAGCGACACACTTATTACTCACCGCATAGACTTCATCTTTATATGCAACAACTCCCAAGCCACTTCTCGGAGTTGACATTGGAGTGATCAAAGACCACTGGTTCACTTTGGGATTGAAGACCTCTGCTGTGATGAGGTAGTCTTCCCCACTGAAACCTCCACAGATGTATATCTAAAGCAGGAAAAACAAAGGATCTAATTACTCTGGTCATAAATGTCAAACTTTGAGCAGCCCGCGAAAAGTGTTGAGATGGACGTGATGACACCTAAGAGAACTTTCATCTCCTTTTTGCCTCAAGTCCATTAGTAACTTAATGTTCTGTACACACTGTTTTATAGCTCACATTAAAAACGAGAATCCAGTTGCCATGCAGTCTATACAGTCTGTGTAATTCATCATTTATTCTAGTAATACCCACCTATGATGCCCACTGAACCATTTAATCATTCATTAGGCCACAACATAACTAATTGGGCCAGTCAGTCTCTACCGTATTTTCCAAATGTACTGTCATTTTTCCCATTAAGTGTATACATTTTTTTTTCTAATGCCAATTTTCTAGTCTAGTTATTGGGGACACCCCTCACCTTTCTATGCAGCGTAGCGGCACTGGCATCACTTCTCCGATCATTCATGGATGGCAGCAGAGTCCACTGGTTTGTCTCTAAATTGTATTTTTCAGCAGTTTTCAGGCGTGTGTAACCATCAAAGCCCCCCATTGCATAGATGACATCATTGAGAACAACTACACTTACGTAGCAGCGGCGTGAATGCGTGGGGGCCACCTCCTGCCACACCCTCTGCACCGGGTCATACCTGCATACCCTGTTGTAGAATTTCACTTTGTCACAGCCTCCAATTACGTAAACATATCCTTTTACAAAGACAGTTCCATGGTAGGCCCTGGGGGAGTCCTCCTCATGCAACACTTCTGTCCAGACTTTTGCCCGTGCATCATATGCTTCAATGGCATTAGTGGGGTTACTGCCTCTCCAACCTCCGATCGCGAGCAGAATGCTGTTGGGGAGGCGAGAGTGAGCCATACTACAGGCCAGGTGTGGGGTGGCAGACTCTTTAACCCCGAGGTCATAAATCATCTGCAGCAATGCTATATATATAGACATCTTATATTCCTTATTTCTCATGTGCTCATAGCTTCTTATATTCTCCAGAAAATTTTCAGAGTCTCTCAAAGCTAGGCGTACCTGCACAAAGGAACCCAAAAATCACATCATTCTTTTGGATATTTTCCAAAATGTGTGTCTGTGGAGAACACTGCAGACTGACTGCTCTTTTATTCAGAGGACAGGAAGGGAGGCAAAAGACTGGGTTTGTTATTAAAAAAAAAAAAAAAAAAAAAACACAAACAAAAAGTTATAAAATCGCATAAATGGCTAAATTGTTGTATTCAAAACTCTACATCAGCAGAATGTATATTAGCAGCAGAAACAGACATGATATCACAACCCTTAATATAAAGTACCCTTATATGAAGATGATGCTGAATGGGCACTGCCTAAGACGATAAAGGCTGTGTGTTCAGCATGGCATACTGGCTGATTGGCCAATTAATAGCTTAAGTAAGCATGGAACCGATTTAGAAAGAGTAGTGGGCATTTAAAGGGTTTCTAGTCTTCTACCCAGTTTTTCACAATTCTTTTCATTGACCAGATGAAATCACAACAACATGTGAAATAACAGAAGCCTTATACCTTGGGAAGAAGCTTGCGGAGAAGGCTTTTACGGTCTTCTGGCTGGTGATAGATCCACTTCATGACTGCATTGAAGACCAAGCTTTCATTTCTAACATTGAGATCATCCCTCTCAATGATCTCACACAGTTCAGTGAAGCTTAGCAGCAGGAACTCCTCTGACTCCCTCACCAGATCCTCAAACTGGTGCAGAATGAACCTGAACGCCTTGAGATGCAACTCCAGGCAGCAGTAGTGATATGCAAGCTTGCAGATCCCAATACAGTTTCTTAGGCAGAGCCGAGATTCGAGAAAGTTGCTACACAGACGAATCAGGCCAGGAATATTAAACTGGTGGGCTACAATCAGCAGTTGCTCTGCATTTTCGGATGTCACGGGCACAGTCTGGTTGTAAGCAAATGTGATGATCATCTCCATCATTTCTGGAGAAATTCCTGGGATGGTGAAGGTCTTCTTGTCTTTGCTATCACACCTGTTGGAGAACAGGGTTCTGCAAAGAAAAGGAGTTTCATATTTTCCATTACAGAGAGTTTACTTTATTGTTTCTGGGTAAGCGAGGAATAGATAGAAGGTAAAACCTGTGAATTACACATAATTATGTCCAAAAAAAGGGAAACAAGGGCACACACTGATAAATCCAGCTTCCTATCTAAAAGGCACATTAAAATTGAGTTTCATGGGCTTGCTAACTGTGGACTGCTTTCAAAAATGCACGTGAAACTTGAAAGTACTTTGGAGGTTGCCCTGACAGACCATGAGCCTCATTTACAAAACTCTGTGTGGATTTGGGAGTGAAAATATGCACAAATCAAAAAAAAGAAAAACAAAAAAAACAGGAAAATGTGTACGCCAAAAAAAAAAAAAAATCTGATTTATAAACTGACACGTCGACACCTTAGCACCTGCATTTAAGAGTATCTGGCTGTGCTTGATGCTTGAGAGCTCAAGATCATGCACAGCATTATAGTGCCCCCTCCTCTGCATGCTAGAGGTCTGTGAAAGGAGCAAGGTACCATCGCCTGAGCGGGTAGCCACTATCTCCTGGCACATGTAATGACGTGATTGCTGTTACAATGAATAGCACAGGCCATATGAAATATTGAGGGTTCAGTTACCTTACCAACAAGCCTGCCATTATGTACAGCACCATCACGTCTGTCAAAGCTACTTTACCTCAAAATAAAAGAATCATGGGTTGATCCAGGCCACTGAGACACAATGTTTGCCAGTCTCATCTTGGATGACTTGTGCATTAATACAGCGTAACTGTTTACAGTCAACAAAAGCAGCTTCATTCTTGCTTGGTGTCCTTATTGCAATATTAGTACAGTAAAGTGCTAAATTACTGCAGGAGAAGCAGACACTGCTACAAAATTGACTTTTTATGTTGGCAAAAACTAAAGTATATGCACCCACACTACATGAAAACTGGATGTAGCGCCTCACTGGTTGGTTAATGTCTTCCAGCACAGCAGGCATGATGAAGCCAGTTTGAGCTATTCCTGACCTGTCATCCAGTTCCCTGAGAAGTGACAACAGGTAGAGTAAAGTGACGAAATACGTAGCATTGGCCCTCGTAAAATATAGTCTGTGTATTATATTCATCACTTTGAGGCGTAATATGTTTGTCACATCAACGTACATTATAATCATGAACTATGCATGCAAGTCGTCATTTAGCTGGTTTGGCCTACTTGATCTAGCGTGATTTCGAAGTTTCTCCGAAATGTTGTGCATGGATGGCGTGCAGTGTTGCCATAAATATACGCACATTCCCCCATCAAGTTTTCTTTTATAATCCCAATGTCTGTGTCGGAAGTTTCATAAAAATGTTTCAAGCCTTGTTTTGAGCGTCTACAAGCTTTATAAATGAAGTACTAGGGGTTACAGCCTCAACCGGAACTGAGCCTACCAGATCCTCCCAAACATAATGCTGCTAGAGGTGTTGATTCAGAATGGGGTAGACATGCTGAAAAAAAGACAAGAAGAAACGGAACACTGTGGTTAAATTGAGATTGGATAATTGGGGTCTGTCATTTGTTTATGATGCCATGCAGATAAGGAATATTGGGGGGAAAAATGTGCTTTGTCAAAGACTCTCACCAGCATATGTACTGCATATTTAAATAATATTGCAAATGCCAACGTTAATTAAAAGATACCTTAAAAGCTATGAAAAAATATTAAATGCCTGCTATAGGAAACTGTCTTAAGACCAATGAGCTTTAACCTTGCTTCCATTTTAAGTGACTGCACACTGAAAGGGCCACTTCCATTTCGTTTCTGGTCTGCTTCTCATGTTTAACCTTTTCTTTTTTAAGTGGCAACTCTGTCAGATTGGAAGAAGGATATTTCAAATCTGGTAGAATATGCAAAAGTGTAGTAGACAGGGATAAATTCAAATCAGATGAGTCTTCACTGATAATTAATGGTTGGAGACGCAGCATAAGCTTACATGTCAATAAAGATCACTGTGCAGTGCCACCACAAAGAATTGTTTAATGCATTTGTTTTGCCATTTATCTTCCTGTCCAAAAAAAATAAGAAAAAGAAAAAAGAACAAGACACCCCTGTAATGTTTTATACTGGAGGAGGATTTTGACCGTCAGTGGTGGGACCTCCAGGTTAGTCGACATGGTTTCTGGGATCTAAGAGAATTGTGCCTAAATCACACCATTTTCAGAAAGAAATGAATCGAATCAAAACAGGTCAGCGACTGCATCAGCCATAAAATAACCAGTAGCTATACACAGACCACATGACTGATGAAATTCACTTTCGGCTTAAGAGGTGATAATCACAGACTTCAACTCTTTGCTGCGTAGAAGAATCATCTGGTGGGCTCTGAGCACACTCATCAAAGTTTTATTCTTACAACACAGCATGGATTTGGTAAGATATTTTTCATCCAAACTCTATTCATTCAGTTTAAAGGATAGCAACCGTTTACTAGTTACACATTAGACCTAAAATTAATGTAGATTCAACACAAAGGAATTTAAAAAATAATGCCATAGTTTAAACTTAAACAATGACCTGAAACCTGAACTTTTAACAAAGTTAATTTTTTTTTAAGATTTTCAAGAAAATGAGGCCAAGGTATTAATTCGGAAATTGGCACAGACGTGTCAAAGTAAAAATCAAACACTTGAAACGACTGTTGGCTTGAATGCACTTCTGAAGACCAATTTAATTGAAAGAATAAGCATCTCTTAAATTAGCATACATTAAAAATTGTGTTAAAACTCTGTAAGTCTATCCTCAGTTGTTCATCACCATAAGCGACTTGATAATTATACTCCACACAAGTGTTTTTCAACTGGTGTGCCATGGCAATAACAGTGTAGTGCCCCTCGAGACTGGTCGAGGAGGATGGGACTACCTGGAGAAGGCAACGTAAAAGCAGCTCTTTGATTGGCATTTTACAGACACAGCACTTTAGCAGCCAGGAGGCGTGTCGGGGGTCCATCTGCCTGGTTGCTCACCAGTGGTTCTTGCAGAACTGAGGGACAGTGGAGTGAGGCTCAGAGAGGTCTGCCTGTATGAGTGGACAATGGGATGAAGGAGCTGGGAAATGCGGCTAAAGTGCTCACTATGTGCTGTGTCTGCGAATGGCAATTTCCAAGCTGCTTTTTTTTGCCGCCCTGCTGTCTCACCGTTTCGGACAGTTTGGCACGTGCAAGAGATTTAATGCTTTTCAGGTTGGTAGAGTTGTGGTGAGTCTTGAGATTTTTTGGGTTAAAAAAGGTGTACCACCACAGAAAACAGTGCTCTACCTACACCTTTGCTGCTGGCATGCAAAAAGAGATCTCATTAGCTGCTACCTCGCTTAAAAACAGACACCGTGCATTACTTGGATGGTTAAGTTGCATTCTTTGGATAAATTAGCACAGACACTGCAAACTGGAATAATGGGTACAGATAATTTTTACCCTTCCGTTTTTTGTAGAATATTGTCATTATATTAGGGTATTCAGCAGTGAAAGCTACCTGGCAGACCGACCGGCGAGTTAAATGCAGAAGTACTAGAGCTAAAAATTTAAAGCGGTCCAACCAACAAAATTTTCAGCTATCAATGGTCTGAATCTTATATAGGGTGGTCCAGATCTAATTATGCAATTTTCATTACGCTATAACTTATTAAGTTTTATTACATAGAAAATCACCCGAAAAATCCCGGACCATCGAGAAGTGTGCGAACTGACGACATGAAGAATCGTCTTCACACCGAACTGGAATCGTCCCCGCATAAATTAAAGTCATCCAGACAATCTGGATCTGCATAATTTGATCTGGATCACCCTGTATTTGTGCTACGATTCAGATCCCTATATATGTAGTCATTGAACGTCTATAAAAAAATAAACAAGGTATAATTACCATAGCAGTTCAACAATATTTATTTTTAATTTTCTCTAAGGATTTTAAACATGTGGACCCATTGAATTTAATGGACCTTGCCTTTGTAAGAAATACAAATAACTGTCTTTAAAAAAACATATAAAACAAAATAAAACAACTATTTAATAAAAGTAGGCCTATCATATTCACATTTTAAGTAAAAGAAAACAGAACCATCTGAATAAAACTAAAAAATGCCCCATTAGAAAATGTTTATTTTTAAAGTTGCCCCACAAACCACGCTGCTGGGCTGTAAGTGAAAGTGAGAGGACTCGAGTGGACCTGTTATATTAGGCCCTCGCTTTGGACTGCTGAGGATATGTCTGTGCAAATGACCCGTGTTCATAGTGGCGCTTCACATTGTTACTTTTTACATAAGGCCCGGTTTTAGAACACATGAGACAAACTGGTTTTGAACTACCTGCAGGAAGAATGAACATATATTGGTTTGTCCACTCGCCTTGGAAAGTTCAGTTTTCTACATCTACTTTTCTGTTTTTGGAACAAGCCATGCTCCCTGTCGCCCTTTTGTTTCTGTGACTTCCTTCTGTGACAGCCGCACGTTTTACTCATGCATTGCAACAATCATATGGATTCACTCTCCGTCAAGTGACACGAATAGACGCTTACACTTTAAGAAGAAAAAAAAAGAAATGCTGCATGAATGTTTTCAGTCATTCTCGTTCATTTATCTGAAATGCGGCATGGTCTGGATAGTGCTGTCATTCGGTCCAGGGGCCTCATGTATAACGCCGTGCGTAGAATTCGCACTATAACATGACGTAAGCACAAAAGCCGAAATGTGCTTACGCACAGAAAAATCCAGATGCAGGAATCTGTGCGTAGTCCAACTTCCGCGTTCGTCCTCTATATTAATCCCGATCAGCGTGAAAACTAACGCACGTGCACGCACCTTCTGTCCCACCCCAACTCATCCCAGAATTACGCCTCTTTGAATATGCAAATCAATATAAATCACTCTTAAGCTCAGCCTTCTATGAAAAGACAATGGGCAAAGCACGGGGGAAAATATAAGAAATTCAGCGAATACCAAGTGGAGGCAAAGGAAAAACATACTATTTGTTTAATTAAACCATGGTATAATCAACAAAATGAAGCTGATTGAGTGACATAGCGTGTTGGAGAAACTTGAAAGCTCAAGTTCACCAAGTCGCATAGTGCCGGAAATAAAAAAGAAGTCACATATCAAAGTCGCCGTTAAAAGGCGAGTTGTAGCCCACCGTCTGAGTGTCATATGAAAGCTTATTAGGGTACAGAGAAAAAAAAAAGGCACATAGTGGGAAAAAGCACGAAATGTCAACTTCAATCTCGAAATTTCCACTTTAATCACGTAGTTTATTTTGTCATTAAAGTAGACTATCATAAATTTCATCTTAAAATCGTTTAATTAACCAGTTTCTCAAATCACATCGTAATTAAAGTAGCACGTTAAATGCTTTGTTTTGTATGTGATTTTCTATGTGCTCTATGTGTGTGAATCACTACTTGCTTCTTAAACCGGCTCTCTTCCTCCGACTGGACACAGAATCCATTACATTCATGATATTACAGCTCTCTGAATAACTAAAATACTGAGATGTATATGTAATATTTTCATGATGATAGGAGTTAAAGCACGTTATTAAACATGGGTTTCACGGCTCAGTGATTGTACGCGACCTTCGATGAAATCATTTATTGCAGCAGTACTCAGGGGCGGCTCTAGGCTTATGGTGGCCCTGGGCAGAGGAAGAATCGGTGGCCCCTTCGCCCGCCAATGTCAATATGATATCTTATGCATGGTGGATGGCCACGTCCGTTGTGGACACTGCATAGCCGCCCCGTGCTCATGACACAAGCGTTTAACTTTTGTCGAAATTTGCCGCTGCGTTTTTAGCTGTGTCTTTATTTTCTATTTCTGTTTTATATTCAATATATATTGGCGTGGCCGCCCCTGCAGTCCTTGCTTTTCTTTCTCCAAGTAACCGATTGCCACAGCAGCTCTGTAATAGACATTAAGCCATCTGTATGCTTAGAGCGCCGATTCTTCAAAATGTTTAAGGAACATTGAAATATCTTCGTAGTACATGTTTAATTATTCTATCCTTCACGCCAATCCCAGTGAAGAATATAGATTATTTAAATGAAGTTAAAGTTTTATCTGTATAATATAAGAAACATATTTTGCTGCAATTCATCTTAAAAATGATATCATCATCATATGTAAATACGCGCTTTATAAAGTGGCTCAGTTTGTGTAATATTATAACTGTAGTGCAAGTTTACAGTGAGGTGATTGTACTTATAAGTACAAACAGTTCTACAAGGAGCAGTTGATTAAGTGCATTTAAAGTTCTTGGGATGAAACTGTTTCTGAACCGCGAGGTCTGTACAGGAAAGGCTTTGAAACGTTTTGCCGTGGCTGAGACAGCGTGTGCTTGATGCTGTATATCGATAATTCTCTTTCCGATCAGCTGCTGCTGTGATTCACACTCAGATACAGTGATATAAATACTCCGAAAGGTGCAGTGAGAGTAATATGGAAAAAGATGATCCGCTGTGGCAACTCCTAATGGGAGCAGCTGAAAGAAGAAGAAGATGGTACAGTGAGAGTAACAACACTAAAGCAGTTATGGTATTTGGAATACTATGGCTATTCCCTGGACCATTATATTGTTACAAGTTAATTACAATCAGATGCATTATACTAATAAACAATATGCGGTTAGTTTCAGTGTATTTATAAAGCCGCGCCAGGAAAATAAAAGAGTAACCACACAGGAACAGTAGCACTCCTTTGACGCTGGGTGCTGCCAGTCTGCAAAACCGAGCGGAGACCTTGCGTACGACAAGGTATGAGGAACCGTGGAAAAGTGCGTGGCTTTACGCCGAGTGTAGGTTTTATACATCGTGATTTGAACGTGGAAAAGTTCTTACGTAACATTTCTGTGCGTACACACCGTTTATGCATGAGACTCCAGGTCCACCATTTAGTGATGCCTGTACTAGAGAGTTATTTTGGTTTTAGTTCCACTCAAAGATAACTTGTTTAGCACTTACGTGATATGACATTGATTTGATCTTCTTTCAGAAACATGAAAAGAAAAAAAAATATTACATGAAAATGCCACCCTGATAAAGCACTGCCAGAGGCGTTTGCCTCGTGGCTGGTCCTGGATGCGACAATATTTTTTGTTAAACTTGTTAAACACATTAATTGCAAAAGTTAATGTGTTAACTTTCCCAGGTGTAGCTATGACAAAAGGTTCTTTCTGATTTCCAATTTTTCACCTTGGTCTGTAATTTGGTTTTCATTTTTTGACCCCACTCTCTCTCTTTAGTCAGACCATTATCAATAGTATCAACAAGAAAAGAGTGGAAAAAGACATCCGTATTTATTTCCATGCTGCATTTTCTCGATGGCAACAACGACTTGAAACATTTGTGAAGTCATTTTTGTAAAATCGGTGGACTGAGAAGTCTACAAAACAGAGTGACTTAGTTTATAACCAAGAGACAAACATTCAGAATGCCACACGTCATTCCAATTACTTACGCTTTCAACCATTTTCAGTTTTGAAAACTATTTCTCATATGTTTGAGCCTCACAATTTTACCAACAAAGTGTAGTACTTGCCATCATCAAAATGTTGTGTATGTGACACATTAAGAAATCCTAATTTTGGTATTTTATGACTTGAACAGTCATTATGCCGAATTTCATCCATCCGTCCATTATCTGCTGCTTCGGCAGGTCTAACTCATGGGGGCAGCAGTCTTAGCAAACATGTCTAGATGTTCCTTCTTCCCACCACCACCTCCAAGGCATACCAAAGCGTTCCCAGGGCACTTAAGAGATACAATCTCTCTGGTGTGTCCTGGGTCAGCCCAGAGAAACCTACTAATGCTGGCAACCTCACCAGATGCCCAAACCGCCTCAAATGGCTCCTTTTGATGCAGTTGTGAGTGCAGATAGACACAAGTGATACCGTGATGTTGACAAGAGTTTCTAGAAGGTAATCATTAGGCTTTTCTCCTAGCATTGGTATTGGAAATTATTTGTATTTCGGCTGATTACATTTTGCCTGAAGAAGGGGCCTGAGTTGCCTTGAAAGCTTGCATATTGTAATCTTTTTAGTTAGCCAATAAAAGGTGTCATTTTGCTTGGCTTTTCTCTACATTCATAATGGCTAACAAGGTACAACACCCTAGTACTACAGCTTTAGAAAAGAAATGAAGGAAACTTTTGAGTGAAAAGAAAGGACAATCAACTATACTTCAAAACTTGAAAATCTGAAGGCTAATGTATAAGCAGAACTCTTCTTGATTTTGTACAGAGAGGCGAATTTCGTCAGGTTTCACTCCCTCTGCTTCAACAGTGTGGTCGTTCATTTGAATTTGACTTCAACTATACTAACTGTAGAGCCCTGCACACTGTGTGCGTTTGAACTACCAGTATCTGTAAGCCACGGTGAACAGCTTCTATCTGTTGCAGTTACCTTGGAGTTTTCCAATTGCCTTTCATTTTTGATTTACCCTTGAAAATATTTATGGTGTTACATTGCTTTTTGTAAAGTGTTTTATATTACACAGGAGACACAGCGAAAGTTCTTTGTTTCTCTTTATCGCTAGCATAAGTGGGGTTAGAAGTGCCTACTTAGACATTTATTAGTTTAAGGGATCAAAAACAATACCGTGTTATGGTTATAAAAAGTGTTACCACACTTGATGCTTTAAAATCCCTACAACCAAAAAAAAAAAAAAAAAAAACCCCGACATTCTGAAGTACCACCACCACTACATGAATTGCAGCCCTCCATACCCTTCTACCCTCCGGTCTTCTGCAGCATCTCAGACAACTGAGGGAGACAGACAGACAGACCGCCTCATTCCACTGCGATCTCCTCACCCTGCTGAACTCCAAATGGGGTTTGCCTAATGGAGCCTGGCATGGATTGGGTACTGAATGATTAGGTAATTAATGTCTGTAGTACTAGGGTGTTGTACTGTGTTAGCCATTATGGATGTAGTGAGAAGTTAAGCAAAACACCACCTTTTATTGGCTAACTAGTTTACATCTTGCCTGAAGAAGTGGCCTGAGTTGCCTCGAAAGCAAGTTTAAAACTATTACTTATGTTTTTATCATCGTGGCATTGAGGTGGTATGACCTTTTAAAGTGAATCTGGTCCGCTCATTGGATAAAACCTCTCCCTTGCCAGACAGACCATAAAGGATGATGCCCATGCTTGAAGGATACAGAAATGCTTGAATATACTATGCTCACTGCATGGCTGCTCACATTTGCTTTACATACACAAAGCTTTCTTTCAGCTACTAACTAATACAGTCTTCATACCATACCCTGTCTTGGACTCACCTGAAATAAGGGCTACTGCAGCAAAGAACATTCTTATGAGCAGGAAATTCCACACCATTAACACTAATGACCACATCAAGAAAGCTTCTTTCTAGCCTCAGTTCGTTCAGCACATTGTAGTCCACTGCACACAGTTTTCTTTCCATGCTTTTCCAGTTCATATTGAGATTCAATTTCAGATTTAGCACAGATACTTGACTGAATTAAAACACTGTCACAAATTGAAAAATAAACTGTTGAAGAAGAGCTGCGTCCACACTTGATGGAATTGAGTGATTAAGAGGGGTGCTACACCACAGCACCTTACAATGATTGTAGGTCCGAGATTGCAACTATGTTGGGTTGTCACGATCAGCTTTGTCATCACTCACAGTGGATCCTGTAACCACATCCACACTGCGGTGTCCAATTTATGAATGCAGATGGATTACCTGAAATTCTTAGGAAAGGTTTTGGCTCCTGCATTTAGTCATACAAAGCAAACCTATCCAGCTGAAGATGACCTTCACCTTCTGGTGTGAGTTTAAAGCCACAGTTTAAAATGACAATTCCTGAGAAGGTAATCCAGACCCACAGTTACGCTGGGGGGTTTCCTTGCTCTTTTAATGGACCCAATATTTATTCATCTGAAAGAATTAAGCATATCATTAAGTTCTATAACATCAACACATACTGTAATTGCATTGAAATTTGTGCTCAGAATGTTACAGTCTTCAGTCAAAATATTAATGGCCATTAAAAAAATAAACATTACATAAACAAATGGATCTGAGCAACACTGCCCTAACACACTATTACAAATAAGACTAAAGACATCATTACTTCAATGGAGTTAGTGGGCTGTACAAGGTGTCTAAGCCCCAGCTGTTTAAAAGCTCTCTTTTGTTAGGTAGATCTGCACAGGAATCTGCAGCTACAACTAGTTGTCAGCCCCCCCATTAGCCATACATAGCCTATATGACATCTTGTTACATGAACATCTATTCACTTATAGAACCCACTCAGATTAAGAAGACCTAGCACTGCAGGCAGGAGCCAGTTGTTCTTCTGATGCTAGTCCATCATTGTTGGGTACACTCGGGAGTCAAACTTAACCAATTTAGCACGGATATTCTGACACAAAGTTCTCGGAATGTGGGCAGAAATCCACCAGGATGCAGTGTTAACACTCTCTCACCCAAGCCAAAAATCAAACAGGGGTTCAAGCACTATGCTACATTGTAGTACATCAGCAGATCTCAAGTTCAGTCCTGGGACTATTTGATTTTTAGAAAGTCTTTTATCTCCTTCTCTTATTCTGAATTCAAGAAATTAAAGTTTACATTTAAAAAATGCTTTACAAGATATTCATAATAATTTTTACTGAAGCTGTAAAGGCTTACTTTTTTTCTCTTTTCCCATTAATGTATACATTTTTAACAATTAAAGAGTGTTTTCTCCCTTAATTGTATCCTAGCAGTGAATGAACAAATGACACCGAGAGGCTGAAAGGCTGTCGCTGCCCACTTAAAAGTGTGCTCATTAAAAAAAAAAAAGATATTTTTGCTTCTGTCACAAATTTAAGGTGTTCTTTATAGATCTGAATATGCTGAATCCAAATCTGGCAACAGAACCGTTCTCTTACACCCACTTGACAGATTAGGGTTTAAAATAAATAAAAAAACTATTTTAGAGAGAAAAATATTTTTAAAAATTAGCCTGAAAAATCTATTTTTGAACTGCACGCTGATTATATGAAGTTTTAAGCATTTTGCTCAAATGAACCAGGATGAACTGAATTAGGTACAATGTAATATAATGCAGCAACGAGGAACAAGGCATGTGGGGGTTTTGGACTTGACAAACAGAATGTCGTCTGTCTGATGTCTCCGGTTTTGTGGAGCACAACAGAACGGAAACTACAAAAAAATAAAGGGCCGATAGTGCAGCTGAACTTGCAGTACCCATTAGTTGTTCATACGCCATTCACTCTGGCAGGCAGCTCGTTACTGGTCGTTACAAAAGGGGAGAGCACCACTGCGCCATAAGGTTGTCAGTCGGCAATTGTGGCACGGCCTGCGAGTTCTGTCGTGTAAAGGGCCTGCGAGTTCTGTCAGCAACTGCAGATGGCAAGTCTGACATGCCCCAAGGCTAGAAGGTAAGTAATATGCCATTGGCTTAAGGAGATTAATGAAACCCACCCAGATGCAGCCAAGACCTCGGTGTAAACATCCCACTCTGGGAGGGGCCACAGCTAGTTAGTTAAAGGAAGAGAAGAAGAACATTTCCAAGACATTGAAAGAAGCAAATCCATCATAAAATGATGACTCACTGCAATATTATTTTCCTCCATTGGAAAAAAAAAACAACATAAAAACACCTTGAGGGAAGTGTGATATTCTCATTAATCATGGTGCAGGCAGGCAGTGAATGTTAATTAGCATATGTAAGGAAGAATTTCACAGTACTCTATACACAAGGACCATAAGGACCCTGTAGACCCATCTGTGTTATACACATCAGCCACATACCTGTACACAGAGGTTCCTTCATAGATCCAACATCCAGAGGTTGAATCCCACCTCTGGTAGTTGTCCATGCAAAGTTTTGCATGTTCTCTTCATGCTTGGGTGGCATTTAGTCCCACATCCCCTGTGACAGACTGGTGCCGAGATAGGCGCTGACCCCCAGAAACCACAAACTGGATTAAGTTGGTTTGAGGATGTTTAATGGAAACATGAAGATGTTTTTCAATGTAAAGCAAATGCCAAATGTTTCACTTTATATTAGACAGGACCTGTTTATTTTAGGCAGGCAGCGTGGGGTGGTGGTTAAGGCATTGGACTTCAAACCCTGAGGCTGTGGGTTTAAATCCTGCTACTGGCACTGTGTGACATGAACAAGTCACTTGACCTGCCTGTGCTCTAATTGGAAAAGCAAAAGAAATGGGACCAATCATATGATAAAATGTTACAAGTTGCCTTGTATAAAGGCGTTGGCCAAATTAGTAAATGCAAAAGTAGTCAAGTGATGCCTCTGACATAAACTGCAAATGAGAAGCAGAGGAAAAAAACAATACCAGATACAATAAAAACAGCTGGATCCATGTACAGATCTACTAATAATTCAATGGCTTCATTTCGTGGAGGACTTTTTTGGATTAAAAGCCAGAAGTCTACGTGACCATCATCATCAAGTCCTTCCGTGAGAACCCTAAATCCAAAGAGGACTGTTTCATTTATGTTAGGTAGAATGCCCAGAGGGAACTGGGCAGTCTAATGGTCTGGAATCCCTACAGATTTTATTTTTTTCTCCAGCCGTCTGGAGTTTTTTTTTTTTTGTTTTTTCTGTCCACCCTGGCCATTGGACCTTACTCTTATTCTATGTTAATTAATGTTGACTTATTTTATTTTCTTACTGTGTTTTTTATTTTTCTATTCTTCATTATGTAAAGCACCTTGAGCTACTTTTTGTATGAAAATGTGCAATATAAATAAATGTTGTTGTTGTTGACTGCAAGGGATGCAAATCAACATGCGCACTACTGGACACTTGCCACTTTGGCAGACCTTTAATTAAATAAAAAGTCTTCCTTTAATAATGAGAGGCTGGGATTATGAGGCCTATTGTTTATGTAGTTTCTAAACTCTCTATGCATGTATCTATGTCTAACAAAACTTTGCTAGTCCATCTTGTTTATAATAATCAAGTACGTATCACAATGTGTGTTGTGTTTCTACAGCATTCTTTAAAGGGGTGCCACTGCTACATGAGGACTTGCAATTTCTCTTTTGTGAGGATACGTGCTAGTGTGTATTGATGACCCTCTCATGCATGGAATTCTCTGCTTTTTCTTCACAGCCTTGACCAGGAGACACCAAATTAAGGAAAATCAATAGCATGATGGCACAGTGGCCAACACAGCTGCCTCACCACCATGGATTCCCAAGTTTGCACTGTCTGCATGGACAAAGTGAAACAGTGCAGAGGATGACTATAAACCCGCTAACTGAGTGTGCCCTGCAGGGAGGTAAAAACTTCATTCACTCACGTAGCAAAGAAACAAAGCGGTGTAGCGCTATATATATATATATATGGCTGAATTGTTGACAATGACAGTTTTGCTACCCACTATACCCCAACAAGAAAGCAAGGTTTAAAATGGACGGAAAATACAAATAAGCCAGTTTCTAAAAAAAGCAGTTCATATAACCATTAATCAGTATGGTTACATGCAGCGAGTAGGAAGGCATCTTTCAACCCAGGCACTAACAACTAGATAAGGCCTTGACCGCCAGTTTATAGGGAGGTTTAAATGCACAACACTCCTTAAATGCTGCACAAGTTGATCTTGTTGTGGAAGTTCAGCCTAATCAAGGAGGGACTACACACAATAGTGATTCCAACCTACCATGGAAAATAGCAGCTCCAGAATAATTAATTCACTTTCTTAACTTGCTTATTCATTTCAGGGTTGAAGAGAGCTAGGGTCTATGCAGCACAGGAACAATGGATGGGACGCTATTCCACCGCAGGCCAGACTGACACAAAGAAACTGGATTACCCAAAGAGAATGTTCAGCACCACAGAGATAACAAGCAAATTAAACACAGGTTGTGCACAGCTTCCAGGGGATGGGAGCAGACAGCAAAACTAACCATTGGGCCACCAATCTGTGTGTGCCATATTCAACTTGGTAAAAGTTAATACTGAACTATAAAGAGCTTACCTCACAGGCTGCCAAAACACTGCACCTAGCGTATGGCAATGGAGATTTATAGTATTTCTAGGACTGGTCCATTTTTCCAATGGGCTTGCCATTTCATGCTATTCAAGAGAAGTGGAGTCAATGACTCACTAGAATTCTGTTACACCATTAATACACACTGACATTTATAAAATTTTATGAAATCCTTCTTTAATAGGTCTCTAACAGTTTGAGCCATTCAGAGTCAGGTTTGGAATATACCAATACATTACTCTATCCCAGTTTTAAGCGTGGCCAACCAGTGCTCAGTGTGGGTAGCAGCAAAAGTGCTGCTGCCTCATAGTAAAAAGACTGGAGTTCACACCCCAAGGTCTCCCTGCAATGAGTTTGCATGTTCTCCCTTGGATTTCCTCCTCATGCAAGTTAAGTAAATTGGCATCGCTAAACTGACCATAGTGGGTGAGTGTTTGTTGACCCTATGGTGTACTGGCACACTGCCTTGCTTCCAGTGAATATTGAGATAAGCCCCGATGCCCAGAGATCTTGCCCTGGATAAAGCAGGTTAGGAAGATGGATGAATAGATGATTAGGTTTTGCTCAGTCACCCATTCTGATATATTTCTCTCATAACCGTCCATGTGTTCCACACAATAATGCATGGCACAATGAAGTTTAATCACAGCACACACTATAATTCGCTCTTCGAAGATCATAATTATGGTTGTAAGGTGCCATTCTTCCGTAAGAGCTATGGTGACCTGGGTTCGAATTTACGCTCGACTCCTGTCACTGTGTGGGTCATTGCACATCCCAAAGCTTCCAACCTTCGATTATTTGGATCTCCTTTTCCCTTTCAAACCTGCTGCATGATAGACAGCAAAAGTTTTTCTTTTTTGTCTTGCCTCACTACAGATTTTTTTTTTTTTTTTTTGCTTAAGAGATGACGGAATTAAAGGGGATGTGACCAACGTGGATGGGGAAGCATCTGTGAACTTCCATCTTCAGGTCTCACAGATGTTCTATGGGGTTTAAGTTTGGGCTTTGGATGGGCCAATCGAAGACAGTCAAGGACTTGTGCCAAAGTTACTTGAGCTTTGTCTTGGCGCTTTGGTAATTTTCATGATGATAAACGAAGCTGTCATTCTGGTTTGAACTTGTGTACACTTTGAGGTAGGTTTTCTCAAAGACCTCTTTGTATTTCGTTGCACAAATTCTTTCTTCAATTCTGACCAACCTCCATGTGCTAGCTGCTGAAAAGCATCCCCACAGTATGATGCTGCCACCTCCATGCATCACTGTGGGGATGATATTAAGCAGGTGGTGAGCAGTGGCTGGTCATCGCCAGACATAGTGCTTTGTGCTCAGCCAAAACAGTTCCAAGTTTTGTCTAATCAGAACAAAGAATCTTTTTCTTCATGCTGTCAAAAAAATGTTGTTTGACAAACTCAAGCAGGCTGTCATGTGTCTAACTCGAGAATGGCTTCCATCTAGTCAATCTACCATGAATGCATAATTGATAAAGAGTGCTGCTGTGATGGCCATCCTTCTGACAGGTTCTCCCCATCTCAGCAAAGGACCTCTGAAGCTCTCTTAGATTGACCATTGGCTTCTCTGTTGCTTCCATGACTTAAGGCCCTTCTTGTCCTGTTACTCAGTTTGGCCAGATGGCTAATTCTGGGAAGAGTCCTAGTGGTTCCAAAGTTCTTCTGTTTCACAATTATTGAGGCCACTGGGAACACTTAACATTTTCAAAATGGTTTTATACCCCTGTTCTGGTCGATGCCTTGCCATAATTTGACTGTGAAGGTCTACAGAGAGTTCCTAAACAACCTCCAATCAATTCAGTCCGACAGTGGTGGACCCCAATCAGGTTCTGGACACATCCTGAGGATCATTAAAGCAAACAGGATGCACCAGAGGGCAATTTAAAGTGCCACAGCAAAGGGACTAAATACGAGGGATGTTCAAAAAATTTCCACACTTTTATATTTTCATTGGAAACAGTGAAGGTGGAAGGAGTAGTAAGTGGGCATTAAAAAGTTGGTATGACGCTGGGAAAATTGCATTGCAAAGGAAGGTGATTATGTAGAAAAGTGATGTAATTTGTTTTTGAAATTCTTAATGAACAGAGTTAAAAAAAAAAAAAAAGTGCAAAAACTTGAATGTCCCTCATACATATATGAGGGAGATATTTCAGTTTTTGTTTTTGAATAAATATGGAAGAAGCTTTTCTGAAAACATTGTCTTACTTTATCTTTATGGGTAAGTGATTGCAGATTGGTGGGCAAAAACGGCAAATGTATCTATTTAAAATTAAATCTACAACACAAACTGCATTTACTGTATGTTGGAAGCCAGGATGGGAACTGTTACACAAAGGGTCATTAAATTTTGTAGCTGAATCAAATATGTCATATTAGCATCCACAGGCTTAACGACTGAATGGTCTGTTGTCATTTATAACATTTTGTCAGTTCAAATAATAATAATTAACCAAGTATAAAGCTGCTTTGCAATATTCAATTCCAGGAAAGTACTTGGATCACTTACCTGTATAGTACAGTAAGCCATCCATTTTCAAAATATGCTAAACTGGGATGAGAGTACAAGACAGACAGGAATGTTTCTTGAACAGAATACTTGGTGCACTACAAACTGACAATACTGTTAGCTGCTGCTTTGTGTCAAGTGCTGCTGGGAAATAACACCCTCTGACAACTCCAAATTAGACTTTGAGTGGGTTTGAGAATGGACAGAAAGCTGTTTTGCAAAAATCAGGATTTTGACATTTCAGAAATTCTGCCTAACAACTGGAAAAGTTGAATGTAATAAAATTGGCTGTGGAGTATAAAAATGGTCTTACCTTATAAAATCCCACATCTACAGATGGTAATTAGGCTCTCAGTCTATGCACAGAGATGTTTCCTGACAGCATTGAAGAAGACACATGGGCTAAGTAGATACCAGTAATTTCTTTATTTGAAACTTGATGACAATTCTTCCAAATTTCTAAGATCCAAGTACAAAACAGATAATACACACTACTTTGTAAAACCAAAGACTTAAAACAAAATGAGAAAAAAGGAGCATTTCCAAACAAACCCCATTTTTAACATAGTTAGTATTTTGTTAAATTACTATATATATTTGTGTAAAATTTTACAATCACCCCAAGATACAGCAGTGAAGCTAAAAATAAAAAATAAAGCTGCCTACGTTTAAAAAAGGTCACATACAAACAAATAGGAAAGTTTATTATTACATTAGTGTAGAAAAAATATTTAAGAAATCATACATTCATGGGAGTTCACATACACACACTGAAGAACGCAATGGGAAGAAAAGCAGGTCCCAAGAGATGGTGTGCAATTCAAAGCTTCATGTTACTAAAAGCCAAGTATGAACAGAATCAATTCACAGGAATTGTGATGAACATTTCAGTCACACCATCAGAAATCACAATCTACCCTTACACTGACTCTGCTGGCAACTGAGAACCAGGAGGGTTGGAAATAAGACGGCCTCTCATTTGTCCGGATGTGAACATGCACCATGGCTTCTCGCAAGAGGCTTGGGTTAACTGTTGAGGCTGTGAAAACAAAGGCCTTCTACAGTCTGGCTGCTTTAGTAAATGTAAGCTTTCTCTTTAATTGACAAAAATGAAACAAGACACAACCTCACAGAGACATAAAACAAGGCAATATGATATCAAATCTCTACATCAGGTGACATGCATTCCTCCTTTTTCTAGAAGTAAATTAATCAATACATAAACTGTGAAATTTCATCAGGGAGAAGTATTGCTGTCCTTTATTTTCAATTGTCATTTTAATCAACTCAGGCGACCGAAAAAATAAAAATCACAATTTAACATCAATGTGTGTGTGAAAACATATAACTATTGTGTAATATCTAACAGATACGTAAATCACCAGATTAAAAAAAAAAAAAACAACAATCCTCTCAGAAACACACAGAAATTTGAAGGACATTCCATGAATTTTAAAAGTTACAGAAAAATAATTAATAAAAGCTTTTTTTTTCCAAATTGTTTTATAACATAGCTGACTATATATAAAACACTTAGTAAAATGAAAAATAATTATAATACAAGGAGCAGTGTGATTCACCCACAGCTCTTCTTTACCTGGACAAGTTTGGGAAGAAATGTCCAGTCTCTACACAAGAATGACGCTTTGTAAGGCACTATGGGAAAAATCTGGCCCTAGGATGGTAGAACACCCTATTTGCTTTTCTTTGTTACGGGGAACTGCATGCTACTCCCATGTCTTTAGTCTGATGGACGGATGTGCAAATCTGCTTTAAGGTCACCTTTCCCAACTGCCTCTCTTCTAGAAACCCAAACATATCTGGAAGGACACTCTGAATTACCCATCAATTAATGGCAAGTGACCGAGTGACAACCACAACTACACTGTTTGCTGCAAAAGCAGACACAGCATGTTGCCCAGTTGGGGGGGATCAAAGCTGTAAGCTTGATGTGATTTGCTCCAAAGTCAACCTCAGCTGCTGGTGTTTTGTTACAAAATAAATTTAACATGCAGTAAGTGAAATAAAGGGAACCAATGTCCTGTCCTCCAGGTTATGTTCCCACTTGCCCATAACAAACTAGCAAACATTTACATAAAAAGGCAGTCAAGATGAGTCTGTCAAGTCACGACGGCACAAAAAAAAGCAATAAATTCTTTCGAGTTTGAAACAAGAACTGAAATTAGCTGCCAACTAATGGCTTTCCATCTGTGAATGGTTTGCAACTCCTAGCCTGATTTTATTCTACAGGCTGGCAATAAGGAGCATGTAAATAATTTAAGGAGACATTTTTCACTTGGGATGAACAGGCTACACAAAAATGTGATAACAGTGGGGGTTTCATGGTGTACAGCTGGGAAGTTGTTGGTTCCAAATTTTATCTCATTTTTCAATTATTATAAAAAAGCAAATAATAGAAATGTTCCAAATGATCCAATATAGTGGGTTTTGAAATGCAAATAACAGAGCCATTAATCACTTCTGTCTGAGTATATGAAATATAAAATATTTATAGCATTAATGCATTCTTTCTTAGAACAAATTCTCTCTCCGCTGGCCTCACTTTTGAGCTCTATTTCTGTGGACTCCTCCATCATCTGTGCTGGCACCATGACATGTAAACTTCACCTCACATATTGGTTTACGCTGTTATAGGATTTAATTGGTCAGCTGAAAAATGAACAGAAATGATCATAAAAAGTAAAGCTTGAATCCTTAAGCCAGAATTTGAGAATAAAGCTTAATGTAGAATAAGACATTTTATTCAATCGCTGGTGTACCTTCCTGAATTAAAAAAAAAAAAAAAAAAAGAGATTCAAATGATAATATAAAAGACTAATCAGGGATTTAAGGAGGAAACAGCAAGTAGCTGTGGATTTAGCATTTGATGAACTGATATTTATGGGCACCCTGTGAAAAAACTGACGTGATATTAAGAGTGTACTTTATGACCCCTGTACCTAGGGCTGGCACCAGTGATAGTCAATCCCGAAAACAGGACAAAGCAAGTAAAAAGGTTCTAATCAACAGTCAGCTCTCATGCCTCAGTATTACACACCTACAAGACCTTAGATACCAAATAAAACAAATGACACTTCCTTTGGTTGCAAATTTATACAGAATAAGAAAGAAGTTTTAAATTGTATTTGTAAGGCAATACAGAGACAAACCCTTTGTTAATTCTTAAGATGGGTTTAGCTTGCTTTTCACTTAGATGGATGCACTCTTTCTTCAAATTTCAGCTTTCCTCACTTGACATATAGAGGGTCATTTATCTCCTACTACACTCCCAAAGCACTGGACCACCCTTCTCCCAAGCAGGTATTGTTTTTTTTTTTTTAAATGTTTATTTTAAAGCTGAATATAATCATTAGAAGTAGATGATCACACAGACATTTGTACTGAAATAAATGAATGGCTCATTCTCCTACCTATACGAGGTGGTTGATAAAGCTGAGCTGCCTTTCGTAGCTATAAATTCAGCAGGCCAAGTGCAGTTCCCCATGGTTGGTGTGATAATAATAAAAATAAATGAAGTAAATACAAGCAGGCCTCAGTGTCAAGGATGGGCTTTTTCACAGCTACCCTTCATCAATATCATTTTTTGCTTCTATTGAGGTAAACATTATATAAAAAAAGCATGCCTTCCCAATTGACCATTCCCCAATCCCCCCAACCCCACCTTATCAGCATGTTGCAAAACAAAAGCTTTTGAAATAGTTAGTTAGTTATATGATGACTATTGATCTTGAACAGCATTAGCAAAACAGTGGAATCACTCCATCAGTCACTGGGATAAGAAAGAAGGAATGATTTCTTTATTTTTCTTTTGGCTTTCACCTAAAATTTTCTTCTAAAATTTTAAAAACATAGTAAAAAGAATATTAAAAAAAATCTAATTACTTTTATCAAATACAAACAAAAAAAATCCTTAGGTAAAACTTTGATGTCCCACTGCCCACCTTTTCCATCCCAACCTATTCTGAGCAGGCCTTTTATAGATACCACCCCCATCTCCCCTACCACCTTTAAGTAGCCCTTCTAATGAGGCTGGGACATAACAGTTAATTTGTGAATAAATGGGTATCTGTGAAGTGAGAGATGCATTATAAATAAGGGAATTGGTTGATTTTAGTGGGGCTGAGAGGGTAGCCACTGTATACAGCATTTGCATGTGATGTACTAATGTAAGACTGAGCAGGAAACGGGTGCTGGTACTGGGCAGTGGGCACGGCAGCAGTGGTAAGGAGGCTGTGCCCCACACTCACAGGCACCTGGTGTACCAACCCGGCCGGATGGGAGGTGAAACCTGTGGCAGTGGTATGGTGAGCAGAGCTCTGTGGAGCAGCAAGCAGTGGTGCTAATGTTGTAGAGGAGGGTGCGTATGTATACAGATGAGCTTGACTCCCCAGATGAGAGGCAGCACTGAAGTGTGGGATAGCAGCATTACGAGGAGGTGTCTGCTGCAAGCAGTACTGAGCCTGGGATGTAGTCTGGGGAGCTATGGTGTATGTCTGCTGCCTACGTGAGGAGCCACTGACACCACGCTCCTGAGCGGATGGTATGGAAGGCTGGACCTGTAACAGAAAAATAAATAAAAGACATTAGTAGTGAAAAATATAACAATAGAATTATCACATCTATTTGGAGGCACCATGACCAAATTAATGCTCTTGAAGTATTGGGAATAAGAAACAATAATCTCACTTTGTGATTGCCTCAGTATAAATTAGAATCTAGCCTGCTATAAACTGCTTAAACAAAGTCACAGTTAACACTGTTTTCATTTACTAAATTTGTACAGCTTCATACATTTAAAAGGCAGGCCCATGAATAAATACTACTGGAAAATTAAGTTTTCCGTAAACAGCCCTGATGCTGCTATTTATTTGACAACATGTGACAAGAGGAATCGCTCAAGGTGGGTTTTGAGAAAAGCTGACATCTACAGTTAGAAGCGGATACTGATAATTGTTGTTAAAAGTCATCTACAATGGGTTTATTAACTTTATCTACTAGATGGTAGCAAAGACCGGAAAATAAACCAGTGCTAGCACACTTCAGTTATATGTTCCCCTTACAGCCAGGCATTAAATAGCAGATTTTGCTTTCTAACTAAATATAATTTTCAAAACACCTATGAAATGAAAGGATATAAACCTATGTACTGAAGTTTGTACCAAAAGAAAGGAAAAAAAAAAACAACTCATCAATGCAAGGTGTACTGCAAACAGTGTGAGTTACCAAGTAATTTAACTGATTATTCTGAATAGTACCATATGGTACAAAACTATCATGTATAGTGTTTACATATTTTCAGACATTTCTTGTTTTATGTGTTGCACAAAGGGAATAATAAAAAACAAATTTGATATGTTTCACACAAAGCAAACATTTCTGGAAAAATCCAGACTTGAAACTGAAAGTCTTAATTATTCCATGCTAGTGGCCAATCTTGAGCCCTGCGCACAGAGATTGTGTCTCTCGCTAAATATGGGATGCTGTAGGGAATTTTAAGTTAGAGCAACCTGAATATGTTTTTCTAGCCTGGATGCACAAACTTGCGTGGTTTGGCAAAATCCCAGCCAGACTCCATTTGTGAAGAGCTATGAATATAGCAAGGAGCTCCTGTATTGCTGGCCAAGGACAGCTGTGCAGCCAAGAAGCTGAAATTCTGTGGAAGATCACTCCGATTTTCATAACACATCTGCATAATGTGTGTGAGCATTAGTAGCTAGCCATAGTGTTACCCTTGACAGGGAAACCAATTTGTCAAACAAAAAAAAAAAAAAACAAATTAAGTTGTCAAAAAAAAAAAAAAAAACAGATGGCGCTTGCGATTATGTCAGTAGCTTCTCTTTGCTAGTTATATAATTGCCTTTCACTCATGTTTTTGAATTAGTGTCATAGCTAAGCCACTTTCCTAGCTAGGGATGGCACTGTAGCTTTTTTCTTTTTTCCCCCACGAGGGAAAAAAAAAAAAAAAAAAAATATAAAGGCCACTTCGATGGCTTTTTCAAATTTGGCATTTTCAGCCAAAAACACAGAATATTTACAAAATTCATAAATATGGCACCGACCTTTATCTTGTAGAGAATATAGGGGATACTATCTTTCTGCCAGTCACGTAAAAATCTTCAGAGCTTTGAACCATACAGAAAACCAAATATATTTTTCCTGTAGAAGCCCACAGCACACCTACAACATTCTGATGCTAGTCTTCTTGCTCTTACTGTATAAAGACCCCAAGCAGCTTCTATCTCTCCTACACTGTATAATTCTCTTCAAGTCTCCACTTGTAAAACGATTAGTCAAAATTTAACTAATAACTATTACTCCTCGCTCACTATTCATCTGCTTCCTAGGCCTATTTATTTCAGAGCTCAACATTTTATCTTGTGCTCCGAGTATGATTCAGCTCTCAACTGACTCTTAGTTAAATCTATTCCTAAGTATATTTAGCTCATTGTGACTTTCATTGTATACTCTTGACTACTGTCTGAATTTCTCTAGGATTTATATTTAAATTCTCCTGGACTGTATCTTGTCATCTTGTGTTTATTTATATCTTACTCCTATACAAACTGTGAAGCACTGCACTGTCTTTCACTGCATATTAAAAGATATAATAAAAAAAAAAAAAAATGAAGGACTGACTGGTATCTTGTCCAGCCAAGTTAAAAACTGTTGGTTAAGGAAATGTGTACTCTTTCTGTCAGGAAACATTGACTAATCCTACCTCCAGTAGCTTTAGACTAAGCTTATGCTTAGGACACAAACATTCATACGTACTCGTATAACTTTTCTAACAAAGATACTACTTTGTAAACCATGATAGAAATTCTAAAATACCTGACTGAGGTTCAATGGCTGCATCCCACTGGGTGCTGTGCGCTGGTGCCTGTAATTGTTTCCCACTCCAGAGTTACCACTATGCTGAATGTTACTGCTTGAGGTATTCTTCCCTTTATAGACATTAGAAAGGTACCCTAAAATAAAAACAACAAAAACACATCAGTAAAGAAGGGCAACCACCTGGCTTGTCTTGTTGCCTCACAATTTATAGTACAATAGGTTTCAATCCTGGCCTGGTTATTCTTTTTGTAGAGTAAAACAGACAAGATAGTATTTCAGTGTTTGAATGGGTTTTCTTTGAGTGCTCCACTTTCCTCTTGTATCTGAAACACATGCAGGTTAGGTTGTTAAGCAACCTTAAATTGTTAGGATGTGTGCACCATGTGATGTAATGTGTTTGTTTAAAGGGTGTGCTCCCTGATGCCAGGATAGGCTCCAGACTGAGCTACCCTGAATTGGAACGAGGGAGCTCAGATAAACAAAGAAAGGAGGAGTATACTTTAAACATAAAAGAGTTTTTTCCAAACTTTAACCCATGAAAGATAGACACAAATACATAAACTGCATGTTGTCAGTGGTCATCAGTCCTATGGGAAAAGGAACATCCCAAATGAAAGTTTTAGGAGGTTCATTAATTAGAATGTAATGAGTGACAACAGCCAAGCATATTGAGATAAACAGTTTGACTGTTGAAGTTTTACACTTGCCAAAAGGCCATACTTATATGTATATATAAAAAAGAGCACATTATTATTATTATTGTTAACTTCTTTGGCATATGCATCCAAAAATATTTAGTTTAGACATGGATAGGCTTGGGCTATTAAAATAGCTTTCATTACATTTTTACTTTGGAAAATTTTATATCCCTATCTTCATCATGCATTACGTTAAACTGCCTTCTGCTAAACAAATGCATTCAATAACTGAAATTTCCAAAAACATTTTTTTTGTAAATACACTACAATACTTAGCACAGTTGCCCCATAGTTGCAGAGTTCAAACACTGTTTGTGGGGTGTTTTTTATCCATTTTTGCTTTAGGTAGTGAAATGGGAGCATGAGCAAATGCTTAATTCTTTTCCCCAACTTTTGTTATTTTAATTTGAAGTAGAATTCATTCCTAATACTAACTAGAGAGGGAAAAGCTTTTCCCACCAATAAATACAAATGATGTATCCGACTGTTCATAGCACTATATTAAATATACATTTGCAATATTTGCTGCCTTAGAAATATATAAACAGGATATTTAAAGACCTCCGCCATCTTGTAACAGTAGATTAGGGTGCTGAACAGTCAATTATATGAATTCAAATACTGTAATATAACAGTGTGTTTAAATATCTAATACTGTACTTACATATTGTATAGATTGTATATTATTGGATGCATGTTCAATGCCAAGTACACTTTTTACTTATTTGTTTATTGTATTTTTCTCATCTGTTTTGAGGAGACAAGTAAAATTTCATTGTACTTTGTATACGTAACAATAAACCCAACTTAACTTGAAATGCAGATGACAGATCAAGCCATTTGCTATGTTTCCCAAAAATAAAAGCCCTATTTCCAGGGGTGCATTTTACCAACCTGACACAGAATCACCCAACTGGCTTTTAATTGATGGCACAATGATGGTTCGGGGTTTTGCAACTTGAGCAGATGCCTCCAAGAAATTTGGCAGATGTTCCGATAGGAAGGGACTACTGGAAGAATCTGAATCAGGTGAATCCTGGACAGTCACACAGCTGATGACATTAGTGCGCTGTTTCACTGCAGAGCTGTAAAGGTAAAGAAAGGAACAATTCAATAAAGACCAATTAGTCTTCAAAACTATTTAAGAGACTGAACAAAAAACATTTGCTAATTAATAAAATTGTTACTTCACAGCTTTGCATCAAACAAGGATATACATTATGATTTGCTAATATAACACTAAGAAAATGGTGGTGGTTTTAAGTTTTTTTTCTCAGAAAAAATTATTTCAAATATCTCTCTCATGTAAAGTTTGAATAGTCTTGTCTCAGTATTTGCTTCACAATCTTTTCCAAATATGTCTTGTCCCAAATACAAGACAAACTTAGCATAGACCATAGCTGCAAAAACAAATCCAAGGAAAACAGCAACCATCTTTTCTTTGTTTTTTGCATATTCAAAGCAGAAACCAACTTTTTTTGTAATACATGTTATTAAAAGCTCTTTCAAGTTCAAGTTATGGCAACCAATACCTTGAAGGGTGGTATTTGCTCTCATCCTCATCTTCTGTATCACTTCTAATAGTGATAACACTAACAGCTGGGCTGGGTGTGTCTGGAATGACAATTGGCTGAGAAAGCATGCCATTATAAGGGGGTGTTGTAAGAAGAGGGCTATGCTGCACCAGAGCTGGGACTTGTTCCAATAATGGCATTGTCCTGAAAAAGATAGATCCAAAATAAAAATGAACGTCTGTGCAACAAAATAGTGTTTGTGAACATATTACATATTAAAAACCCAAAAGGCCACACCTTTACCAAGACCCAGAAAGTAATCATTCAAACAAGCCTTATTAACCACGGTTTCAAAACAGACGATCAATTAATGGGGAAAAAAAAACAAAAAAACAATATTTATGGGCATAGCTAATGTTACTGTTGTTAACTGTGTTGAATAAATAGTATAAATCAGTTCTTAAAGATCTTCGAAATATTTACACAATACATATTAACTGCCCTTTACCAAACATAGCTGTATGCATATACATGCATTTTTTGTGTGTACTAGACGTGAGCTAGTAGCTAAAGAATTGGACTGAACAACAGATGTTCAATATCCACTACTGTACTAATATAAGAGTCTAAGATAGCAACACATCTGTCAGTGCGCTAGATATAGAAATACCCAAATAACTGTGCTGCACCTGTATGACTTATAAATCAATTTGAAACTACAATAAAGTCCAAGTAAATTAGTAAATGTATACTATGATAACTGGCAGATTGTGAGATAGATATAAATTGATAATACATTAATCACATCTTCCCTCCCCCAGTTTAATCAATGTGAGTATATACAGCTGGGTCTTTGTGCATCATTTTATCAAAATCAAGAGTTAATTTTACAGTAAAACTTACCTAAATATAACAGAGTATGCCAGTAAAATAAAAATGAGGCAAACCTAATACAGGAAAAATTCCGTTACAATGAACTCCCAGGGACCTAAAAAAATATTTCATTGTAACGAACATTTCGTTGTAATGAAATTCTGTATTTGTTACTATGGTGCTTTTTTTAACTTGCGCCTAGGCGTTTGCAATCATTTCAATAGCTTCTCTTGCGTTAATTTTAATCTCCTCCTGCCTACAAGTTAGGGTGACGAGAATTTTTCTCAGCATTTCCTTGCAATAATACACTTTCAGGGTGTGAATTATGCCCAAATCTAATGGCTGAAGCACTGCTGTGCATTTGGGTGGGAGGAATTCAACACAAACATTATCTAAATGTGGAAGCATGTCGTGGGCAGCACAGTTATCAATCAGGAGCTCAATCGTCCTTTTCTTCTTCATATTGTGAGGTTTCTGAACTCTTTTGAGACCGCACCCAATGGGAACGACACGCTGAAGTGCGTCCCGAAGCGTGATTGCAGCGTCTGTGGAAGATTATTTGTCCGTTGCCGGGGCAAGGGAACAACGGGCTCATAGCGCTGCAGTGAAGCGACACAGAATCAAATTATAAAAAAGATTAGGGTCGCGCTATAAGTCCCTGTCTTGCACTCCAAAACATGAGGCCGAGTCTCAGTACTTTAGCAAAGCCAGCTTTATTCAGCATGAAACAGAAACGGCACACATTTATTGTAGCATGATCTGCCACTCTGCAATACACAGACACAGCAGTCAGGCAGGGTCATGGCCAGATCAGTGATCAAATAATCCTGTTACCTGCATTTACAATGTTCCTTGCATATCACCCATCGATATCTTTTCTGGCTGAGCTTTCAGTGTAGCAACTTCCTTTTAATATATGACATGCCTTATGGAAACAGTAGTATTTCAGCAGTGACATTAAGTTTATTGGATTAACGGAAAATATGCAATATGCATCATAACAAAATTAGACAAATGCATAAATTTAGGCACCCCAACAGAGATATGACATCAATACTTAGTTGAGCCTCCTTTTGCAAATATAACAGCCTCTAGATGCCTCCTATAGCCTTTGATGAGTGTTTGGATTCTGGATGGAGATATCTTTGACCATTCTTCCATACAAAATCTCTCCAATTCAGGTAAATTTGATGGCTGCCGAGCATGGACAGCCTGCTTCAAATCATCCCATTGATTTTCAATGATATTCAAGTCAGGGGACTGTGAAGGCCATTCCAGAATATTGTACTTCTCCCTCTACAGGAATGCCTTTGTAGATTTCAAACTGTGTTTTGGGTCTTTGTCTTGTTGGAATATCCAACCCCTGCGTAACTTCAACTTTGTAACTGATGTTTGAACATTATCCTGAAGAATTTGTTGACATTGGGCTGAATTAATCTGGCCCTCAACTTTAACAA
The DNA here is from genome assembly GCA_026402145.1 of Polypterus bichir lapradei. Lineage (NCBI taxonomy): Eukaryota > Metazoa > Chordata > Cladistia > Polypteriformes > Polypteridae > Polypterus > Polypterus bichir. The sequence goes on along the minus strand of JANRMT010062791.1, from coordinate 128,059,406 downwards.
GGGCCCCAGTCCATGAACTAGCCACACAGCCCCACAGCAGGATGGAACCTCCACCAAATTTGACAGCAGGTAGCAGGTGTTTTTCTTCCGCCATGCAAAGCGCTTTTTGTTATGACCAAATAACTAAATTTTTGTCTCATCAGTCCAAAGCACTTTGTTCCAAAATGAATCTGGCTTGTCTAAGTGAGCATTTGCATACAACAAGCGACTGTCTGTGGCATGAGTGCAGAAAGGGCTTCTTTCTCATTACCCTGCCATACAGATGTTCTTTGTGCAAATTGCACTGAATTGTAGAACAATGTACAGATACACCATCTGCAGCAAGATGTTCTTGCAGGTCTTTGGAGGTGATCTGTGGGCTGTCTGTAACCATTCTCACAATCCTGCTCATATGCCGCTCCTGTATTTTTCTTGGCCTGCCAGACCTGGGTTTAACAGCAACTGTGCCTGTGGCCATCCATTTCCTGATTACATTCCTTACAGTTGAAAGTGACAATGTAAACCTCTGAGATAGCTTTTTGTAGCCTTCCCCTAAACCATGATACTGAACAATCTTTGTTTTCAGATCTTTTGAGAGTTGCTTTGTGGATCCCATGCTGCCACTCTTCAGAGGAGAGTCAAAGGGAAGCACAACTTGCAATTGACCACCTTAAATACCTTTTCTCATGATTGGACAGACCTTTCTATGAAGTTCAAGGCTTAACGAGCTAATCCAACCAATTTGGTGTTATTATGCGGGCTGAGAGGGATTCCAAAACTTTTTCATATGACTGTGTGTGTGTGTATATATATATATATATATATATATAAATATATATTATACACACACACACACACACACACACACACACACACACACACAGTGTGTCCCTGGTACAGTTATAATCTGCAGACCAATGCCCTATGACTTTCACTTATTATATGTTATTTTTTCATTTCAACAAGATGACACTTAAATTGCTATTTCTTTGACAAAAATGGAACAGGAAATGTAAGCGGGCCTAAACAACAGACACAAAATGATCAATAGACAAATATGACTAACATGCTCAGTCAATGATAAGCTTTAGGCTTTGACTGTTTTGATTTTGAATTAGCCAGATAAAGATACGGAGTTCCTTTAAAATAAGAATGCCACCTAAAATATTATGTATGCTTAAGTAATATTAAGTTCTATGGTAACAAAGCAACCAAAAAAAGAGAATGAAGTAAAGATTCAGCTTCAGAAGTGAACCTTAGCTCCAGACATCAGTAATGTGGAAGAGAGCTTTATCACATATTACCTATGTGCTGCAGGGGAAGTCACACTTTGAACACTCAAGGGAAACTGAGAAATCATAAAGACAACATCATAAACACAGTCTAAAGTTTATGGGTGAATACAAGATAAATCCACTCCATTTAGACTTCAACGGCACCTGGTCAAAAAATATAACTTCAGTATAGAATGCTAAGATATTGTTAACTGGTTTATTAGGGCTTTGAAAATGACAACACTAAAACAGTAAACAGCCAGCCACAAGCTTCTGCATCTTGCATTCTTAGAACTAAGAAGTGCTGAATACAGTTTTAGCTTATGAAGTTTTATAAACTGAATTTTAGTAAAGACCAAAAGATTCTCTTTTTACAAGGTGCAATATGCATGTGACATCACACAGAAGCCACTGAATCAGTGTTAGCAAAACATGAGCCAGATTAGGATTAGGGTTAAGGAGTTACTTGAGAAAACACAGATGGTGTTAGGGCTGAAAAGTAGTATCACTCTAAACCCAGGAAAAGGCTTCTAAAATCATTTAAAAATTCCTCTGTTTCAGAGAAATCCCGAAAAGCTCAGAATTAACCCGGATGATCCCATTCATCAGCTGGAATAAAGAATTTAGAATTCTGGGATCAAAAGAATGAGAATGATTTTTCTTGATCGCTACTTTCAGTCACGACTATAATGAGATTTGTTATGCATCAAACAAGTGATAATCAGTTTGCAAGGTTGTATGGAAGTTGGAATGCTGAGTGCAGAGCAAAATATCTATTTGGTTCATTATTACCTGCCACGATCCTCTGCTTGACGGGCTTTGGTCCTCTTTCCAGTAATGCAGCCCTGTGGGTTCCTCACTACATGTGCAACACTCACATTGAGGGGCTGCGCTGCTGCAGCTAGTGTTACATGGCTTGTCAACAGTGATGGCTGCTGCATAACCCCTGGATACTGGCTACCATGGGAACTCCTACAATGAAGACAAGAAAAGTTTAAAGAAAGGAAATAAATCAGCATCTTCGATATACTGAAACCTTAAATTCAAAGAATTAATGTAGATCGGCATTTCTAAGGAAAAAACCAAAAGAATGTACAAATATAAAAACCACCTCTAGGTCTTTAAAAATAGTCTACTTTATACCATTTTTACATTTTAACCTTGTCTGTTATAAACAAAACAGACAGTACATCATTCATACGGTCTGGTAAATTTGTTGGCTAATTTCTTCTACAAATGCACACAGAAGAGCATTTTGCCTTAACTTCTGGGGCATTCAAAATGCATATTTTATAATACAGATGGTTAAGATTGCAAAAAAAAAAAAAAAAAATGTTAAACAAACATAACTTGAGAAGCAAGAAAGGATCATGCAACTAAAATCCTTACCTCCAGTCTGCCACCTGCTGCCCAGAGCTGATGGATTCAGAAAGAACAGCCCCCAGAGAGGAATCAGGAATCACTGCTGCGGCCTGCTGGACAGAGCTGTGTAGAGCCACACCTGGCAATTGCTGCCAAGTTGATGGTAGGAGTATCTGTTGGGTCCCTGCTGGCCAGGCCTGCTGTAAACCGTGACAAGGAGAAGTTTGAGAGTTTAAACCAGTGAAAAATAGCACAATTCAATAATGGTCTGACACACTGGTATGGACAGCATCAAGGAGGGGATTAATTCATTCAACTTAAATAATGCCAATTGCCCACAATTTCAATGAAAGAATGAAGATTCTCCCACTTTTTGAAAAACAAGTGCTTGTTTCCCTTACTTCCAGAGTGCTTTTCTTAAAATACGGTTAGCAGAGTGAGAAAATAAAATTACAATACAAACAGTAACACTTTTAGGTATCCATTATAAGCAAGTACAAACAGTCTACGATATGAAACATATGCCCTTTTAAGATGATATAAAACTTAAAATGTTAGTAACTTTTTTCAAATGTCTTATTACCTTTATAATTTATTATTCTTAATAGCATAATAAATACAATTGTAGGCTGCTAACTGATAGTTTATAATGAATACCTAAAGTTTTGTAATTAAAACACAACAGAAATGTAGAAAGTAAATCGTTGGGAAGATGGCCCTACATAATAATCAATATACTAAGCCAACAGTTCCTGAATTATTGCTAAAGCCAATCTCAAGTTTCAAATCTATTTTGAGATTCTCATCTGAAAACTGGTGTCAGTTTCTTCTTTTAAAGTTATCAGGTTTCTCCTTGACAAATCTGTTTATTTTTATACTGATTACGGCCAAGTAAGATTTTCAATAATCACTGTTAACACTTTTCTACCTTCAGAGTATATTAAATGTTCTGTTTGATTCCCCTAGAGTTATAAAAAGTTAAAGTAATAAATCAGGTACAATAAAAAAATCTATCCTGAGACTCAACAAGTTTCCCTCATTTGAATTCTGTGATGATTGTCTGTGTCTGAAAGGGATGATTTTGCATCAAAATGGTAGCTGACTACTATAGGAGTAAATTTCATTTAAATAAAACATCTGATCTAATAATCATTACAGTATTAGGTTTGCAATGGGGAAAACAAGCTTTTTATTTAAAGAACACAAACAGAAAACTTTTGACTTCTTTTGCTTTCTGTCTGGTAGGCATCTACAATGACAGTAGTTAAAAATGCAACTGTTAATAATTTATCATATTGCGAGCCTTGTTTTTGCTTAATTACTAATCCTTATTTATTTTACAAATGAGCTACACTACACTAAAATGGATCAACATATTGTTCACTTATGGATGGTAAATCCCTTACACTTCAATATTTAGCATATGAGGTAAGCAAATAAAAGATGAGCAAAATCATAAGATACAAGATGGTTTGGTTTCCTGTTACAAGGTACATTTAGCTCAGCAAAACAATGTGAGCAGAAAAGCAGACTTTGATGAGCATTTTTGGACAATGTTATGAATGGTTTCATTAGTTGCGGCACTGTACACTGTAGATAAATATATTATTGATATCTAAAGGGCAATACTTCATTACCAAGTCAATACCATAATTCTGAAGAAGATGTAATGGTACCAGCTATTTTTTTTTT
>JANRMT010062791.1:127985815-128054699 GCA_026402145.1 Polypterus bichir lapradei | reverse complement strand
AAGAGAGAGAAAGTCGTTACTACACTCGGGCATTACTGTTTTGAAAAAAGCTTTTTGATGGTGAGCCAGCCTTTCCTAATAATGTAGGTCATGCCCATGCTTTCAATCATGTTTTGCCATGATTTTTGCCTTGCTTCCTATACCTTTAATGTAATTCCATTCCAGCTATAATTGTACTATTCCGATAAAGGATTGGCTTGAAACAGCTGTTGATGCTTTTGATATTCATCTACCATCTCACAAGAGAGTCCCGGTACATAGCTGGTTATACATCCCTGTGGTATGTTGTGTGTAACTGCTGATGTTGGCAGTCTTGATGATATACTGCTGTATTTCTCATGCTGGCATTCTAGTATTAGCTTCATACCAGGGATCCTTGGGGGGTTGTTGTTTGAGCCTCGGCGAGTCTCTTGCAGACAGAGAACAAGACAGTTGTAGACTGTGCAGATTTTCAACAGGATATTTTGTTTGGCTCCTGTGAGTCCCTTGACACTGGCATATTTGATAGTCAGTGCCGGCCCTGGAAAGGGGCCATTCAAGTCACCTTGGTGCACTCTGCTGTTAGGCATAGTAACTTTATTTGGTTACGGTGTGTACTTGGATTGCAGATTTAGATAAAATCTGACAGGGGTCGTGACGATAACACTCCTACTGTGACCCTCCCAGGAAGGTCTAAAAATGTTGGGATTCATCAAAATCTCATGGTCGAATTTTTTTCACGATTCCTATACTTTTTCTATACTATGTATACAAGAAAACATAAAGCAATGTGGTCTAGGGTCATAACCTTTACAGACTCTTTTAAAAATAAAGATCTATATGCATAACTATTTATTGTGTTTTGACTATGTAGCGACTGAAGGAGACACAAATAATTCAAAATAGGCAACATACATTTGAAAGTGCTGTTCACTACTACTGTACTAAATAAAAACATCCTCAGGAACCAACTGTGGATGTAGCATAACCCTGTAAATCTGCTAAAAAAAAGTTGAAGTCAATACTTTGACCCCATCTTAATATTTATTATTACTTATTATATAGCATATGTTATATACCAAAACATATATATTGTATATAGAGCAAAACTTACTTTGATCAAAATCAATGACCCTTTAGCATTTTACAATGCTAAAAACTTAGACTGATAGAATAATGTTTGGGATAATGTGTCCACAATCTTGCTTCCGGACTTACAAAGACAAAGACAGACATAATACTAAGCATGGTCATATCTTCGTGGATGCTAATATGTTCAATACAACTACCTGTGGTTGAAATTTTGACACTGTTACAATACTTTCTATATGTAGTAAAAATAAAAACTAAACCACTGGTTATGGATTTAGAAGTCCTTGAAACTTTCAGTGGTTTTAAAACTAAGGAAACGGAAACTTAATTGTTTTGTCTTTGAACTTAACTTGCAATTTTCTTATTTCAATATGTAGATGGCATTGCATAACCTGTCATTTTTACTTTCCAAGAATCTTGTGAGGCTACATAAATATTTAAAAGCTACATTAAAGTAGTATAGTAGTAAATACAGGCATATACACACACACAGAAATAAAGGTCAAATCCTATTATAGTGAATACCAAAATAAAGAAATTGTTAGACTAATGAAAACTTTTGTTCGGCCATGACAAATGTTTATACAACATCATGTTTAACGAATGAAGTCCCTCTTCATTGTTTTGAAACAGCCATAATTCATGTCGTAGGACTAAATTCTAATCTTTTAAAGATTTAGATATTCGTACTCCAGTTATTGTTTTGTAGTTGAAATTCTACAGGAGTATAGTCAGCAACACATTAAAACAGATAGAATGAGGAATATAGCTTATACAAATTTTTACTCAAGGGGAGTCTAACAATGTATTAAATGCATTTAATATTTAACCTAAAAATTAAAATCAAGCTGCAAATTGTGAGGCCTATAAAATTATATGAGATACTATGGCAGTCGCTACATCAAACAGTTTAAAAACTTCTTCCGATTTGAAACAAAACCTTAACTTTTGAGCTAATAAAAAATAATTAGCATTGGCTTGATATTTTTTGCTGCACAACAGCATGGTTACACACTATTAAAAACATCTAAACTACTTAAACAATTAAAAGTTATTTTTTACATGCAAGCATTTACTTTTGGTAAAGAATAGAAATGCATTCAGTTTTAAATCCAAAAAAGAATTTCTGTTCCTTAAAAAAGAAATTAAATATCTCCCCCTGGAGGCACGTCCATATCAGTTCTGCAGTAGTCTTCTTAGATCCTGTTACCAAAAAAAAGATGAAGGATGGAATACCAGTGCTGCAGAAGGAGATAGTATTTGGTGTTCAAATAAAGAAAAGATTGATCCCCTACACAACATAGCATTTCCAAAGTCCATAAGTAAATGGGATAAATATAACATCCCCCTCCCCCAAAACAAGAGTGTGAAGGACAGAGAAATAGCATAAGAGCGAGCACCTGCATTTCGCAGCTTCGCAGGACACACAGCACAGACAGAACAAAGACAAAGTGAGCTAAGCCGTGCTTGCTTTCTAAGCAGCATCATGCCAAGCAGCCAGCAGGAACTACCAAGGCCCTAAGAAAAAATAAATTTTACAATTAAGCAATTAATAAAGTGAAAAAGGCCCAGCTGAACAGGGTCCTCAGTGTCCCACTTGCCCCTTCAAACCCAACCTGGAAAAACTCTTCTGTTTTCTTCACTCTGCCTGGCAGCTTTGCTTGCAAAACACATTTTTGCAGCAAAAAAAAAAAAAAAACAAATCAGATCAGTCTTTTCTTAACCATAAACAATGATTGGGCCAGGAAGTGCTGAAGATCTAAGCGTTTTCTTTCCGACCCCTCTCAAAAGACAAAATTTTACCACTTTTGATTGTAAACTACTTTTTGGAGGAATATATGGTCACATGCAGCACACAGCTCCTGGAACTGGCACTCAAAAGTCAAAATTGCTCATGTTTACATCAGAGCATCCTGTGTAAGAATACTCACTTCTTGCATATATTTTAGTGAAGGCCTATGCCAAACTGTTAGTACTCTTTTTGTAGCTTGTTTAAAAGTCCCATTTGATTAAATGGGAATTTGTGGTTTTAGACTGAAACAAGATATCCTAAAAGACAACTGGTAACAAACAGTATTTTATCATTACATTAAAATTGTATTTTTAAATGCTTTTCACCAGGAAATGTTTAGAACTTAAAATCGCCATTTAAAAACCTGAAATAATAGATGAAACTGTACTAACAAATTCATGTTTGCAAAAACAGGTTGTGGAGGAAAGACAGGGAATAGTGGGGCAGAGATTAACCGCTGCAGGCTTTAGCATACATAAAGGCGCAACAATCAGCACATGCTTCCATGCCGAGTTAAATAAATGTCAATACATATGTGGAAATATGTGTAATTTATACATATATCTATAAATAAAGTATATTTTAAAGAATTAGAGCTGTTAGTTTAATTACAGCAAAAATGTAGGATTCTTTTTACCAGCACGGTGGCAGTCTGCTCTAGCAGGGCTGGCCTACCAGGAGTGCAATTCAGTGCCAGGGGGACCGCGTACTGTGGCGTAACGGTGGCAACATGTGGATGCAGGGTGGCCACCATCAGAGGAGTACAGGTGCCCTGTAAAGGAGGGTGATGGATTAGTTCCACTTTACTGCCAAGATCAAAAACCGAAGAATACTATTTGTAGGGGAGCATGGAAAGTGAAGTGGGAGGAGAGGAAGAGTCCACCGCAAAAAGAGGTTATAGACATGGGGTAAAAAAACAAAACAAAATCAACTTAATAAAAAACCCAAAAACACTGGCATATGTATGGCTAGTGAGATATCCTCTTTGCTCACAAATGGTTATAGTAGATGATTAAATACATGATGAAACTGAATCTTAAAAAGGTTTGGCATGTACAACCAGTTTCTGTAAAATACTTCATAAGGATTTTCATCCAGGTTTAATTTTTGCTAGACCAGAATAAAAAAAAAATTGTTGTACAATATGGATGTCATATTAATTTTGGCATTTTATCCACAAAGAACAAAGCATTTCTTTTATAATTTTTGTATGAAATACACAGCCATATTAGAAGTCTTTATAATCAAAAGGAAAAAAGAGTTTTACTGGATTAACACATTAAGTGAAGTTAAGTTTGGAGGACCATTTGACTTAAAATATGGATCATTTATTATCCTTTCAGTACAAATTAAAAGATTACAAAATATAGAAGAAAAATAATTCTATTTTCAAATTTGAAAGGAGGCATTTTTGTATAGTTTGTGTAATACTCTTCAATTCATATCATCCACATGCATGGAAATTTGCAAGTAGGATTTGAAAGAAGCTGCTGAAGACAGGATTGCCTAGTCATCCCAGCCAAACCACTGCGTTGCTGTTATGATGCTCATCAGGATAAACACCGTGAAAATGAGTCAATGAAATCGGCCTTTAAAGAATATAACAAATTTGGACAAGCTTCAAAAATATAAAATAATAACTATGTGGGGAAATTGTCCTATTGAAAGGCAAAATGGCAAGGACAGACTCAAGTTTATTCTCAGGACTGAAGAACAATAACCAAACCAGAACCAGAAACTATGCATAGTGGATAAAGAAATGAAGGCCGGAACGAGGAAAATAAGCTGAAGCATTAAATCAATGCAAATATATTAGAAAACACACAAGTAGTAATTAAGCCAATATCCTTCATTTAAATATGATTTAGCATTTACCATACAGTAACTAGGGTGAAAAAAAATAAAGAGCCAAGATGTTGCACTCAGATGCAAACTACAAATAAATATACACTGGAGTAGCTTTCAGTTAATACAAAATGCTGCTACAAGAATTATTACAAGAACAAGAGAGTATAAACACATAACTCCAGTTCTCAAGTCCTTGCATTGGCTCTAAGTTCATTTTAGGACAGATTTTAAAATCCTCCTTTTAACATATAAAGCCTTAAATGACCAAGGTCTCATGACTTGCAAACCAGAGCACACATTAAGATGTCAAGAGGCCAGCCTGCTTATGATTTCAAAGTTTAATAAAATAACAGTGGGAGGTTGAACTTTTAGCTATAGGGCCCCAAAGCTGTGGAATTGGTCTGCCTGCTACTGTAAGAGGTGCCCCTTCAGTCCCAGCTTTTAAATCCAAGCTGAAGACTCGCTATCTCAGTTTAACATACCCCAACTAGAGCTGCCCAATAGCTCTGTTGTTAGTCATTAATACTAAAATATAACTAATAATATTTATAAACTGTTACTAACCCTGCCTATTCTGTTTTTCTTCTTGGTATGCACATGTGGTACTTGGAGCCACTGCTCTACTGCCAAGTTGCTTGCCTGCCTATGGAAAAGTCATCTCTGGTAAAAGAGGTTACAAGGGTTCATTTTTTTGGGAGTTTTTTCTTTTCTTCTTAGAGAGTCAAGACTGGGGGGCTGCCAAAAAACAGGGCCTGTTAAAGCCCATAGAGCAGGGGTTCTCAAACTCGGTCCTGGGGGCCCACTGTGGCTGCAGGTTTTTGTTCCAACCAGCCTCTGTTTTTAATTGGACTCCTCTGCTAATTAAGTGAACTGTTGTTTCCCAGATTCCCTGTTTTGGAAACAATATACAAATCAGAAAACTAAGTTTGTTTAAAAAAAAAAAAAAAAAAAGTATTAAAATGTACTAAGCAGTTATATGTATTTTTTTCTTTTTAACATGTATTTTCATCTTGTCATTCTACTTTTCTAGGTGTTCTAATTGTTTAATTAATCCGTTATTTACTACTTTGTGGTGCTGACGCTAAAGTAGTTGCAGCCTTTCACGATTGAGTGTTGTTTGCTTGGGTTTCTGCTCTGCTTGTTTTTAATTGTCATTATTAAGTTACAATGCAGGGAGCAAATTGTACAGAGAAAGGGCGAAATGTAATAAAGAGAGTTAAGCATTTAAATCCATAGCAAAAACAGAAATATTTCTAAGTTTCTTATAAATGTAAAAATCATGCTGCTGTGCTTTTCTGAATGTAGAATAAAAGATAAATACCACCAGCTAATTAAAAGAGATCAGTGCTATCAGGTGTTGTCACTGATTAGGAATCTGGTTGGAACAAAAACCTGCAGCCACAGTGGGCCCCTAGGACCGAGTTTAAGAACCCCTGATCTAAAATGACGACTTTTTAGGTAATGCTAAAGAAAGGATACATGCTGTGTTTAGTAGTTATTTTGTCACAAACAGCAATTGTTGCAGGTAGCTTTTCTTTAAAATTTGTGAATTGGCCAACTTAATAACAAAAGGAAACACATGTTCACAATTCATCATAAAACAATGTCATCTGTGTAATAAAAAGCTCACTACAATCAAATCTGCTGGTTTGGTAATATTTTGAAATCAAGCATCACATAATATGTGTCTTTATGTGTTCTTAACAGACCTGGATACTTTCTAAACACCTCCTTTGATTATTTTTGTGTTCACTACACCTGAAATGTAGACGTCACTCTACGAAAACCAGACACAGGTAAAAAAAAAAAACTATGTAAGGCTGATTCAGTACTGTTATGATTGGAGCCAAGGATCTTGAGGCTCTTCAGATTATAATAGATCATCTCTTTGATTTACAGGATGATGATAGCAAGTTAGAATAAAAAGAAACAGAAATATTAACCACACGAAAAAAGAAAGGATGATTATAAGACTAGTCCTATAATTTACTAAAATGAGTGAAGACTATAATTCTAGAATAAAAAAAAACTTTAGAAAAAAAAATCCTTTTTAAGATAGATCAGAGAACACTAACTCCGAAACACACACCAGTGATGACAGAAGACACTGAACATAAATTAGAACCAAAGTGTTTTAGGAGGGCAAAGAAATTCAGCTGAAAAAGGGAACCTGAATGATAAGACAAAGTTGCATCAGAAGAATCTGGCATGAATAAAGTAAAAACTTTGTAAACAAAATAAAGAAAAAACATTAGCCAGAAAGAGAAAAAGAAGAAAAAAAAATAATTAGGGACTTAGTGGGGATCCAGCAAAGTTCCTTATCCTTTACCTGGTTAGAGAAAAAACCAATACATTTAAATGTGATGAGTAGTAACTAAAACAGCTCATTACACAGACAGTTAATCTCATTAAATAAAGGCAATGTGAGAGGATTGACTTGCTCACAAGGATTTTTTTTCTATTAAATACAGTACTGTCTTATGTTCAGTCAGTAAAAGGAGCCTGCAATGGAAACATTCAATGGATCATGACCTGGCCTTTCACCTCAACAGGATGCAGTTTGCTTGCTTTGTGTATATAACAAGGTATTATGACTGTTCTTGCACTCTATACTACCAACCTGAGGGGCTTACACAACAACCCCTTAACATTCTGGTCCTTGGTCAAACTACAATGTCCTTAGGGCTTAAAAACAGGCTATTAAGGCAAAGTTTTAGTAGGTTTTCCATGTGTGTCTTGTAACTTCTGTTAAAAGTTTGTGAGAAAAACTGAATATGTCTTAGTGATCTTACAAATACATTCTCCAGACACAAACAAATGTATTCAATTTAAATAAATTGTTTAAAAACCTCAAAGGAGAAAGGGAGCGTTTTATTTTTGCTACCAGTATGCAAGTGCATAGTTACATAAGCAAAACAACTGTGGTATTACTTGCAGTCTGACATTCAAGAAACCGATCTTTGTGTTGTTTAAAGGCTGAGTGAAATGTTATGAGGCTGCATAGTGGTGGAGGGGTGTTTGGGGGTTAATTTAGTTTGTGTGTTTGGTCCTTGATTTCTCAGGCTGAACCATTTAATGCCTAACTTGCCAAGGTAGCTGCCAGTGATGACTCTTCAACTGTGCAACAAAGATTTGCAACTAGACTGTGTATAAAGCTTAAAAAATAAGTTCAAGAGAATTTTGAAGTTTTAAATAAAAGTATATGATACCTGAAACAGGGTTAAGGTATTCAGGTTATAGAAGCATTTAAATGACGGAGATTAAGGAAATTGTTACTTGGCAAAGAGCTGAAAAACCTATATTAGATGCCTTAAACAGGATGTCAAAAATGTGCGGCTGCCCGTCTTTTAAAAAAAACAAAAAAAAAATTATGTAGCAAGTACTGTATAAGTGTGAAAGAAGTTATCTTTAAAGGAATGAGGTCCCACCACACTCCAAAATTTTCAACTAGCTAATGCATTATGAAAAAAATACATGTAAATTCAAATCTACATGGTAAACCATAAATCCCCATCATCATTAGTTAATCAAGGTCAGATACTTGACATTCTGACACTTGCAAATTAAGAAAAATATAATGTGTTAGCTTTCCAGGATGCAATGGAAAGAGTGTTGAGTTGTATTCCTTAAATTTACTTTTGTAACTAAATTTAGTTTTAAGGCAAAGATAATTGGTGGTCTTTTTCTTTCCTCTCTCAAGATTATTAAGTTCTCCTTTAATAGCCATAGCTTGTGTTATGAACCTTTTAGATATTTCTTGATTTGCATAGTTTTTCTGACATTGTTTACTGACTAAGGAAAAAACAAAAAAAAAAGTATTTTATGATTGAAATATTCAAGGGAATGCTGAATGGTTATTCTTGAGAACAGTAGTAACCATTTTTTTGAATTAGTGGTCAAAAAGACAAAACAGTTCAGTTAACTTGCACACAACTGACATGTAAGCAAAGGTAAACCATTGTGAGCAGACCAACTTCAAGGTTTCTTAACAAAACAAACATCACTGTTCTACTTCCATCTACTAGTTCCACACATCAGTGAGAGACTATGCTGTAGGAAAAAAACATACAAAACAAAAACAATGATCCCTGCATGGGACGAAAAAGAGAAAACACCAATTAAAGACATGCTGTATGCTGGTGATACCTAGAACAAAAATTGACACAAAATGGAAAGATACAATAATATACTGAGTTAGTTTCAGCACGGGGTGGGGATTGGTGACAGAGGAAGTAAGGTTAGTACTGATTTGACTGAACCTCATTTGAAACAGGTTACCTTCTTTATGTGTGTCCAGGTAGTAATTCTACTATCTTTTCAAACAGAGCACAAAAATTATTAGGTTTTGATTTGGAGGACCACTAAAGTTCCGACAGCTTTTGAAATTAATATTTTATTAACTTTTATTAATAAAGTGTCTTTCTAACCTTGTTCACTGATTATATGGATTCAAGTCAGTGAAATAACCCCCTCTATTCATAATTTAAACTTATTTGGCTATAGTGTTTCTGCAGCAAAGAATCCAACATGACCTTTTTAAAACAATGCACCCATAGATGTCAAAACGGGAGTGGTCATATTTTTAACTATGAAGTGTTGGAGATGGTGTAAAATTGCACAATATTGTAAACAGGGTCTGATCACTATCATTGAAGCTGTATTTTTGATTTAATTTTGAAGAAAAAACTTAACATTTTAGTTTCTTTTTTTGGCAAGTCATTATTTTAAATCAAGTACAAAATGTATATTTTAAAAATGTCTTAATGCCAACTGAAGCATGATTGCTTTTTGGTTTTTCTGTGACATTTTAACTCTTATTCTTATGTCTTTAAAATTTATGTTGTATTTTTTTACATAACAGTGATTGTTGCTGTGCTAAAATTATAGGAAGACTTTTATACTTTTTTCAATTCCTCTATTCCAGCTTTATCCTTATTGTTCCCCATTCTGATCTCTAAAAGATTCTGCCTGGCACTGAAGGGAAAACTAATGAAAGCTATGAGAGTGAGACAAAGGCAAACATAGTTGAAAATGAAGTAAAGCAGGAAAGTACAGAAATTAGAATGATCAGGTGGACATGTGGAGTGCTATATAGGGAAAGAAAGATGAATGCTGAGTTAACAAAAAGAGATGCTGTGCTGAGGAGAAACAGACTAAGGTGGTTTGGGTATTTGGAGGGAAAGGCAGATGATGATTGGGTGAAGAGGTGCACCGAAATGGAGGCCAATGAAACCATGGCTGGGGGTGATGGCAGATGATAAGAAAATAATGCATCTCACTCTTAAGGGTGCCCAAGACCACAGAAAATGGGACAAAAAGACTTGATGGGCAACCACAAACCTGGGTAAACTTGGAAAATCTATTAAACTGGGAGTAATAACTATAATGGCCAATTCCCTTACAACTTGTTTTACAGTATCTGAGAAAGGCATCAGTCAGGAGTGAACAAAACACACATTAATAAATCCATCAGTTCCTGCAGGGGCATGCTGGGAGTCGAGGGGAAGAGCACAAATTAAAAAATTAATCTTAATATAGATATTTTACACTAGAAATTGAATTTACCTGCTATCACATTTAACAAACTACACTACATACTGTAAAATCTTAAACCTTATGACTTCTGTTCATAACTGCACAGAAGTTACAGGTTTAGCTGTACACTAGAATTGCTCTTTGACTACAAATTCCCAGTTTGGTTTGATTTATATTCTTAATCTGTAACAGTGGTATGAATTCAGCTCATCCATTTATTTTCAAATGCAGTTAATTCTAATCGGGTTTGCAAGGGCAGTTTGCATTATGCTACTGAAAAAATGTGCACCTTGGGAACCTTATGAATTAGCAAGCTAGATTATAGTAAATGGCTAGTTTTATTACAACTTTTATGATTATTGCAAATACCACATATTATAGTAAAGTCCATATTCTTGGCAATCAAACATTTGAACAGAACCTAGTTTAATTCTGTTCTAAGTATGTCATTTTGGGAAACTGGTAATAAGAAAAAAGCAAGTACTTTCCATTTAATCATTACGCTTAAAAGCATGTCAACAGAGCATTATTAATTTTCAATTCAACAGTTCCCTTTCATCTTCTTATAACTACCTTAGAAGGCAGTTTTTTTATTTTAGGATTGTCACCCTTGCTTTCTCTGGGTTACAGTCTTTCTGACATTACAAGCATCTCAATCACCAAAAGGTAAGAAAAAATGCAATATTCACTGGAAACAGTGCAAGAGACTTCAATAAGGCTCATACGTTTATGCCACTCACAAAAGTTTATTATATAATAATTACTACATCTGATTTTTTTTTCTCCCCCTCCTCAAACTTCAGGTTAAAGTGAGGGACAAACTGCCTAATGCAGAATAGCTGTATCACTCAGAAAACAAAGTAATGCTGTCAGGGTTCCTAAGGAAAATTCTTAACCCAAAAGTAGGTAATGCAAGTAAAGGGCACACATCAGAAAAGTGAAAGACGCAAAAGAAGAAAGACATAGACAACTAAACATTAAGAATTCTAAAAACTAGACTTGATTAGGCTCTAAATCCATATAACTTAAATTAAATGTTGACGCAAAGCTCTTTGATATCCTTGTTAACTGTGCATGTCACATAGGCAAGGATATTTAAAAAAAAAATGTATTGAGAAACAAATTACTTTCTTACAGCTTTCTCTTCAATAAGTAAAATTCAGGTAACTTGGATCTTCCACCAGCTCCCTGTTGGACTTCATTTTTAGTTAATAAAATACAACATACAAAAGAAAGAAATACTAGAAATGCATGTGTTTGTCTATGTAGTCTGTAGAAGAGCACTAGTCTGTACCTGTGTGAGTACTCCAGGCTGGATCTGCAATGATTGAGCTGACTGGCCAGGAGGCACAATAGGAACTGCGTTGTCCATTCGCACAGGGAATCCAGAATGCTTAGCACTGGCTTGAAGGCCAGCTGTTAATGAAAAAAAGTACTATGTCAGATACTGATTACACTGATGTACAAACAATGAACATTAAAATATGACTGGGAGAAACAGTTTGATAATACCCATGTTTCTATATCCACAATAAGAAAAATGGCTTTACTGTAAAAATGTAACACTTTACTGTTGAGTTTCTGGATTAAAACAATACTGTCCTAATAACACTGTATCAAACCACAGATTCAAAATCTGAAGAAAAATTGCAATATACATACTTGTATTTAAGCAGAGCAGAAGCACGTCTGCCTTACCAGCAAATGTTCACTGATGTTTAAAAAAAAATCGATAATTGGTCTGTGGCACTTGTAGATTGTATGGTCTTAGATGTGCTTAAATACTAGTATGCATATTGCACTATTTCTTTAGATTTTGAATCTGTGGTTTGATTCAGTTTTATTAAGACAGTATTGTTTTAATCCAGGAAGTTGCCAGAAAAAGATTGCTTTTTTTTTTTAAAATGTATTTTTGTATAAATAGAGCATGGTAAAGTTAAATGATATGTTCAAGCTCTCACAATTAATTATAGGTGGGGTTTGGAGTGGCTACCTTGTTACTTAAAGGTAGGCAATTTAGGCACTAGACCACATGCTTGAATTGAGAAAATCTTCAGCTAGACTGTAGAGTTCTTATATTGTTTTGTCATACACTTCCCCAAATTCTAAATGTAGTGAGAAGTCAAGCAAAATTACACCTTTAATTAGCTAACTAAAAAGATTACAAAGCTTGCATATCGTAATCTTTTTAGTTAGCCAATAAAAGGTGTCATTTTGCTTGACTTCTCACTACATCCATAATGGCTAACATGGTACAACACCCTACTACTACCAACATTTAAACAAAGATAACAATAGACTTCAAAGAGGAACCAATAATAAAACATCAGAAAAGAATTTCAAAATGTCTATGAAAAAAATATATTTATTCATACTCAGAAAAGGATTTTCTATAAGTGTTTTACTATATAATATTTTGGCAAAGATACTTGTGTTTGGGACTTTGCAAACATATGACTGGATACCTGATATATGGATTAAATAGCAGAGTAAATTGAGATGTTTTTTCCATAAACATTTTGATTTTGTTTGCTGTTTATTCATCATTGGTTGCCATTCAGACCTACTGTGTCAAGAACTGTGTTATCTCTATTCTCTACAAAAACATGAAATTAAACATTTTTCTCTGCCATTACTACAAATAATTTGGGATAGCTAACAAAGAATAAAATTATCATTTTTGTATGAAGCATTCACTTGTACGTTTATATGAATGAACATGTACAGTGGGTACAGAAAGTATTAAGACCCCCTTGAATTTTTCAATCTGTTATATTGCAGCCATTTGCTAAAATCATTTAAATTAATTTTTTCCCTCATTAATGTACACACAGCACCCCATATTGACAGACAAAAAAAGAATTTTTGAAATTGTTGCAGATTTATTAAAAAAGAAAAACTGAAATATCACATGGTCCTAAGTATTCAGACCCTTTGCTCAGTATTTAGTAGAAGCACCCTTTTGAGCTAATACAGCCATGAGTCTTCTTGGGAAAGATGCAACAAGTTTTTCACACCTGGATTTGGGGATCCTCTGCCATTCCTCCTTGCAGATCCTCTCCAGTTCTGTCAGGTTGGATGGTAAACGTTGGTGGACAGCCATTTTTAGGTCTCTCCAGAGATGCTCAATTGGGTTTAAGTCAGGGCTCTGACTGGGCCATTCAAGAACAGTCACAGAGTTGTTGTGAAGCCACTCCTTCGTTATTTTAGCTGTGTGCTTAGGGTCATTGTCTTGTTGCAAGGTAAACCTTTGGCCCAGTCTGAGGTCCTTAGCACTCTGGAGAAGGTTTTTGTCCAGGATATCCCTGTACTTGACCGCATTCATCTTTCCCTCGATTGCAACCAGTCGTGCTGTCCCTGCAGCTGGTCTCATCAGACCAGAGAATCTTATCTCTCACCATCTCAGAGTCCTTCAGGTGTCAGACCAAAATAGAACTTTTTGGCCTTAATTCTAAGTGGTATGTGTGAAGACAACCAGGCACTGCTCATCACTTGTCCAATACAGTCCCCACAGTGAAGCATGGCGGTGGCAGCAACATGCTGTGGGGGTGTTTTTTAGCTGCAGGGACAGCACGACTGGTTGCAATCGAGGGAAAGATGAATGCGGCCAAATACAGGGATATCCTGGACAAAAACCTTCTCCAGAGTGCTAAGGACCTCAGACTGGGCCGAAGGTTTACCTTGCAACAAGACAATGACCCTAAGCACACAGCTAAAATAACGAAGGAGTGGCTTCACAACAACTCTGTGACTGTTCTTGAATGGCCAGCCAGAGCCCTGACTTAAACCCAATTGAGCATCTCTGGAGAGACCTAAAAATGGCTGTCCACCAATGTTTACCATCTAACCTGACAGAACTGGAGAGGATCTGCAAGGAGGAATGGCAGAGGATCCCCAAATCCAGGTGTGAAAAACTTGTTGCATTTCTCCCAAGAAGACTCATGACTGTATTAGCTCAAAAGGGTGCTTCTACTAAATACTGAACAAAGGGTCTGAATACTTAGGACCATGTGATATTTCAGTTTTTCTTTTTTAATAAATCTGCAACAATTTCAAAAATTCTTTTTTTTTGTCTGTCAATATGGGGTGCTGTGTGTACATTAATGAGGGAAAAAATTAATTTAAATGATTTTAGCAAATGGCTGCAATATAACAAAGAGTGAAAAATTCAAGGGGGTCTGAATACTTTCCGTACCCACTGTATGTGTTGAGTAATGGGATGGCACCTTATTCTATTCCTTGTGGCTAGTATAGCCTAACCTTACCTAACTGAAGCCTTATATTCAAAAGAAAGTTAAGGAGGTGGATGAATTCTAATTTAAGTAAAAAAAAAAAAAAACCCACATGAAGAACCGAAACACAATTGCAGCAAGCAGAAGCACCTGCTTAATGGTAGAGAACAATGCAATGAGCTAATTCAGTCACAAAAAACTCTTACCCTGAAATGCAGGTGGGCAAACAATCAGAGTCTGCTGAAAGGGCTCGGTCTGACTGCACAACTGAGTGGTGCCAGCCTGCAGAGACACACTTTGCTGTGTGATGCCTGGGATGTTCACTGCAGCTGGAGGATAGATAGCCGGCTGGTAGTTAAGCAGTGGCACATCTGCATTAGTCAAGGAGAGAGATGCAGGCCCAGAAGAACCTGAAACCAAAGAACCAACCTGAAAAAAAGTAAATAAAAATCTTAATTAATCCAACCACTGTCACTTATTCTATTCGACAATGATCTAACTCCAACCAGTTTTGGCTATCAATATAAAAGTTTGCTATCAATAAATATTTCATTTTAACAGTGAGATATGTACAGATTTACCCAAAGTGAAAAGTACAAGAGTTAAAAACAAAAAAGGTATTATATCTCAATAAAAAAATTACACAAGTCTCTTTCAAAACATTTCCCTAATGTAAATATCACCTGATTTTTTTATTATGAATTAACACACCTATAAATTCATTGTATCCTGTTATTATATTAGGTAAAAATAAAACTGACCCTGAAAACCCCTGTCGATCCAAATTGTATTACAAAATGTAGAAAATGGCTTGTATCTTATATTCAAGATTAAGTGAGATTCACGTCAAATACATAGAGATAAATATATATGACAAAAGTTTCCTCATTAATCACCCTTGCTCAGTTTTATAGTAGAAACACCACTGGAACTTAACAATTTAATTGAGGCAATAATGAACCTATTATCAAGTATTGTTCTTCTATTTAGTTAGAAATTAAAATAAAAGGCACATAAGTAGGCACTTATGTTACTGCCAATTTCTAAATTTAAGTCATCTTCTTAGTTTAGTTATTTTTGTTAGGTAATCTAACCTGAGGAGTGCTTTATTAATATTTAATAATAAACAACTCCTGCTCAGTTTTGTTTCAATACAATAGTTTATAATGTTTATTAGCAAATGAAAATATAGCAAGAAGCTAAATGATTTACTGTTAATTTTCATCTTTCTGCCAACAAACTTTAAGTGTTCCCTATATCAAAGGCTCCTTATGCTTGTTCTGTATTAGTCTATGCTGTAGTAACAGTTTTATTGGCTCACACATCCATTGATCTTAGCATACTTGTCTCAAATCATTACTAAAATAACTACTGCTCTAGCTTGTTAATATGTACTTTTAGAAGAAGCTGCTGAGGGTGAAACTACACAGCTGAGTTACAAAAACATGATATTACTGCTTGAGTTGTGATGAAAGCATTTTGTGTCTGACTATAAGATGGCTTTTACTACAGACTACCTATTCAGTTGTAGTTGATTCGAATTACAGCTGGATCGACCTTTTCATGAACATAATTCCAATATTGAGGCAGCATTCAGAGCGCATGAGTGTTTTAATACTGGGTAGCAGATAATCTTAAAAGTTATCAGCACTGACTAATGTGGTATAGAAAAGAACCATCAATATATCAAAGGTTCAAGGTGCTCATAAACTATGTCTGCTGAGCAAATTTTCAGATCGTACTTTTAAAGGGTGATCAGAATTGTCTTAAGTGCTACTGCTCTTTCATTTGAATATTCCTTTACTGCTTACTTCTGATACTATTTTTAAGACCCACTTTGATCCAGCATTTCTTCATCGAAACAAACACATTAGGAATAGAAGATCTTTAACTAACCAAACTTTTGGTTTAATAGGATCAAAAAATATTTTACTTGACTGTGCTGGACAGTGCCAAGTGGATTGCTGAATGTCACAGTGAGGTTTGCTGCTGCACTAGGAGTTGTGTGTGTGGTGAAGGGACTCTTGCCATTGTCATACGAATTACTTCTCCTCTTGCAAATTTCCATATTTTGAAAGCAGGACTTGACACTGCAATAGAAACACATATAGCAAAAGTCAGCAATATAAAAAATAAATTATAAATATCAAAAAATCATGGAATTAGTTAAGTGCTTCTTAGTAAATAGACTGCATAATAAAAACATACTGAGAACTGTGGGGGAAGTCAAGCAGATGGCTCATAATCACAAAGGGATGTTGTAGTGTTTTCGTTGGAGTTATCCTTTTGTCAGCATCTATGGTCAACATTTTTTTCAGCAAATCAATGAACTCCCTTCGGTCTGCCTTTTCTGCCAACATATCAGTGCGCTCCAAATCATTTGACATATTTACCTGCAAAATAGTGGGTAAGTAAGAGGGAGAACATAACAGGAAAGATTTTTATAAAAAGAAAACGCATTTAAAAGGGAGTATGCAAAAAGATACTTAACCACAGTGAGACCATAATATGGACAAATATAGAAAAGGCTGATGGAAAATACAAGAAAAACTAGGACATACAGTTTATAAATACAGGAGGAACAAAGGTGACAACTGATATGGAATTCAGCTTTATCAACTCTGATCACAATTCCACCTGACAGCAAAATAGGTAGAAGCGTTAAAGAAAATTTTACCTGCACCATATCATCCAAACAATTGAAAATGTACTTCCTAGCCTCCTTTGACTTAATACCCATTTCTGCTTCATGCTCTGACGGTATCTTAGATAAGAGAAAAAAGAATAAAAAAATTAATTATACTGTACTGTCAGACCTGCCAACCTTCAGTACAGGAGAAAAGAAAAAACACATTTCTGGCAAGGCGCTGGACATTAATATAGAAGATTGTTGGTTCAGTTCCAGTTTTGATCACTGTGGGATTCAAAGTGACTCACTTAAGCTGTCTCCAGCAGTAAAGAGGCTGTTTAAGCAATTGTACTGAATTCACATTATAATGACTAAACACAAGACAAATATACTGGGAAAAAAAAAATGTTATTACTTAGTCAAAGAAGGCAAATATTCAGTACAACTTTACAAACAAGAAAGGTACCCAAATAATTTAAAGTTATATGTGAACTTAACAAAAAAAAAATGTGGTCTTTATAATATAATACAATTTCATAAAAAATACAATTTCATAGTCTTACAAACACACATGAATAAAAATTACAATCTGTGATGTTAGTATCTTTAAATTACATTGTAAAAAGAAATGTTCCTTTAGAAGTATACTGTAGTATATCAATAGAAATAATTACATAACTAAAAAATATATGTCCGTTATTGCCTTTAACAGTAAGTGCAAGTGTTACTTGGTATTCTAGAACTTTAAAAATAATAATAAAGTACAATTAAAATGCAGCAAAACCAAAACTAGTTAACAGCAACTGAGGCATGCAAACCTGACACAAAAATCGGTCTTTAGCATATAAGCTTTCAAAGATCAGCACAAGGCAATTTTTATTAAATACTCTGCCTATGTCTGAACATCTATTGAGGCTCACCTTTAACCTCCACAGTGGATAGCCAGAGTCAGGATCTCGATTGAAAAATCTGCTTGTCTTGGTCCCTGCACTCAACAAATATTCAGCTGGTAGCCCCTGTGTCTGGGAGATGTAGCGAATCTATAAAATGAAAAAAAAAAAAAAAAAAAAAAAATCAATGCAAACACATAGCCAAAACCTGAAGTAAACCTTTGAAGCCTTGCATATTCTTTAAAATCGAGACGATTACTTATCAAATCTCAATAGGATGTGTGGGCAGTGACAGTAAAAGGCGTTATTCTAACCTTGGGATATATGAAGCACAAAAAGCTCAGCAGCTATAGTGAGGCTTTATTGAAACTAACCGTTTAGAAATTACAATTCTAGCTTACGCCAATGTTGGCTTCTACTTGCCATTCCAATCTCATCCAGGTAGTCAACTACAGTGGTACAGTCATTCCATAGACTGCACATAAAAGTGACAGATACAGAGTGGCCAATGCATCGAATAATGATTTTTACGGTCAAATAAAACAAAAATTATATACTATACTCAATAAGTCTGCTAAATAGTGAAGCTAAACTATATACTAAAAAAAGTGAATATTCTTGTCCCAAAAACAAGTTCACCACAGAAATTTTTTTTTTTTTAATTTTTCAATCAGAGTTTTGCACTGGCACCTGTGATCTCCACATTAGGCTACCATAAACACAAAAAAAGAAGAATTAACATAATTGTAATTCTGAGTTGAGGAGTATTCAAAAACCCCAAAATGTGCATTACAATCATAAAAAAGTCCCAAAATTGGCATTCAAGCAATACAAGACTACAAAAAAATAAATCTATTTATATTTATATATATATATATATATATATATATATATACACACAAATGGAAGCAAAAGTCTGTGTCATGGTTTGCAAATTTGTAGCTGGAGATCCACAAAGGGAGAAAGAGTCATGTACCTTACAATAGTTTTTACTTTCTCGTATACAAAGTATAGGGTATGTATTAGAATCCTTCAAAAATTCCATTTCAAGATTTTGATGAATCTCAACATTTTAGACCTCCTAGAGTCCAAAAATACCATTTTTGGAATTATGTCCGTGTGTATATATGTGAACAAGATAACTTGAGTAGGCTTTCACTTAGGTCAACCAAATTTTGTATACAAGTATTAGGTACAAAACGTAGACTTCTATCAACTTTTGGGCTATTTCCGTTAACCAGAAGTGGTACTTTACCTTTTATTCATGCAGCTGCAGAGTCCAATTTATTCAGCTTTACTTTTATAATAATCGTTCAATATATTATTCATTTTATTTGATTTGTTATTGATGGTTCTTTAATGTACATAATATAAAAATGTAATCATTGTCTTGCAGTTTACTCCTCAAATATCCATTCCCATATCTGAGTATACAAGAAAGTCTAGGTGAGACCACTCACACACTTTTTTTTTTATTAAGCTTACTATGGTGGAACTTGTATGTACATAAATCACATACCGTGGGTCCTTAAGCATATACAAGTTCCACTGGACACATGTTTAACTCGGACACTGTGAAAGTAAAATTCAAGGCCAATACCAAGAGTGCCAGAGAACTGGGTAAAATTGTTGCACTCTAATGAAAATGCCATTAACAGACACTTGGACTTGAACCCGGCATACGCAGGTTTAAAAAGAACCACCACCACCAAATAGTAAATGAAGAATTTATAAAAAACACACACACACCTTTAAACCAGAAGACAGCTACTGTAAACACTTTCAGCTATAATGTGCCTTACATTTCAGTTATGAGCAGGTGCCAATGAAATTTGACAGACAATGTTAGTGCATAACTATGTGATGTAAGACTCCAAATAAGTGGAAGCAGCTCACAATTTACCTGGTCATACTCTGAGGCTCCAGGGTAAAGGGGCCAGCCCAAAAACAGTTCAGCAATGACACATCCCAGTGACCACATGTCAATGGCCTCACAGAACGGCAAGCCAAGGATGATCTCTGGTGCTCTGGAAAATTAACATACAGTTTATGTTAGCTTTTAGACGCAGTGCTGTGGGACATGTTCCCCCAAACAGTAAAGCACAGATACAGATTAAAGTAAAAATTTGGCCTGTATAGAGCTGCCTTGGTATTTGTTCAATACAACATGATTAGGGCTGTCTGTGCCCAAGTTATTAACGATCAAACTTTGCATGTTGTTTAGTCCTTTGTCATGCAACCCCCGCTTCTAGTGCTCAATAGCTGAATTCTTTTGCCAATATCAGATACACAGTCATGAAATTAAGAAGCAGGGGAAATGTCTGGCTTTTTTCAATATCAATAATGTCATTTTTAAAAATTAATGCACTGTGCTTTGTTTTCACATTGTGGACTTCAGGCGAATGCACAACCCCCTGCGGAAGATAATGCCAACCAGCTTGGGTATAATGCATCATCATATTTGCTAGAAGGGTGCCTATTAATCCAAAAAAAAAAAAAAATCCTGTTTTAGTTCTTTGTGAATCTGCAAGTACATACAGTATGTACGTTTTATACAAAAGAGCATTTTTTCCACATTAAAAAATGGATGGCCCTTGCAGTCTGATTTGATGGGCATAGCCCCGAGGCCTGTCCATAGCAATGGGTTCAGGATCAAAGGGCATGGTAAATGCATATTGACAGCTTACAAATAAACCAAAAAAACTGAGACGCAAATGATATAAAGACAAATTACACTGGATTAAAAAAAGCTGTCTTGAGGACCAACACACTAGTGCTTATGTTATACCATCAGGAGCACAAATTAACTCACTCTGCACTAATTTAAGACAATTATGTCAAGGAGAAGGCTAAATTGCTCCATAAAGTTTATGGTAGCCAATTTACTTCTTTCAGGCCCTGTAGCTTGACCTTCAGACACATGTAACTACAGGATTGCGAAGACTTCTGCATACAGATGAGCACAAAATGCTGAAATATAAACACAAAAATGCATCTACATGCCCAAACAATACTGTATACAGCAATGTCACAGACACATAATGGAACTGTAGACAGCTGATGGTCAAATAACGTGGAGGCTTGCAAGTGGCATAAAAGGCCACACATACTATCTCATTAAAACGAAAAGTTGCAAAAGCAACCAGCAACATAACACAATAGTTCTTTCTGCTGGGTTTCAATGTTGCATTTTACTTTTTTTATACTTTTTGAAACAAAGGGATCGCACAAGTCGAATATTCAATTTGAACAAGTACTCCATGCTATTATTTGAATTAAGGCACTGATATGCAAACAATCATCCTATTGATGTAACCTTTGTATTATGTGGTGGTTTACTCACAATACATAAAAACTGAAAAGAACAAATATACATTACCTATAGTAGCGCGACTGAAGGTACGTTGAGCAGACTGCTTTGGAGACATGACTAGCTGAGCCAAAGTCGATTACTTTCACCCGATATGGCTGTCGAAGAGGGTCCACCAACATGATGTTCTCAGGCTTGAGGTCAGCGTGAATCAATCCTAGAGACTTCAGTTTCATCAAAGCCGTTCCTACCTGCTGAAGGATGGGGCGGATGGACTTCAGCGGCAGTGGACTGAACTTGCTTTGTTTTAGAAAGTCATATAGGTTTTGCTCCAGCATTTCAAACACCAGACAGGTGTGATTTTTGTGTTGGAAACATTCATAGGATCGGACAAAGTTGAACTCATCTGCATTCTCTGTACTTAATCGGCTCAAGATGCTCACCTGGAAGACATTTCATACTTGAGACAATAAAGACCTCAAAACAGTACTTGACCATTAAGTCATAAAGGCATTGGAAAAAAACTAAAAATATTTCAATGTAGCAATGTAGAAGAAATGTCTAATCTTACTGTAAATGTGTAATTACAGAGCATTCTTCTTTAAGTATTTTTGGAAGAAACAAAAACAAACGTTTTGCAGCATCCTTAGACAAAATGCAATTTAGCTCTGGACCCAACTGTCCTATTTCACAGCATAGAAGCTGATCTTTGGCCACTTAAAATCAGCACTAGAGAATATTCAGTATTGAATGGTCATACTAAGAGGAGATGATGGACATTACTTTTTATGTGGCACAGTAGCGGACAAATCTTAAATGCAATGCAAACAAACAATGCTCTTCAGAGAGCAGGTGTGAAATGATACCAGCTTTAATCGATACCACAGGACACCTACAGAGGTGTCCATGCCTCGATAGGTCCAAGCTATTTTGGTGGCATGAGGGAGACCTACACAATATTAGGCAGGTGGTTTTAATGCTGTGGCTGATTGGTGTATGTGGCCAAAGCAACAAAATTATGACCACATGAACACAACGTGAACCAGTGTGAAACAAGGGCCAGAAAGACGAACCAAATGCTGTAATCAACCAAGTAAAATGTTGCGATCAACAGTATTAAAAGCTGCACAAAAACAAGTCATCATTAATCTAAAACTTCATTACTTCTAAGGTCATTCAGGACTTTCAAAAGTGTAGTTTTAGTGCTATGATAAGTTTTAAATCCTGCCTGAAATTTTTACATTAATACATACATTTAACAGTATCCCTTTAGATTAGGTGTCCCTAATTACGTTGTACTTACCATTTAATTACCTATATAATTACAGAGTAGATGGGTACTTAGGTTATTACCTTGTACTTACTGTGTAATACAGTGTAACGCTGAAGTACTCAATTGTAATTGTTATTTCACAATTTTTATAAATACTAATGTATATAAATTGTGGAACAACAATTACAATTAAGTGCTTAACAACAGTAACACATTGTGTTACACAGTAAATACAACATAACTACACCTAGTTACTCTGTAATTATACAGGTAATTACAACATAATTAGGGACAACAAATCTAAAGGGATATAAATTTAACCAAGTGTCCCACTGCTTTCTCTGTTATTTTCTTCAATAATGACAGCAGTTGTCACACAATTAAATGGTTTCAAATTGCAATCATTGATTTGCTATATAAAGAATATCTGTTGAGAGTTTTGAACTTGCTTCGAAAAAATAGGAGGTATTTTTTTCAAGAATGTGTTTCAATGCAGGGAACACTCAAGTACAAATCCACAAGCCAATTAACATGGACAATGAATAAAACAAGTCCCTGGAAGACACTTAAACAAATGTGCATTTGTGGTAAAAGGTGTGAGATAAAAGGCTTCTACCAGGAAATCAATGAACTTTTACTGTATATAAAAATTATCAAAAGGTGATTTAAAAAAAAATCAAAAAATAACAAAATTAAAGCAACTACAAAGAAACTGTAGAGAATATATGCAACTACTATACTTGAAGGTGTGGTGGTGGGGTTGGGGGACGGGGGGGTAATTGGGTTGGAGAAATTAAGTCACTAAATAAAAAGGAATAGTTAAGGGTGTCTGTTTTGAAAAACTGTGCCCTGGAAAAATGTTACAGATGCACATACAGAAATAAAAAAAACTCTTTATGGTTTTATGTAAATAATATTGTCAAAATCCAATTCTGGGTTACAGGAGGGCTAGGACATATCACAACTACAGTCAGCACAAAGTCTGAACATAGTATTTTTTCCATTAAAATGAATTTAGTTAAATAAACTACCATTTCAAAAGTGGTCAAGATTAGAGCTAAATCAGTGTTACTACATATATGCTTCATTAGGAAACATAGGAAATGAGATTTGTAACAGGATACATAAATATATTTTGGAAAAATAAAATAAAAAGTACTAGCAAGAAATCCTGTTGAGAGGCTGTGTATTGCAATTCATGGGTCTTACTGCTCTGTTCACCCCTCCCCTCTTTCCATTTTTTTTTTAATTCTTCTGTTAAAATGTTTAAAAGTTTTTTCCTATTCCACCCAAATTATATGGTTCTCTAATTATTTTTTATAATATCCAAAGCTTTGCAGAAAGCTTCAAAAACAGGGTAGTTTTTAAATAAAATATGGAGTGCACTTGTTTTGTGTTTAAAGCTAGTTTTATGAAGGATCTCAGTAATGAATCGTTCCGAAAACAAAAATGAAATGAAATATAAATGCTTCCTGTGTCCTTCCCTACTACTGGGTAATTGGTAGTTTAAATAACCAAAATATGCAATCTACATCTAATGATTGTTAATTTGCCACTGATTCCATGTAGTCTAAAACAGATAAAAAGCAGGATGACAGGAAAAGAGGAGCCCAAAGGTTCAAAATGACAAACATTTAAGTTTTTGGCTATGAACAAAAAAAAAAAAGTTGCATTTTTACATCCTATGTTCACTACTTTATAATTCAATGTATTTCTGAAAGAAATAAAATTAACATTTTTCTGTAATAAAAACTGGCTTATTATCAAAGTGACAATTATTATTTTCACACAAAATTCTCATTTGAAGTGCATGCATGGTCTTGTGACAGCATTACTGTGTAAGAAAATCACTTTTGTTGCTCTTTTGTTTTGATAAACAGGAAATTGAATTCACACCACCTTTGTCTATAAAGGTAACATTTCTGATCAAAACAAGATACACACCAAATAGTAGTTATTTTTACTCTTCGAGCCCCACATGGATGAGGTGCTGTTTCTAGTGCCATTGCTTTGATTTAAAATTTTGGAATAGGCAGGTATTGATTTTAAAGCTTTCGAAACTACATAAAATTCTATATTTCTTTAAAATAGGGAGTGAGATTGTTGAGCAACCCAGCTGCCATTTTACTAGGATTTCCCTATAACCTACCTCAATCTGTCCTTGCCGTGCATATGAAGGGTGATTCTTTAGGATCTTGATAGCGACAATATCATTGGTACCTCGCTTCCAGCACTTTGCCACCTGTCCAAATGTACCACGGCCCAAGAACTCAAGCACTTCATAGCTATGAGACACAGAGCACAGGATTTCATGTTGTACAAGCTGGTAGTCACCTTCGCTGTTGGAACTGCTGCTTTTGGTGGTTGAATTAGAGTGGGTGATTGTTTGTGTGCTGGTGACAGCACCCACACCTGTTCTGTTTGGTAGCATGGGCGGTGGCTGCTCCTCTAGTATCTGAACACTACCACTACTGTCCACTTCTTCACTTTTTCTCTTTAGCCCATACTTCTGGTAGGGGTCAAGCAAAGACAGCTCTCGGGCTCGTCGGCTTGAAGGACCTGGAAGGCTTCCAGTGCTGTCTGCTGCACGCACTACAATGTGACCCCGAGAACCTCCAGCTGGAGGAAGTAGCAGACTGGCAGAGCTATAGGGAGCCACTGTGGTGTTGAAGCTGGAAGACTGTGACCCACTGCTTGTTGCACTTGAGGAAGTATTGCCTTGGGTAGTACTGGATGGGTAGTACTTGCCCTCCCCAGACTGCCCCATCACATCCCAAGCACAGCTCTCAACTTTCAGCTTCTTGACCCGACAGAAGGCGCTTGAGGAAACAGATGGAGGTGAGAAGACCTGTAGCTGGGAGGCCATACCTACAGTAGAACAGATAAAGAAAAAAAAGGTGGATTAGCTTTGTGTTAATAAAATAACAATGCAGTATCCTGTCTAATTATTTTGTATTAGGAAGATATATCCCACAGGCTAGCAGAAGTTATTTAAAATCAGTTTGAAATGAAAACAATTGCTGTCAACAGGAGACTCAAGTCACTATTAATGCTGTTTAAAAAAAAAAACACTCCCAGTTTTCTTAGCAATAAATTCATATTTTCCAAAACCAAAGGAAAGCAATAATTCTTATTGATTGTACTCACAAACATTTCTTCAAACAACTAGCTACTGATCAAATTTTAATACTGTAAGACAAAAAGATGACTCTGGTGCAGTACAGCAAAATGCAAAAATTGATTCCATGTACCCTGCTTTTGTTTGTAGTGTATTTTCATTTTTGAGTATTCTGTTCACTTTCAAATAGAACCCTGTCAAATTAAAAGAATACTGATGTATGAAATTTAGTAGAAAAATAAAATCTGTCAGGGCATCTTGCACATTAACAATTTCTCACATTTCTTACAGCATTCACCTTCATCTACCTTCATGGAATATTTCATTAATGCTTCACCCATCACTGTTTATTTCGAGCACACTACAAATAGATGGAACCTAGCTTGCTAAAGAAGATATACAATACCTTAGAAGCATCTCAGAACCATATGAACTGCATTGCCTTTTGTGTACTTCACTTGTTTGACTTTTATTGTTTATGTATTGAAGCACATGAATTGTACCTATCTAGGATTCTTTCAAGTCAACATCATTCTCAGTGGTGCAAAGGGCATCACCACTTTTTATTTTCTGCTTGCAGTTTTTGTCAAAGTAGGTTAGACAGTGAAAATGTACAATGAACTATCAAAGTTCCGACATTACTAGCCTTGTTAGAAATTCTTCTAATTTCATGTGGAAACAGAGCTAACCAAGAATCCCCACAACCCTCAACCTAGCTTGGCAACAATACTCCAGATGTGAAAATAACCCGAATCACAGCTTGGTTAGCCAGCTTGAATCCATCAAAGCAGCGACAATGTGTGGACAAAGAGAAAAGTTATTTAATGTGACTATTGTAATGTTCTGTGGCACTTGAGACAGGAACGTCATGTTACCAGCACTCCAATCTTAACTGAAGAATTCTTCTGAAACTCCAACTATCTTCAGTAACACAAAAATACAACAGGACTCACAACAGTTGCTTTACTCAGCCAACCAACAAGACTTCCATGGACCACAAAAATCCATCTACTGCCAGAGGTAGGTCAATTTATGTATTTTTATGAAATCTTCTCAGTCATATTAGGGAGTAAAGAGTTTAAAGAGAGCTACATTTCTTTTTCGTGACATTAAGAACGTAAAACCTGACAGATGTTGGCGGTTTAGAAATGTGCTAGAGGTTTGCCTATTCTAGGCAAAACAAGCAAGGTGAGGAAACTATTAAAAAAAAGGCAAGGTGACTAAAACTTTTTCTCACATCAAGATTATACTGAAACCCTTAAAATGTAAAAGTTAATTTTCTTGTATTTCAGCACATGATGGTGGTGGTACAAACTCCATAGCTGCCAATTCTGCCTAATGTTTAATCACACTAAAGAAGGGTGTGTGATTACATTATTGAAAGCGAAAAAAATTTGCACGAACTGAATTAATGGAAATTAACACCACAGCTGCTTAGAAAACAAATAGATGAATGTATGGTTGTACTCAAGATGCAATAAATGACTCATACACACACTTAAAATGTGTATGTGAAATGGAATGAAAATTACAAATGCATGGCATTATATCAGAAAATAAAACAGTAACTAGTTACATTTCTATCCTTAGCTAGTAATATAGGAACTGCCTATTTACGAAACATCTGTAATGCGCACCCAGTAAAACGGTTGTAAATGCTTAATGTAGTAAGAAACAAAAAAAAAAATTTATTTAGCCCGGATGAGTGAAAAGGACTTAACCTATCGTAAACTATCAAGATAAAAAAATGCTTTTCTGGCACTTGAAATTTCTTATGGTGATCCAAACCTTCGCCAAGGGAAACTAATTAGGAATATCCCTGCATGATATGTGCAAGATATCCTCCCAGCTGAACTGTATCTGGAAAAATCAAACCATGTGATATCAATACGTTTGTAAATTTTTGCTCTCATGACTACTCTCCACTTGCTACTCTTTTGACCTATCTGTTGTAAGAAACTAGAACATTTAAGATCATGAAGGCTTTTTTAAGAGACTGAGAGGGCCCATTAGGTAGATAATATAATTTCCTGAGATAATGTGTTGAAATAAATGGAGACCAATTCTCTACAATGATCATTGAAACATTCTGACTTGAACTATTATTATTGCTAAATGTCTTTAATTGGCAATCTCTAGCTAGCATTGACACACACTTCTAAGAAAATATGTTGTCTGCATCACATTTTTTTATTTAACATTTCTTCAAAAAACAGTGAAAACAAACAAAAACAAATATTAGTAATTTTTATGTAACACATTTTTACAATATGTATTAACTATGCCATTACTTAATATTACATTAACCATTGACACAGGTCATGTTTGCTTGCTGGTATTTTATCTGTTTCAATATTTTTCATAAAGAATTTCAATATTAAACCAAATGCTTTAATTGGTGAATTTGAAGGTGTTGCCTGAGGAGGTTTAACAAAATGAACACAAATGAGGAGGAAGGAAAAAAAGCTTTGCTGTCCACAAAAAAATGCACTACATGGAAAGCTCCTAATAAAACATATCTTTATTGGTTTACTACATAGAAACATTTTAAATATAGATTGAATTTTGGAATGAACAATGACAGCTTATTGTATATTATTTTTATCAGAATAAGCCATAAAAGATTAAAATGTTTCTTTCATATAAAAAAAATCTTTCCATAATCCTTATAGTTTAAAAATATAGTTCTACATTTCTATTTGTATACAGAGACAGAAATGTGGTCTTTGCGTAAAGGAATATTTTCCAAAACATTATACATCTGATTTCTACAAATATTACAAAACATAACTGATGCTCAGTTAGACTTTGGCCCATTTCACACCAAATGATTAGAACAGTGATTGGTAAATTAACTGATCTAAAAAACCTTTTTTTATTTTAGAACCTACCTTTCTAAGCTTTATGCTAATTTGGTTGTAGTGTTCCTTTATGCAAGGTATTATGGTAGTTAAGGAACCTTTTCATTTTGTCCTACAATTGCAATGAAGACTGCCTGTCACTGCTGAGGACCTGAGCGGCTGAACCAGGCCAAGAGGATGTCCATGTAACACCTTGCTGCAGCAGATAGATGGTCAGTTCAAGAGGGTGGGACTGGACTGCATGTCTGCCTGGGAGGGTTGCCAACCAGGATCCTGAGCTGTTTCGTTGTGTGGTGGGTGCAACAATGCCCTGTACCAGTGCAAGATACCCAAACTGACTTGACCTGCCTGTTAGAATGTAGATGGTGAGTGAGCTTGTGTTTAGTATAGCACCTCATATTTTAAATTAGAATTAGAGCACAAAAAGAAGAATTGATTCTTGCTTTTTAGTAAGCAATAGGATTTTCAGCATAAGAGTCAAATGTGTCTGATTTACGTGTAAGCATGCTAGATTTGTATATTCTCAAAAAACACAATTTTTTTTTAGAATTGTGGAAAATATTTATATTCTTTAATGCATGTAGATACATGTTTTATCAGTTTTAAAAAAGCATGTTTTTAAGGATTTTTTTGTATTTTTATGGTTATTGAATAATAAGCCTACAAAATTTCATTTTGGTAATAAAAATGAACAGGTAATAACTGTGGTCTGCTGTTTAATTATAATTATAAAAATACCACTTTAATTTAGAAGACTCTACATGGCTGGAATCAGGCAGTTCTAGTAACATGAAATCTGTGATCAGTAACAGCTCTAAAAAAACTAATCAGAAGAATCTCTAAAGCACATGAAAAAATTAATAGAAACTATTAAAACTGAAAATAGTTCAGTGGTAAAAACAGTTTATCAGAAAAGCAGCAGTTACAAATGTTTATATCCTTTTAATTGCTGAATTAATAATTTTTTTTGATTTTTTGATTATGCTTGAAGTTCAATATATTTTTATAGTTAATTTTAGTTTACCTCGCTGTTAAGATTCAAAAACCTTAATTGCATCTTTTATCCAGGCAGCTGCATTCCATGTTTAATTGCATCTTTTTTTAATACCAGCAGGCAACTAATGATGAGATTTAAATAGCAAGGGAAAAAACAGATCACCTGCTAACTTGGGCCTATCTGCTCATCACAAAATATCAGTTTCAATAAAATGTTGGAAATAAAGTAAGGGGAAAAACAATATAACATGTACTTAAAAATAGCTTTAATCCAACACAAGAGAAAAGGGGAACATTTTTACACAAGGAAAAAAATTCATATATAATCATAGCAGAATGAGATTGTCAACAAGCTGTACAATGAAGCAAGGGGTTTCAATATTAGCCAGAACTGGCTTTAACTTACGTAACTGGTTTGAGTGAAAAACTGCAGCCTCTGCAATAAATAGAGGAACCGAGTTTAGCACCTCTGTTTACACTATTAAATAGTCAGTCACACACAGTTGACAATAACATCTTCATAAACCAAAACTTTAGAAATGCTGACTGTCATTAACAGCTTGCTCAAACAAAAACAACAGACATACAATAAACCAGGCACACACTGGTTCAACAAATCATTTACATGTACATATGCCCTTTGCGCCTCAATATATCAAAAAGGATAGCAAACATTCCATTTCCAAAATATATCTAATCAAGCAACAGGATGAATTGGTAAAACTGTACTACAGAGGCTAATGAAAACAGAAGGATGTTTAAATGGATATACAGTATATACTTATAGACCATTAAGTATCCAATTATACTTTAAAGTGTATTCTAACAAGATAATTATAGCACTCTCTGCAAACTAGCACTGCAAATTAATAACAATGAGACTGACACAAACAGAATTACCCACATATCAATGTAAAGTTTACAAACAAACTTCTGCCATAAGCCACCTACTCAGCACTTAAGTGTTAGAAATAGGGAACTTGTTCCTTATAATCATAATGAGATTGAAATAAACACATGAAAAGTGACCAATGGAGTTTAACAGTATAGTGCCTAATGTAGAACTAAATTATATATTCCACATGCATTATTCTTCAAATACAACAAAAATTAAATTGTAATAAAAGTGTAAAGTGTAATAAGTCATTTTGATAAAATTAGTATTTCGATTTCCAAAAAATAAAACCTGGCAGACTGCAGTTACAAAAATAATCAATATTTATATAAACATCAAGTCCTGCATTGTGCACCTTTCTGGAGCTAGTGTCTTTCCTGACCATATTAAGTGCAAGACAGTAAACAACAATGGACAGAGCATATCCATCACAAAGGAAATTCACAGGAATGCCTATGCAAATTCATACCAGGCTGATTAGAATCTCAATGTGACTCGTACACCTTCAGATGTGGATGGAAATCTGAAGTACCTGGAGATAATAAACTCATGCAAATGATTATTTGCTATTACTAATGCATAATTTACATGCCTGATCTTTACATTATACAATAAAACTCCCAAGTCAACAACATAAAAAAATGTGATAAATTTCATGATTTCATGGAAGCTAGAGAGTACATGGGAATACACTAACAGGTAACAGTATTTTTTTGAAGACTACTTGAGATATCGTAGTTATTGATTTAAAAAAAACTAACTTAACTTCAATAGTTGAACAAATTCATGAACACTTTTCATTAAAATACTAAATAAAGTTATATTAAAACAAGGCAGTTAACCCTGACAAAAATATTTAAATGTATCTATACATTTTGAAACTCTGCATGGCGGTGTGAGCACTGGTGCTGGTGCTTCAAGGAATGCCATGTTACTGCCTATATAGAGGCTGCACATGTTTCCTTCAGGTAGTCCAGTTTTGGCTCCAGATGTCTATGATATACACATTAGATTAAAAAGTAATTTTAAACGATTCCTGTGTGGGGGTGAGTGAGTGTACCCTATCCAGAGTTAGTTTCTGCCTTGCACCCGACCTTGGAAAAGTTATCCCTGAATTATACTATCCAGTACTAGGATTTTAGAATATTATGTTTTTATTTGGAATGAGTTTAGAAAGAAAAATCAGTACAGTACCAAATAAAGTCTCAACTCTGTAATTGCTTTACTTACATAGTATGAAAAAATGTGGTTCCTCAGATCTGAGGGCTGGATAAGTAAATTATGAAACTTTGAGTATACTTTTGTGACTAAATGTAGAAAAAGATAGTGCTCAAGTTCAAATGCAACATTGCTTTTTATTTATTTTCAGGGAAAGGGTGGGTCATTGTTGGTCTGAAGCCTATCTACCATGCTGCCCCAGGAGAGATATCCCCTGTTGCACTTTGCAGATAACATGCCTGGTGAAGCATGAACTGGGGAGAAAGAAGTGTCTGCTGAGTGAGACTGAAGGAAGTGTTGATTGCACAAAGAAAAGAAATATGTCTTTGCTTCACAGATCTTACACAAGCCTTTTTCCTCCTCCAGTGAGATTTAAAAACAACAACTTGAAAAATACATGATCACATTTAAAAATAAAAATAAAACAGGGAACATTAACTAGGAAAGAGCAGCAGTGTAAAGGGAAAGCATCTGTCCACCTTTTAAACCCATTTTGTCATTAAGCCTATCAAGCTAAAAGTGCAGCAGTAACAGCCATAACCTCAAAAAGGGGTCTTGACTTTATTTTTTTCCTATTCATTGTCTTTTCTGATTATTTTTAAAAGGAAAATATAAAAACTGTAAATCCATATTTGTGTTTATTCCACACTATTTCCCCCATTATATTTTAAGTACTGTCAATACAGGAAGTCCCCGGGTTACGTACGAGATAGGGACTATAGGTTTGTACTTAAGTTGAATTTGTATGTTAAGTTGGAACAGGTACATTATTTTAATAAATGCTACTGTTGACAGACTGTAACCAAGTGCTCTGCCAATGAATGATGGAGTTTCACCTCTCTCTGACCTTTTTATTATTTCTATTCTATTTTCAATGGTGATGGTTTTTTCACTTCTTTACTGTATCACCAGCACTTGCGTCAGATTTGCGTTTCAGAAACATTCTTGAAGGGTGAAGACAAAAGGTTAAGATGAGCTCTTCTGCACAGCCCTGGACACGCTATCACAGCAGGAAGACACCCGTCGTCAACACGTCTGATGTACTGACAAGAGACAACATCCTGCTATGTACGTAACAGTACGAGCAGGCCTGTTATTGAGAATGAATGGGGGCTGCGAGGGCCAGTTCACCACCCACCCACCCACCACACAGTCACCTCCACTACAGTATGCTGCCTGCAGCGTCCACCTACCGAGAACAAACACGGTGCGGCCAAAGGTGGGTAGTGAATCGGCCACCATTGCTCCCATTCAACAGCCAGCCATCTGAGGCACACTACAATGCTATCCCCCCACCACTCCGTTCACCCTCAATGGCCTCCGTTCAGCCACAACCGGGTCGCCGCTTGCAGCATCACCAGCCACCCACTGAGAATGAACGGAGCAGCCATGTGTGGTGGGTGGGCACTAAAACGCCCCCCTTCACTCCATCCAGCCTGCGTCCAGTCAGGAGCAGTAGCTGCAGTGACGTAATGGGCGGGCAGCGAACCGCCCCATCAAGCCTCCGTCCTGTGCACGAGCGATAGCTGTGGCCCTGGTGACTATGGACCACGGGTCACTGCTTGCCGCCGGGAGCCGCCAGAGGGACACTACACTGCGCGAGCAGCGAAATCGCCCCCCTACATGCACTGCTTGCAGCGTCTCCAGGACAAAGAATACGGAGCGGCAGTTACTGAGGTGCATGCGTCGCAGATGAGGCCCCATTCGTAAGTCGTAGGCCAGATGTCCGTAACCTGGGGACTACCTGTACAGTGTATTGCTATTTTGTGCCAGACATGTCTGGAAAGATGTGTTTATGCCCAATCTGAGAACATAAATCTCAATGATATGCAAAAAAACACAAAAAGTGGACAAAGACTTGGAAAATTGGGGACTTGACAGGAACATTCAGAGTTTCAAAAAGGATAGCGTTTTACATTTTGTTCCTTTAATTTCATTTGTTCTGTGTGTTCTTATTGTTTGCATGGTGAAGAAATAACGTTCATGTCTGTTTGTGTGTTCTCTTTGTACACAGTTTTCACAATTCATATTAATGCTATTCATAACTGACACAAGTGGAAATATTACATTTTGCAAGAGGAGGAGGAGGGCATAAAGCACTTGATTATAGTGTGAAATATCACTGTTTCACAAGAATGGTCTTTTCAGGATTACATCACAAAGG
Source organism: Polypterus bichir lapradei (assembly GCA_026402145.1). Classification (NCBI taxonomy): domain Eukaryota; kingdom Metazoa; phylum Chordata; class Cladistia; order Polypteriformes; family Polypteridae; genus Polypterus; species Polypterus bichir. Next base: position 128,020,867 of record JANRMT010062791.1, on the reverse strand, counting down.
TCTGCTAAACAGTTGCAGTGATACAAAGCCTAACAAAGCAGACAGAGGGTTATAGGGGCTAGGTAACTGGACTACAAGCTACAAGGAGGGGGAATAGTTCAATATATTCCTCCCTCTTGTTCTTAGTGTCACTCTGAAAAGGTTACTCAACCTGCTTGTACTCCAATTATAAAAATGCATATGTAAACAATTACAATATATCCTGCTCTTCTAAACATTTGGTAGAAGCACTTTCGAACTGCAGGAAACAATAACCACAGCCCTGCACAGTGACACACTGTTAGACATACCTATGAGTTTAGTAAAAAAAAAAAATAAATAAATAAAAATAAATTATAACCACTATGTTTGAAATAAGGATATGCAATGTATAAAGGATGTCAACAACTGTATACTAGAAACTTTGAAGACTGCAGATTTAGTTCTATCTCAACTTTTAGGGAGTTAATCTAATTATATTGCTACCTCTGTGCTCCCTTTGTATCAGATATCTCCTAAAATGTGTACTAACATGGCTGTTAATATAGTCTGGATAGTAGTATAAAATTTCCCATCCATTACTGAACCGCTTTATTCCAGCTCATGGTTATGGGGGCTAGAGTCTCTTCACCATAAATGTGCTATACAAAAAAACACAAAAAACACTTTATAAAATGACTGGTTCTGAACCCCTGTGATAATAAATTAGATACATATGTTCTAAAAACTGGAAAAAGGAGATGGAAGAATAATAAATACAACCAAAAGTGAGTTAGAAGAGTGTTCAGTAGGATTGATAAAGATCATGTTATCAAAGCCAAGGTAGCATTTATATATATATACTCATAAAATTATGACAACTAATGAGACTGATTAATGAACCTTTAGAAGTAGTAGATGGGCATAGTGACATAGTGGTAGCACTGCATGGAGTTTGCTTGATTTCCATGTGTCGGTGAGGATTTACTCCAGGTGCCCTCATTTCTCCTGAAGTCCAAAGACATGCAGGTTAGGTGGATTGGCAATACTAAATTGGTCTTGACGTAGGTGTGTTAGTGTGTATACATATTTGACTCACCAAGCTATAAAAAATAACCAACAGAATGTGGAATTACTATAATGTGAAAGGAAGGTAAGGTCATCACACATGTGCTCAAATACCGAGTATGCTCAAATGTGTAGAAGAATCTGAATATTCAACATTCTAACTGAAAGTTTTGAACCTTCCCATTCAGCTAATTACTCTAAACAGTGAATCTGCAAAACCGACTGTCCTTAGAAAGTTCTAAATATATTTCACATTGTGCATTTCATAAAAGAACAAAAGGACAGAACAATATAGATAATTATCTGACATTTTAAAAGTCACATGACTGATTTTTCTTTTGTCATTTTAATTATTTTAAATAAAACTTCAATTCTGAAAGCCTTTCCAATGTTAGAGACATTTTCTTAAAATGCCAGAAACAGTAATCTGGGCACATCATTTCTTTTTTTGTTTTGGCTGTTTGCATTCCTATTGACTGCTATACTGGCACACACTTCTGAAAAAGGTGAGCACATGAAAAATGAACAAAACTTTAAGGACTAAAAATATTTTAGTTCTACATCTTATTCCACAACCACATTATGGTCTATATGATAAAGAATTAAGCTGGTCTCCTGGAGAATGTAGGTGTCAACTTCAGATCACATGCACATTCAGCCAATGGAATTTCCATCAGTTGAATAAGCTGTCCTATGCATAAGTCATATTCATCTCACAGCAAAATATGTATCATGCATGCTTTTGTTAACCACAGCAACAAGCTAACAATAAAACAAATTTCAATGTAAAATGCTGTTATTATGTACAGGTTAATTAGGAGGCAAGCTGTCCCACTGTGGTGCTGAGGTGTCAGCTGCTGCACTCAGGTCCCAATCCAGGTGGTTCATTGTGTTGTGAGCACAGCAACATGCTATTATCGCATGCTCCCAACCTAATTAACATCCTGGCTTGATCAGCCAGCAAAGAAATAAGAGAGGTGGGAAAATGACACAAAATAAAGAAACTTCACATATGTATATTTCACAAGTGGTACTTTATAACTAGGCTTCACCAAACAGTGGGCAAGCGATTTACAAGAAATATTTGATTAAATTCTGCTATATATAAGGATGTATTCATTTATTGCAATAATTATTGTTATCAATTCAAGTTTTTTACCATTATAACTGTTTCAGGTAATATCAGCCACCCTTTAATTTATTCTACTCTTCACTTTATACTTTACTTCATCAAAGAAACACGGATGCTTCTTTTTAAAAAAAAAAAAGGGAAACCTGCCCTTTCCTACAACTCATCATGAAAATATGGCATAAGCCACCCTGTAATTTGTTCAGGTTCTGATCCTGCTTATTTTGCACTACAAGCTAAGAAAATGCCAAAGCCTACATAATCTTTTTAAAATTTTTATGTGTCTATAATGCTCTTAGTGCATCATTTATGTAATATAAAATATTTCCAGTGAGAAATATTCAGCCACCTTGTCTGTAAGATTGTTTTTGAATTTTGTTATGTATACTGTACTTTTGTGAGCAGTATCCTGAGATTAATCGAAAGCCACAGGAGCATACCATCATAAAATAACACAGTATGCCTTAGAATAAAAGGGTGAATGTCCTGCCTTCATTTTAGCTATGTTATGAAAGCCATGATAGAACATGTCATTTTCATAACATCTGAATGCAAAACATCAGTCATTAATTAAGCTTTAAAAAATGACCTTTATAAGATGAGATGATTGGAACATAGGAACACAGCATGCATAATCCTAGCATGTCTATGTCTGATATTCACAGGAAACGTACATCACACAGCAATATAACTTACAAACATTTTCAATTGACAACAGATTTAAAGGCTAGGAGTTAGTCTGTGTCATAGGTCCAGAAGTACCTAGATCTGATCAAAATACTTTGCAGCTGTCTGTGATGCTAGAAGGAATGAGTAAACTGCAACTGCTGATGAGACTTGCTGCATCAAACCTTCTAGGACAAAGCATAAAAAGCATAAGGAATTCACTTAAGCACATTTGTTTGGTAGAGTGCCCAAAGAAGACTGGGCAGGCATTTGGCATAGGAACCCCTTCAGATTTATTTGCTCCAGCATTTCGCCAGCAAGAATTTTTATATTGACTTCTGCCCTGGGCATTTGTCTGTGGCACTGGACTTACTGTTATAATCATTAGAGACGTAAAAAAAATGAAGTAAGCGATTTAATCCATATTTAGTACTTCACTTATTCTGTTACTTGTTTATATGTTTTTATGTGTGTATTAATGTACTCTTATTTATCATTTTGCTATTTTACTTATTAATTTAAATACTTATTTATTACCAATATACTATTTTTCTTTTTATTTGCAGTTTTTTTTTTTTTTTTTAATTTTATGAAGCACTTTGAGCTACATGTTTTGTATAAAAATGTACTACAGAAATACATGTTGTGGAATGTCACTTCTGCAACATAATTGACAGACAGTAATAAAACACAATACTACATCTTTCACTAAGCGCTATATACAGCTTTAAAGTTTGATACAATAAAGTCTGACGATGCTTCATTTTAAGAGTGAGCAGATGTTGAGTTTATAGTATAGTATTTATAAAACAAGCACGCTCATTTGTGATGCCCTCTGCCAGCAGGGCGTAACACTCAACAATATTCCTTTAATAAATCCTTTGATAATATTCTTTTTTCAAAGTCCAGGCTTTACTGTATAGCAGTTTGAGTGATATTAGACTCAAAGACCCAGGAATTCTTATTTGGTAAAAAGTACATATACATACAGATTCCAGCTGTCTGTCAATACTTTTCAAGTTTTCATACAGGTGCACTTAGCTGTTAAGTTTGATTTAAACTGCTTGAGTAGATATATAGGTCAACAAAATCTATGGATGATTCCTGCGTTGAACCAAGTCTGCCAGGACAGGCAAACCTAAACCTGGATTATATACAACTGTGTACTGTATAGCAAACACCTCAGAATTATGGCTACATGATTGACTAGTCTCATTCTATTATTGATTCAATTAGGACTTACCATAAAAGGCTCACCTAAATCAATTAACATTACAGAGCATGATAAATCACCAGAATTTACAGGGTCATGGATGTCATGTATTCATAGAGCAGTGAAATTCTTCCTTGAATATCATAATCAACATGCCACCACTCTCTATCACCATGATATGTGAGTAAAGCTACCTCAAAACTTCTGTCTTTTTATTTATGTTAGTGAAAATTATATATTCAGTGATTAACAAATCTTGAGTGTGTAGTACAGCTGCTTCCATCTTCTTTTGGTTTAGAGACCCTTCCATGTTAAGAGAAAATCTCAGTGATGCATTGTAAGTCTTTGGTTGGGAATAAACCTGAAAATTTTGTTATACATTCCATAGTACTAGGGTGTTGTACTGTGTTAGCCATTATGAATGCAGTGAGGTCAAGTAAAATGACACCTTTTTTTTTTTTTTTTAGTTAGCCAATAAGAGTACAATATGCAAGCTTTCGAGGCAATTCAGGCGCCTTCTTCAGGCAAGATGTAGAAGAGGCCCGAGTTGCCTTAAAGCTTGCATATTGTAATCACATTATACATTCCACAAAATAAGAAAAACATCAACATGATGGAACAGAAAAACAAACAGCAATACATTATTATCCAGAAATATTCATGCTTGCTAAAGCACTGGGGTATTCACAGCTGGTCAATAAGGTATAAAACTGGGAATTCGTACCAGAAATGTTAATTTTATGCACAAGTGATGCTAACTAGTTGTGTGGACTACTATTTGTACAGGATGTTTTCATCAACATTAGGTTAGTCCCAGTGGGGTACATCCATATTTTTCACTGTGGCATTTGAGAACTGTACAAGTATTTTGTTTTGAAAATACTGCAGTTGATTTAAACACTCAGTTTCAATGAAGCACCAAAACAGATTTCTATTTCTGGGATCCCAGAAGGGGAGATAGAATTTTCAGCTTCGGAAAATGAAGTTTGCTTACATGAATGGTCAAAAGGAGATGGGTTTGCTGAGACAGAGAGAGAATGCATGTTTTCTTAGTCTTGTCTTGTTTATGGAAGAACCTGGAAAGTTTGTTTGTTGTGAAGAGATGACTATCTAATGTCAACAGATAGCCAGAGTTTTGTTTGTTATTGATTATACCCTGCTGCTTTACTGTGTTTTTATATATAATAGGATGTCAAAACTATTACAAAACATTCTAGCAGGTAGGAATTTAAGTAAGCTATTTTTAACGTAAGAGGTCAGCTAAATAAAATGTGATATCCAGATGGTTAAAAGTGTAAAATAACCGGATGTCAACATTCTGAAACCAGCTTAATCCTGTTAAGGGCCACAGAGGGCCAGAGCCTACTCTGACAGCTCTAGACAGGGTGCCTGTCCACCTCATGGCAAACTTACCCTCTAACACAGCCAGCATAGATTCACCAACCATACCAACCAGCCCATCTTTGGGGATGTGAAAAAAACCGTAGGACTCATAAGAAAATGAATACAGACATAGAAAGAATATACAAATTCAAACAGAGCCAATTACTTAATAAAGGATTTTAAGCTATGGCATTCAATAACAATGAATGATGATATACGATTTTACACTATAGCGCCTGAAAAGTGAAATAAAAATGCGTACTCATTCAGAAACAAACTGTTGAAAGTAGGATGTCTTATGAAATGCGACATTGACATACTCCTGTGTCACAAACTCAAATATTACATGAAAATGTCTATCCAGAGGTCAAAGTGTACCCTCACGCTCTTTTTTTTTTTTTTTTTAACAAAGACCCAGCGCCAAATGTACAGATCGCATTAGTGATCTCGACGATAGCTTCAATTTGGGCAAACGTTGCTTTGTTTCCTTTTTTAATAACATAATGGTTTGTGGCATATCGCAAACGATCTAGTGGACGTCACCACTAATTATGCTGATACATACGTATGTGCATAAATACATTATTCGAGTTGATTTTACACTTCTTCGATGCAAACAAACTCGTTAATTCACGTAAAATGACCAGATCGTGATAAAATATCTCATGTTTTTCGGTTCGCTACGTTTTATTCAAATCTCAACTCACTCATATGCACTAAAAACGATGGAACTTAACATCCTAGAATGAAAGTGAAATTGAGTTACTGTTTTCTTACAGGCACTCAAGTCTAACGTCATTTTCTGCTTCAGTAGAACCGCCACCGGTGTTCTGCGGGTCAGCTCTTGAAAGCCTTTGCTCTAATTGCAAATGCCTAACCACAAGTTATCCCCTGCTCCTTGGCCCACCGACATTGTTTCCCTCAGGCCTGAACTGACAACAAAAGCCCTAGTTTCTCCCCAGTGAACGCTTGACGAAGTTTCACTTACCCGCTTCTGTTGGTCTCAGCTTCTCGGTGATGGGTTACAATTACGGAGAGCAGCAGCAGGAGCGGCGGCGGCAGGATCGTAGGCTCCGGGTCCGAGGCGGAGCATCCTACTCTGAGCAGATTAAAACAATGCGGCCATGTCCACCCACAGGTATCAGGCATCCAAATACGCCCAGAAGATGCTTATTTTCTGGGTGATTTGTAAACGGCGGAGTTCCGGGACCGGGCACCCGGCAGTACTCAGCTACAAGGTCTGGGTCCGAGTTCAGCCAGGGGGGTCAACTCGAGTCCGAGGATCAATCGATGAGCGCTCCTCGCTTGTAGGCCTCCGGTTTCTGTCTATGTCTCTCCTTTCTCATTAACAGACAACGAAAGGGACCCCCCAGCCCGGCCCGCCGCCGAATTCCAAAGCCTTACGACATGTGAGCTTCTGCTTGATACCAACTGAAAGAAAAAAACACACAGTAGACTCGCAGGATTGGATTTGTTTGTATTTTCACCCGGATTATATTGTCTAATTATTCGGCCGGCACCTTAGGTTAAGTCGTCCTGCCGCAGCCGCCGTACAGGCGAACTCTGCCACCAACTGCACAATCGCTCCAGGAACAAGGCAAAAGGCGAGTTGGCGAGGTGATTAAAATCAAGCGCAGAATAATCGATGAATTGCAGCGCGCATGCTCACGTGTTAGTTACGCGACAGCTTATAGCTTTGTTATCGCATGGCTTATTTAAGGAGAATGTATTGTCATGGCAATTAAGCTCTTTTTGAATTTCAGTTGTATAGCATTCCAAATTTTGCATAGAACATTTTTCTTTGTAAAATCCCTATCAACTTAGTGGTATATATATCAGGCAATTCAATAGTATCATTTTAAAAAAGAATTTAGTTACCCCATTGTTCATGAGAACACATTTTCAATTTTTTAAATTGAATTCAGGGATGAGGTGCCTGATAGAATAGGCTGCAAGGCAGGAATGAACCCTGGATAGGGGAGCAGTTCATCACAGGTCACACTCACACACACAGCCTCACTTGCAGGGGACAACTTATCTTCAACATTGAACTTTTTTGGGATGTGTGAGGACAAAGGAAAAATCCATGCATACAAGTGAAAAAAATGCAAACTCAAGATAAGGCAATGTTCAAGTGTAGGGTTTAAAGGCAGCATGCTAGATCTTTGAGGCATCAGCTCTAACCATGATGCCTCTATACATGGGCAGTGTATGTCATTGTGGTTATTCATACTGTTGTATTTTCCTATAATTCTTAGTTTTTCTGAATGTAGCACCTACTGTGTAATATGGAATATTATTATACTTGCATCTTAGGTGTAAGAATGAAATTGATTAGATAGAAAGAATTTTATTTGTCCCCAGGGGGAAATTTGGCATTCTACTGAAGACCATTAAATATATATATATATATATATATATATATATGGTTGAATAGTTTACTGTCAAATAATGCAAAGAGTATGTGACACGTGTTTCGCCCTAGTTCTGGGCTCATCAGGCGTACACACTCGCTGCACCCCCTCTTGAAGCCTCTTTACGTTGCGCCACAGTGTGTGGTTTGTTTATTTGACAGCAAGTAGATAGCCTTCAATGGATGTCAACTTCATGCAATTTCTTTAGATTTGTTAGCTACATATTCAGGCTATGAACCTCCTGTTCTACCACATCCCCAAAGTTGATCTATTGGATTCATATCCAGGGACTGGAAAAGCCAGTTAAGAACACTGAACTCACTGTCTTGTTTGTGAAATCAGTTTGTGATGACTTTTGCATTGTGTCATGATGCACTATTATGTGGAAAGTAGCATAAAGTAGCCATCAGAAGATGGGTAAATTGTGGTCATGAAGGGATGCACACGGTCAGCAACAATACTCAAAAAGGACATGGTATTCAAGTGATAATTGAGTGGTATTAATGAGCCCAAAGTGTGGCAAGAAAATATAACCCACACCACTATGGCACCACTAGCCTGGACTAATGATACAAGGCAGGTTGGGTGTATGACATCATTCTGTTTGTGCCTACCATCAGCATGCTTCAGTAGAAGCTGAGATTCATCAGAGCAGACTATTTTTTCCAGCCTTCATCTGTGCAGTTTTGGTGAGCTTGTGCACACTGTAGCCTCAGCTTTCTGTTCTTGGGTGACAGGAGTGGAAACCGAAATGATCTTCTGCTATTGAAGCCCATCCACTTAAAGGTTCAACATGTTGTGTATTCTGAGATGTTCTCCTGCTTACCACAGTTGTACGAAGTGGTTATCTGAGTTACCGCAGCCTTTCTGGCAGCTTGTGCCAGTCTGGTTATTCTCCTCTGCCTCCTGCGATCAACAAGGCAATTCTTTCTACAGAAGTGCCACTCACTGTATGTTTTTTGCAACATTCAAAGTAATTTCTAGAGAGTGTTGTGCATGAAAATGCCAGGTGACCAGCAGTTACAGAAATGCTCAAACCAGCCTGTATTGCACCAACAATCCTGTCATGGTCAAATGCATTAAGATCAGATGTTTTTCCCCATACTGGTGTTTGATGTGAAGATTAACTAAAGCAAACTCCTGACCTGTATCTGCATGATTTTATGCTTTGTGCTGCTGACAAATGATTGGCTGATGAGATAATTGCATGTACAGTATATGCAGGTTTCTAGGTGTTCTTAATAAGTTTCTTAGTGTAATATATATTGTCACACATGTGCGAATGGGAGGCAACAAAATGGCTCAAAAAGAAGGTAATTCCCGGGGGTGGTAGAGTGCAATAATCCTCTCTCTTATCTCCCAGCAGACCAAATACTGGAAATTCCACCTGCTTCCCATGACATCACTTCCGGTTCTGCCCCAGAAGATGTCCCTTCTGGTTACTCCTGATTGACATCACTTCCTCCCCCCGACTTTAAAACCACATTGCCTGTACTATTGTTTCTGTTCTGTATTGGACTCTTGTCTGTAAAGACTCCTCAACTTTTGCATCTGCAGCCAACTTCCAAGTAAACGGGAGGTTGCCTAAACCTTTTTGTTTTATCGAACTTTAATGCGATGTTGTTAGATTTTCAGATTCTTATTCCTTTTTTAAATTATAAACTAAAAAATATCAAGAACTTACGTCCCGCAAGACGAGAGTTTGTACCTAGAGATTTAATCACGCCCAGGTCCGGAAATAAAAGATGAATAGTAGGACAGCTGCTGTACAGGCTTTTAAATTTTTGAAGCGCCGCACGAGATGCAGATCACACGGCATGGCAGCAGCTGATTGAGCAAAGAGGAGGTAAAAAAAAAACTGTATTTGTTTCCCATTGTATCACTGTTTAAGAGGGGGTTTCGGAGGAGCAACTGCATCTCCTTGGGGTGTGTTCAGCTCCACTCTTCACAATGCGAGTGGCAGAGACACAAAGTGGCTGGCGATCGAAGCGAGCAGGGGGGAACCCCCTAGTATATTCTATTTTTTGGATTATTTATTTATTTAAGAATTTTGATGCACTGCACTGTTTTGGACACTATTTGTTTTTGATGGTTTTTAATAAAAGCACTTTTATGCACCTACTCCTTGCTATGTGTGAGTGTCCTCATCCGCTGTCTCATCCCTTGGGTACGTTATCAGCGGCAGCGGGTTCAAGAGGCTCCATACAGCAACTGGGACATAGCAGTTATACAGCAATGACATAGCAGTTCCCAGGTAGTTAGCCCTTTAGGAAACTGGTGGTTGTTAAATGGGGTAGGAGCTACAGAGTTGGGAGGGTGTGGAATTCTTCACTTCTAAACTATGGTATTTTAAGCCTGTGCAGTGTAAATAGGGGCATTGCTATGAAGCAGAAGAGGTGGTGAACCGATTTCACATTTTTCCAGAGGGACTGCTGCAAAGGAAATACTAACCAATTATGTGAGCCTTTTAAAGCATGTAATCAGTAAGATCTACACTCTCCATATGTTAAGAAACTGTGCACATTGGCTGAGATATTTAATTCTACAATTCTGGAGAAACAGCATGCTCCCATTATTTTGAATAGTTTTTGGATTCTGGGTAAAGTGATGTATCCAAGTTCAATTTCCACTTATAAAAGTTTTCTTGCTCAGTCCTATCTGGGCTTCAAACCACACTTTCTTGCCAGTATAATGTATAGGTATTTGTATGTGCTTTTTAATTCAGAATTTTCACTGTTACACTTATTCTGTGTTTAACATAATCTGGTTTGTAATTTGTATATTGTCATGCTCTTGTACAAACTGTTTGATGTGGAGATTGAGCAATACAATCTGATAGAATAATAGATATTATTATAAATACCCCTGAATGTGCATTGTTTTCAAAAAGAAGCCTCTCCCATTTCCCAGGTTGTCCAAGGAAAAGGAACACAGTGGGATGCAGAATTCATTAACTGAAGGATTAGGAAAGCTAACAATGTCTCCAGGCAATCAGCTTAGCCTTGGAGGAATATGAGAAAGAAAAACCCTTTTAAGTACAACACAGCCAAGTCATACAGAGATGAACCTGGATGGACAGTGAGTGAGATAAGACTATGCAGTAATGCAGTAACTCAGCCAGCTCGCTTTTACAAGTACGAGGAGACAGACATCATGAGAGAGATCATTCCCAATTACACCTCAGTCTGCTTAACTGTAGAAAAAATAAGGTACATTTTAGCCAGTCCAGATAGATGGAAAACTAGTACCATACATGAGGGATCCATGGAGGGCTTGTCTTCTAGTTGTTCCTCAACCTGCTCAATTGCTGGTTACACCAAAGTTTGACCATTTAGCAGCATCAGGTACAACCAGACATTCCAGTTGTTATTTGTCATCCCCTCCCATTAGTAGGGATGAATTCTGAGCCCAGAACTGCTTTATCTATATAACATTTATGGAACTGAAACTGCTTGTTTCAGGTCCTGCCACTATACCACACTTTCTGACTATTAATAATATGCCTCTGACTGGGATTCAGAGGAGCCTGTGAGCCTTAGAAAAACAGCCTTGTAACTGTTTGTTGACTGACAGCCAACAGAAATGCTTTTTGCAGAGTCTTTCAGGAATTTGCTTCGATTCTGGCATAGTGTGCCTGTAAAATGTGTGCACTGGCAGCTTCACGCTGAGCGTAAATATCAAAGGTTGATCAAAATTATATTAGGCAGGACTGTTTAGCAGAATATTCAAACAGCTGGCTCCTCTAATTATCCTTTTTATTGGGTTGAATCGACAAGGAAAAAAATAACTTTTTCACACCTGAAAACAGACTGCATGTTTGATTGCATTGCACATTACAAAAATTACAGAAGCATCAGACTTTAGTGTCACTTTTCTCTAAGGTCCTCCTCTTTGTACTTTGACAACCCACCAAATCCAATGTGAAAAACTTTTAATAATGCATAAATTCAGACAGGGGGCATACATCTTTTCATGGTTTTGTATGGAGGTGTTAAATAACACATCTCCCAGTTCCAGTTTTCCTACAGTGGTGACAATGTTTGAAACTCTTCTATCTCTCACATCCTGTCAGGAAAATGAAAGTAAGGCAGAGTTCAGGTGGACATGCAAAAGCTCTAGGGTACATTTGTAGCAGTGTAACTTATTAAGTCCGCATTTCACCAAACCACTTGCTCTTCACGAGAGCAGTCCATCAGCTTACAGACAAAATGGACAAATCTATTCTTTTCTTGACTAGAGGTAAGATGATAGAAATCTAAAATGTCATCCTCTTGGGGCCTGGAGAGGACGACACCTTTCAAGAGTTTATATTTTATCTGAACCTTGACTGTAATTAGTTAATTAATACTGTTTTGGTGTGCATAGTAAATGTGGGTATGAAACTAAATGACATTAGGATATGGTCCCAGCACTATCTCACACTACTTTAGCCTAGCTGCTAATTAGCTATGCATACTGTATTTTTTTTTCGTTAGTCATTTGTACAAAAATATAAGCAATACAATATTTATAAGCTATTACTAACATTCCTCTATTCTGTTTTGTTTCTCGGTATCCTGCTGTGGCACTTGGTGCCACTGCTCTACTGCCAAGCTCTTCTCCAGCCCATGGAAAAATCATCTAAAATATTGGGAGAAAGGGAATAATTGGATGGAAAGATTCTGTCATCATATTAGATGGTCAGTACAGACTCTATAGCAGGGGTGTCAAACTCCAGTCCTGGAGGGCCACAGTGGCTGTAGGTTTTCATTCTAACCATCTTCTTAATTAGTGACCAGTTTTTGCTGCTAATTACTTCTTTTAATTAACTTGACTCAGGCCCTTTAGTTGTTTATTTTTCCTTAATTAGCATCCAAACAATAATGAGGCACAAAACAAGCAGCCACATCACACAATATCTGAAAATAAAAAAAGGTGAAGGTCTCAGTAAGGTTGATTTCTCATCTCACCAAAACACTGACAATGTTCTTATGAAAAGCAGAAAATTAACAGTTTTGGAAATGTCTGCTGTGGCAGAACAAGAGCATCAACAAGCCATGGAATTAAATAATAAGTTTAATTAACAGCAAGAATTGGCTTCTCATTAAGAAACTGGTTGGAGTTTGAAGCCCCAGTTTAGTTGGTCATCTTTTGGCTCGTTTCACGTCTCATTTCTGTTTGGCTGCATTTTAATGAGGAAACGAATCAATTCAGAGGACTGAATCCTTCTAACAGGGCTATTAAAATGTGAATTTGCAGTGAAAACAGGTCACTGATTAGGAAAAGGGTTAGAATGAAAACCTGTAGCCACTGTGGCCCTCCAGGCCTGGAGTTCGACACCTGTGCTCTATAGAATTATGAGGGTGGAGTGCATGGCTAGTCAGGTCTGTGTCTGTGTCTGACTTTCTTACAGTTGACTATGAACCCCTCCACCCTCCTCAAGGTTTAATTTCTCCAGGGATGCTGCTGACAGTCGTCTTTGTTTTTTCTCTCCTCTGTTGTCATAGTTCAACAGATTATTAGTAGGCAGATATTGCCATTTTACATTGATATCAATCAGTTTTAAAATAATTTATTTACCCATGTGTTTAAACACATTTTTGTCTTTATGTGTGCTAATTCTATAATTAATTTGTAAAATTGACCTGAGCACGTTTTACACAAAAATAAACTGAATTGAATTGAATTTGGTGACTCATAGCAAAACACTTCAAGTGCTGGTGTTCTAAATGTCACAGAGTTGTATCTTTCTTTGTAAGTCAGTTTTACTGTTCATGTGAACTGTTTAGAATATCATTCATTGGGGAGAGAAATCTCCAGAGACCCCAAAATATGGCTTTTTTGTGTTTTAGAATATAAACTATTAGTTCTGCAATATAAAGCATTGTATTATTTTCTTGATATTTTTTATTGAAATTAAAGTTGAAAGCATAGGCTTCTAGGCAAAAATGTGTCAATCGTGTAATGTAATCAGTACACCTAAAAACCTTAACTCATTTCAGTAACTAGAAATAGTGAATGGAATGTAACTAATAGATCTGAATTAAAATATAATGCAAAAAATCTATTCTAAATGTAATCAATTCTTATTTCTCCACTGTAGTGAAAAGTCAAGCAAAATGACACCTAGTACTATTTCTCCACTGCAAACTCAGACCTTTCAAACTGGAGAGGCACCAGATCCTGCCTTTGTATTGCAACGCGGCACAGTTTGTTATCACTTTCCACTCCTTTTCTTGGTTTACTATTCTGACAAGCCATAAGTGAAAAACAAAATCTCTAACAGGTTGCTATACAAGCAGCCAAAAGTATTGATGCTTACATAGGAGGAGGAGGAGGAGGAAGAGGAGGAGAAGCATGCACTAATCACAGCACGTTGTTGCACTCACCACACAGCAAACCACCCGAATTGAGATCCAAGTGCAGCCGTGCAATGGGTGACACCTCAGCACCACTCTGAACAGCGTGAGGTTTTTTATGGTGGCTGGAGTGCCAATCCTGCCACCAACCCCCAGGTTTTACCTGTAAGTTGGAGGACCTGCTTGCAGGGCTGGATGCAGTTTAACGTCATACCCAGGATGGAGCAATTGCAGGTTAAAGGCCTTGCTCAAGGGCTCAACAGAGTAAAGTCTCTTCTGACATTTATGGGATTCAAACTGGCAACCTTCCGATTGCTGGCACACATCCCTAGCCTCAGAGCCACCACTCTTTGCATCCTAAATGGCTTATATGACATTTTTGGTAAACCCCTTAAATTAAAGCTAAAAGTCTAAATGTCAATCACGAAGTGATTGCTTTATTTCATATTCATTGTGGTGATTTGCAGAACCAGAATGATTAAAATTGTGCCACTGTCCAAATGCCTATGGACCTGACTGTACCTTACTTTTTGTAATATGCTAACCTTTTATCTTTTTTTATCCTTGTTTTTGTGGATGCAGCTGACAAGACAAAGTTAATGGCTTTGTGCACAAATATGAATAAATAAAAAACTTTAAACTTAACCCAAATTAATTTCTAGTGTCTCGGTAGCTGCCACAGTAAGAACAGGAATAACCGGCTATGGTTCATAAGACACACCTTGATACTATAACACTAGATGGCGCTATAGCAGTGCTTAACCCTACACACAGACACTGACAACACGTTAGTAAAAGCACCAAGAAGCTGTTTAATTTCTTTTTTTCAAGTAAATAGTGCCCAAAGCACCTCCACTACAATAAACAAATAAACACAATAATATTTAAATCTCCAAATCTCTCCTCCACTCCTCCCAGCAAGCTCTGTTCTCTACCGCCCAACTCCAGCTCGCTTGCTGGGTTCCCATCGGCCCTTTAAATAGTCCTTGACCCAGAAGTGCTTCTGTCCTTCCAACCACGTGACTTCCAGGTCTAATGAAGAACTGACATTTTCTTCAGCCCGGAAGTACTTTGGGGCTTCCATGTTCGTGACTACCTTGTACTTCTGGGCTAAAAGTAAAGTATGAGTCCCCAGGTTCTTCGACAGCTCCCCCTGGTGGCACCCATGGCACCCAGCAGGGCTGAGAAACCAAACTCCAAGTCCCAGGATGCCCTGCAGTAATCCCGGCCACCGCCACACTGCAGGAGAGCTGCCATCTAGCATTTTGGGGGAAGCAGTGTCGGCAAGTAGGCGCCTTCCCCCATCCTTCCATTTTAGGGGTGTCCCGGCCACGTTGAGCTGCCGGCCATCCATCACAATACATTATTGAAATTTACCTCATAGGAAGTCCTTGTGACATGAGCCCTTATGATTGAAGCAGAGCTGCATTAAACCAATAATTGAGATTATAATGTTTCATATTTAAAATATTGTTTTAATATATGTAAAATCATGCTTTTATTTCTTGGGGATATAAAAATATATGTTGGCACGACTGATGTAATATTTTCACAATAGATTTTTAAAGTCTCAGACATAAACAAACCATGCCGAAAACTATTCAATTTTCATGTAAGGTTTTGCAATTCCCTGCATTTTATTTTCTTTGACTTGCAGAGTTGAATTTTGTCTCAGACCTGATTTATTCTTCACACGTGAATGAACATTGGTCAGTTAGGATTGCAGAAGCATCTGCAGAAGCTTGTAAACACTGCAGCTGAATGAAACGAGCCAATTAAACCGAGGTTTCTTGCTTGTATTGCTTCTCTTTAATTACCGTACATATTTCTGTGAATTCTAAAGTCAGCATAAATCAGCCTTCTGAGAGAATGGTGAAACAATGCATTTGGCTATGCAACTACCAGCATTCCCTTATATAGTCCACTGCAAATGTTAGCACTGCTACAGAGACTCTTGTACCTAACGTATCTATAAAAATATTCTTCCCCTTGGAAGTTTTCATCTTTTATTATCAAACAATCAAATTGGATTTCATTTTGCTTTTTTGACATTGATCAACAGAAAAAGACTCTTTAATGTCAAAGAGAAATCAGATCTCTGCAAAGTGAATTACAAATATAATTGATCACATAAGTTGTTCTGTATACTGGCATGACTTAAAGATGTGCGTAAGAAAACAGAAGGGTATGTGTGCGAAAGGAAACTGAAGCCAAAACAAGAGAGACAAGATACGAAAGAGAACAAGCAAGAGATCAAAAGTGAAAGTGACACGGGAGAAGTTTTGCACAAAGCTTTTTTGAGAGTTTAGGTATCCACGGATATGGAGATGTCTTCACGGCTGTCCTTGTATCCTGTTGCATTAATGAAGCACAATTTGCAACCTCAGAGGCTATGCCCTTAGAAACACGGGACCTAACGACAGGGTTACAAATTTTAACCAGCTGATGACCTAAAATGGCATCCAAGATGATGCAAAACAAAACACATCTGAATCATTATAAAATTCAGGCAAATAATAAAAGGAACAGAGTCCTCTACCTCAAAAATTACCAATACAAGTACAAAAGTATCTTATATAGCGACTGGGAGCCCAAACGAATCGGGCTACAAATTCTACGTTTGTGAAATCCATACTTTCTCTCCAAAGAATTATTTGTTTTTTTAAATCCTTGAAATGATTTTGTTATCATGGCACTGATTTGTACTTTAAATAGACCTTTTCGGCCGATGTAATGAAGAGCTTCCTGTTTAAACGGGGCAGCGAGACGTGAACTCAGCTCTAAGGCACACCTCATTTGATTTTTTCCGGCAAAACAAATTTTCAAAACAAACCGTATTTTACGACTCTAATCAGAGTCGGAGAAATAATGATGTTGGCGTGGTCATTTTAGATCTGAGATCAGCTAAAATTTAAGCATTGACCGTTGTTAATACCCATCCGTCATTACCCAGTTTGCCACTCCAGGACACTGACATTATTTTTAAGCTATTCCTGTGTAGCTTTGCTTTTATAATTGTGGTTGATGTCTTGCTGGGAAACACCTATTCTCCCAAGGTGCCGGTTTCTTGTGGCCTGCTTCTGGTTTTTCCACAGGATGTTTCTACGTAACATGCTGTATTCATTTTACCCTACACCCTCATGAACCTTCCAAGGCCTGCTGCAGAGAGGAATCCCCACAGAATGATGTTGCCACCACCACCATGTTTCACAGTTGGGGCAATGTGTTTTTGAGAACATGCAGTGCTTGTCTTACACCAAAAAACGTGTTTAGTCTGATGGCCAAAAAGCTCAATTTTGGCTTTAGCGGACCATAGAACCTTCTTTCATTTGACTTCAGACTCTCCCATGTGCATTATTTCTCTTTACAACTCTCCCATAAAGCTGTGTGAGGCGAAGCACCTTGGGAACAATGGTTGTCTGCATAGTCTCTCTCTCCAGTGTAAGTCACTGAAGCTTAAAACTCCTTCAGAGTTCTCACAGTTCTCTTGGTGAACTTTCTCACTAGTCTTCTTCTGGCATGATCACTCAGTTTTTATGGAGAGCTTGCTCTAAGCAGACTTACAGCTGTGCCATACTCTTCCCATTGCTTCATCATTGAGTTAACTGGACATCTGTTACGTGGATATTTTTTTGCCTCCATCTCCCAACCTGCACTCTTCATTCACCTTTACAAAGAGTCACTTGGAGAGTTCTTTTGTCTTTGTTGTGCAGGATAGGCCACCATACTGACTAACCACAAGTTGGGCCCTCCAGATAGAGTGAAATCAATTGAAACCCTAGACAGGCGATTTCTATTGAACTAATGATGGAACTTCTAAAATCAACTGGCTACACCAGTGATGATTTAGGTGTGTCATATTAAATGGGGGGGGGGGGTTGGGGGGGGGTGGAGGAATGTATGTGATCAATTATTTTATATTTGTGATTAATTTAGACTATTTTTTCAGAGATCAGTGTTCATTTTGACATTTAAGAGAAATTTTCTGTTGAAAATTATCAAAAAGGCTAAATTAAATCCACTATGCTTCAATGTTTTATTACTGTAATATGTGAAAACTTCCAGGGGGTGAATATTTTTTGTAGAACCTGTATACATGGCACAAAAATGCATAAAAAGTCTCAGTACTTATCATGAATACACAGGTAAATCACAGGTACACATGTTATTCTTTTACTTTGTCAGCTGTGAAGAACAAATTCAGACACTTGAACACAAAGAATCAATCTTTGTATGGTTTTAGTGCTTTCATAGAGCTTAGCTATCCATATGTACTTTACAGCTAATTTATTATAATATCATCCAAAGTTTGAACTATCAAAAAGCACTTTTATATCAGCATCGCAAATGACATCTGCTGTTGATCTTTGTTTCATACAGGAGTTTACATAGTCAGCAGTATGCAAAAAAATATTTTTAAAGTTTCACAGGAGCCACCATAACAAATTACTTGACTGTCAAACATGCCTTTATGGTGCCCTTTAAAAGATGTATTATCACAGAGGACTTCACGGTCTTCAGATGTCACAAAGCACTTTACAGGAAGTCAGCCTTTATAATGCCTTTCACTGTGGGACTATTATTACACAGTTTATTACAATTGATCTTTAGCTGGCATATTTTAGACTAAGCATTAACACTTTGCATTCAGACTTTATTTTATACAACACACTTTACTGCGAACTCTCATACAACACTTTACAATAAATCAGTCTCTTATATTGACTTTAATGGGATTTGTGTTCAACCAGTTTGTTAAAATTTCATAGAAAGCATCAACAACTTCTTTCTTTATTTCTTTGGGAGGAAAACTGAAGTTCCTGGTGAGAATAACACCCATACACATAGAGAATGCGCAAACTCCACATGGACAACAACAGGGCATGAGGATTTGAACACAGGAAGCTGGACTGATTTTGTTGTGATCAGAAATTTTGATTTTAAGTCAAACTAGGGGGCTTCGCTTGCCTAACCCCGCCCTCCGTCTCTGCTGCTCGCGTTGTGAAGAGGGGGGCTGAATGCACCCCAAGGAGATGCAGTCGCTCCTCCAAAACCCACTCTTAAACGGTGAGACAATGGGAAACAAATACAGTTTTTTACCTCCTCTTTGCTTGATCAGCTGCTGCCTTGTGCCACGTGATTTGCATCTTGCACGGCGCACTTTTGTCATATCACCTATGTCCATATATTTGATCTCTTTTCGTTTTTACCTTTTCAGCAATATCGCATTGAATTTTGATTCCATGTTTGGAATTACATCGTGACAACGCAACGTATAACTGCCCGTGAGTGAATATCGTTTTTTTTCTCTCTACAAGAAATGTGTCTGACAATAGCATTCACACAAATGGGAAATGATTTCTCTCGTGGGATTTCACTTTCACCAAACAACAAATCTTTTAATTCTCACGGATACTGTGGAGGCTGGCCCAGACATAGACAGGCAGACACGTTCATGTCACCCACAAACACGTTTATTTACAATAATATCACAGTCAAGTGCACCACAAAACCCCCAAAGTCCTGGCCACACAATGCCTTACTTCTCTTCTTCAGGCCGCCTCCTTGCCTCCTCCAGCAAGCTCAGTCCACTCCGCTCCCGACTCTCGCCCTCAATGAAGGGAGGCGGCCTCTTTTATTATCACCCGGATGTGCTCCAGGTGGGTTCCGGCAATCTTCCACGGACACACCCCCGTGTGGCGGAAGTGCCGGCTGCAACCCCGGAAGCACTCCGGGTGTCCCTGCTCCTCTTCCCCCCAGCACTTCCTGGTGTAGCGGAAGTGCTGAGGTCCAGGGCTCCAAAGGCATGGGGGCACCCCCTGGCGGTGACCACGGGCCCCTGCAGGGTGGAGCTTCTGAGCTCTGTATCCGTAGCCCCCAAAGGAACCAGGGCGGTTGCCCCCAGATGGTCTGGGGAAGGCGCAAGCCCTCCTCCGGTCCTCCTGGGCGTCCCGGCCGGGTCGCCACCCCAGCCACCTCTGACAATATGCATTGGGAAGAAACACTACTTTTTTTTTCCCTGATGGCAATATGAATTAGACAATCTACAAGGCTCTGACTTAAAGTTTAAATTTGAATAATATATTTGAGCTCTTTTTGCTGTTCCATTATTTCACTGAGTAATAATTTCAGTTTGCGCTAATGTGATCTTTAGTATCCTTTTTTTGAGACATTCGAATTTTCGTACTTCCGTTATCTCTAACCTGCTCTGCATGTGTACCGCGGCAATGTTTTTGAATTCTTTACGACATTCTACTTTGTTATCTACTCTTTGTCTTATTTCTGGCCCCGGGCGTGGTTAAATTTCTTGGCACAAAGACTCGTCTCGTGGTACATTAAAGTGTCTTAGTGAGAAAATCACGTCTCGTCTCCTTCCAACCTTCCAAGGTTTTTTTTTTATAATAGAGAGATAAGCAGGAAAACATTCAGGAGTCATAGAAAAACAAATTGTAACCATAGAAAGCATTAATAACCTCCCCCTTATGGCGCCCAACCCCACATCCACCCTCCCAAACTGCCCTGTAAAATGTTGTCCATATAGGATTAAAATTGCTAATGGTGGTCAGAGAGGCCAGACAAACACAGTGAACCCCAGGAGATAAAAAAGTAACATGATAATGGGGAATTAAGGATTAAGATTAGTGAAATGGCATGGACCCCCTACCAACCAGCTCTAAACCAAATGCATAGCAGCTTGCCACCTCTTCATACTGCAACCAAATGATCAAGTGATCTGTGCTGCCAAAACTCAAGTAAAATTAGATTACAGAAAGAGGATTTCCAGACATTTACAGAGACAGTGTGTCAGGAGGTTTCCATCTGGAGTTTAAGATTAGTTTAGAAGACGTGGTACCCAGACAGAGTAACCTTCACTGGATAGAAGTCAAGGTAAGAGGATCCAGGAGAAGAAATATATGAGGGAAAGAGGGAATGTTAACAGAGAAAATATTTTATAGGCAATTGGAGACATTTGTCCAAAATGCAAAAACTGGAGGGCAGTCCCAAAACGTGGTGAAAAGTGCCAGGGACATTCAAAGGATGTACAGTATGTGACAGACAAGGTCAGCAGCTAAATGCATAGCGGAAGTTCAGCTGATGTACACAATTAAATTGCGTATGCTAATTATTTTTTAGGAGGATGTCTAGATATTGTTAAACATATTTTACCACATGGGGTTTTGGATGGCAGTCATACTGCCAAACTGAAGGGTAGATGTCTAGCAGATGCCTTAAGCGGACTTGCATATAGGGATGATACCCGCTTAAAGTTTAGAGATAATAAGCAGAACAAATTATAAAGGGGATGGGAAGGGGGTTCAGAGGATATTGAGACCTTGTTTGAATTAAGAACTGGACCTTAGTAACTGGAACATTTCTAGTCCATAGTCATTACAAATGTCATCAAGTGTCCTAGTGCCCCATCCAGCCCATGTCTGAAAAGAGAAGGGGCCTGCCACCAATACAAAGGACAGGATTCCTGAAGATGGGGTTATGGCTCTGCCAAACTGGAATTGTGCCAAGATATTTCTCTACCTTCTGCCAAATATGCAGAACATATAAGACTAAGGAACTTAAAGTAGGGAGGCATGACTTTAGTTTCAGGGAAGTAAAAGGAAGAACAGAGGGTGATCTAGGGGACTCCATGTTGGATTCAAAAGGAAACCAGGATGGTACATTTGTGGATATTATTTAACCATCTCCATATTGGCTGAAGGCTAATGAAGGCATGACTTTAGTTTCAGGGAAGTAAAAGAAAGAACAGAGGGTGATCTAGGGGACTCCATGTTGGATTCAAAAGGAAACCAAGATGGTACATTTGTGGATATTACTTAACCATCTCCATATTGGCTGAAGGGTAAACACCTAATGATATACAGTATCTCTAGGTCTGGCATTTTCAGACTTATCACAAATCAATGTGGAGTGCTTAATGGAAAGTCTCTTACTGTTCTGTAGAAAGGCAGACTAAACAGATCTAACTTCTGACCTAGATTTCATGGGAGGAGATACAGTGAGCATGGCCCTAACAAAGTTAAAATGAAGGCCTATATTCATTTTAATAACCTAGAAGGAAAGAAAAATGGAAGAAAAGACCATGAAGAAAGGGATTCTTTGACATTCCTAAACATATGATGATAGTTTGACAATGATGCCGGATTTGTGAGGCAGCGACACTAAGCACTGCATCACTGTGTGGCATTATTATTATAGATTATTGTTAATATTATTATTGTCATCTAGATATTTAAAGCTGGACTTCACCCCTGACACCAGCCATTAGGTTGGATTATATGAAAGTAATCAATCTTACCCCATGAAATGCCCATGATTTTGGACAGTGAGACAACTGCCTAACCTGTGTCAACCCAGAAAATGGCTGATGAACCAGTGATGATTACCATAATGATGATGATGATTATTACTTTATGTTTAGCTGACTCCTTCACATAAAGTAACTTACTAGGAAAGTCAGTACATATACAACACGTTTGTGGTTTGGGAAAAACACTTTAGGTACTGCAAAAATGCATCTATTACTCATTTACTATTTTGTAATAATACCCTACAAAGCATCAGCAAAGTGTTTAATCATCTCTAGAATGTGACCTACTAAGAGAACTTCACTTTGGAGTGGTCTGAGGTGGCTTCACTGAGACACACTTCTCTTGATATTACATATTTAGTATAACACCTGTGAATTCTTCATATTAACAAGTCATTTTACCATCATGTCAATATGCCACACTGCACAGAGATGAATAACTGATCTACTAATGTTCTGTAAGTGTTATGAAGACCAAAAGTAGCCTTTGTTAAGATCTTGTCACATAAGAGTAAATGAGCAATAGAGGCATTTTTGCAATATCGTGTTTTGGAATAAAAGGATGAAGTTAACAAACAACAGAATGCAATATTTTAAATTATTGTAAAGAAAAGAAGCTTCATGAGACAAAATACTAGCAATATAAAAAAATCACAGTTCATTGATGGCCGATTGACTCAAAGCTGGCTTTTGATATGCAGAGGGAAGCTGGGGGTGGAAAGCTGTCACTAGATGCTTTGTGAAGAACTGGATCCTCAAGCTATACCATTTGTAATGAGCACTAAAGCAAATTATAAGCTTGCTGCCTCTGTTTATTGACTTTCACATTAAAGATTATCATAAAGAATGTTAAACCACTTAGTCTTCATACAGCATAGCATATTCAGAGGGAGTGATTAAAATTCTTTAAAGTTTGACTTTATAATGCTTTCATTAAAAAGCAAAGGACTTTACTACTACTCTTTCAAATCACTATTCATTAGATGGACCTTTACCAAAATGCTTTAAACAATGTTACCTTTAATTTTACACGAAAACTTAAAACATTGTCACAAGGCACTTTCACATGGCAGTATAGAATGGAACAATATATCACATGAAAATACCAGGAGATCAAGAAAATGAAGGCAGCATGATAGCACATTGGAGATGCAATGATTTGGCAAAAAGACAAGATGAAGTGTCGGAACTCCTCTTTAGACGGTGGAATTCAAGTTTTTTCAGGGTGGTAATACACAATCCACAAACCTCAATGCTAAAATATACCTTAATTAATCCATGCATTAACAAACCTGCATTAACAAGTCCAGACATTCACTTACACTTACTACTATTGGTCCAATTAATCACCAATTAATCAAATGTGCACATTTTTAGAATATGAGAAGAGTAGAATGTCCAAACACCACAAAACATAATGAATAGTCTCAGAGGCAGCTTTAGGGGTGTGCAGGGCCTAGGGATGACCAACCCCACACGTCAAATACTTACTGGTGTCCTCAATGTGTGGACTGTATAAACCTGTGCGTGTTTTTAATAAAAATAATGTTAACATGCACTGGATTTTCTCATTACAGTATTCAGCTAAATTTTTGCAAGATAACATGTGGACTTTATCAACATATAACGATATAATCTATTAAAAAAGTGTGCTGTGATCTCTTCCACTCACGGCGTCGACAGCGATAGGGCTAAACCAGTAATAAAACGTTGCTGCGCGTTCCACTATCAAACACTTCCCGCACTGTTCCAACTAGGCCTACTGTAGCAAACTGAACCAAAGACTCAACTAAGAAATGATGGTAGGCTCTCCGGACACGAATAAGTCATAAGTGACAAGCCATCAGCTGTTCCCAAGTCAAAACAGAAGTCAACCCAGCAACTAATGGGCTATACCTATTTTAGGATAGGATTATACTGGTGACCCTTTTCGGGCGATGAAGGTGGACTATGGAATGTTTTCAAAGACGTACATGTATGGAGGAGTTTTAAAAGTGTTCCTCTTAGAAGCATCTCACATATATATATACTGGAGAATATAACTTGACAAATCCGCTTGAATGGGACACGTAGACCACAAAAGCGGGGCCCCCTTAGAAACAGGGCCTGGGGCAGTCGCCCCACTTGCCACCCCCAAACAGCATTCTTGATTAGTCCTTAGTAGCAGATTTGAAATCTCTGGCTCAATTCTTCTAATGTTATTTTGAGGTCTCTCTGTGATATTTAAACTCACGTGCTGTAGAATTTGCAATTCTTGACAGTCACTTTTCATTACATCCTTAGTATTTATGGCAGTGATCCTATGGCCTCTGCTCTCTGGTTGTTCAGTTCCTGAGCATTATTGGAGTCAGAGTTCATCTCTCTTAATTTGTTGATGAACTTCACTATGTTTGCAGCCATGTGAAGAACTAACTACACCATCTATTTGTTTTATGGTTTTAGATATCAAGATGGGCAGCACGGTGGCACAGTGGTAGCGCTGCTGCCTCGCAGTTAGGAGACCTGCGTTCGCTTCCTGGGTTCTCCCTGCGTGGAGTTTGCATGTTCTCCCCGTGTCTGCATGTGTGCGTGTGTGTGTGCGCCCTGTGGTGGACTGGCGCACTGCCCGGGGTTTGTTTCCTGCCTTGGCTGGGATTGGATCCAGCAGACCCCCGTGACCCTGTAGTTAGGATATAGCGGATTGGATAATGGATGGATATCAAGATATAAGAAGGTCCTCGTCAATGCAAAGTCCTAAAATTGTTGTTTAATGAATAAATGACAATATACATGTCAAAACATTGCTTGTCTTTCGGGTTAGGTGTATCTGTTATTTTTGAGTTTCAGATAGTCATTTGTTATATAAAACAGGGTGTACTTATTTTTTCACATGACTGTATTTGACTTTTTGCACATTATGATTGCAATCTAATTTAACCAGAAATATATTTTTGAAATCTGCTTTCTTCATATACAGGTTTGCCTCCCAGTATTCTGATTTTCCTCACATATCCCAAAAGATATGCAGGTTAGGTTAATTGGCAACTCTAAACTGGCCTCAACGGGTGTGGATGCGTGTGAGTGGGCACTGCATTGGATTGACATCCTCTCCAAGGTTGTTCCCTGCCGTGTGCACTGTGTGGTTAGGGAAGGTTCTTACTTCCCACATATCTGAAATGGATTAAATGGGTTTGGGAACAGTTTGGTACGGTATATGGATTAGCAGAAAAGAACAACTCATGAACCAATCATGAATGAGACATGAGTCGATCACAGGGTAGCCTGCTAATTCATACCATCTTTTGGATTTTGGGACTATCCAAAGAAAATTCTACAATGACAGAGACCAAGCCATTAATTGAGCACAGAGTGTTAACAGTTTTCATTTGTTGTATTTTCCAAATTCAGTAATCTGTAGATCTTTGCAGTGGACTTCCACATTATTTTTGTGTTGGTGAAATGGACCTTTGTTACAGAGTTCGGGGTTCACTGGGTGATTTTTAGGATTAGCCGTGTCAAGTTGGTACAATGTGGAGATCTGCCAGGCTTTATAATCACAGAACTGAAAGACCTATTTGTTTCAAATTGTCCCTCTTGCATTTTCTAAAAAGAATAAGACTGAGAAACACCTGAGAGCTCCTGCACCCCCATCTGAAACTAGAGTCACTCTTCTACTCAGAGGCTATTTAAGCCTGTGTCTTATTGTTTTTTGGGGGGCTTTTGATATGTTTATTCAGCTCAGGTTAGAACTGTTATTGGCCTCTTAAGGATAAATAAAGGGATAAATAAGCAAGGAGGATCTGAGCTGAGTTTCAGATTCCTCTGACTCCTGTTCTCTCTCTCTTTTCAAAGGCACACTTAAATAAAGACAAAGGGATAGTCAGCTCATGCGTGGATTTCTCAGAAACAGGAGACGCCCCAATTCCCTGAAGACGCTAGACAAGTTGGCCCTGTTTTGAAGGAAGTCTTCAACCTCGTGGTTGGAGTGCGTGTTTGTGTGGCTGGGTGTGTGTTTTTCCTTTCCAAGTAATTGTAAAGCTTGTTGTTTTGTCAGTGTTTGTGAATAAGACATCTTAAGGGTATTAGGATGAAAGGAGCAACTGGGAATTTAACAGGGAAGACACAGCTCTTTGATCCACCCTTTCATTACCTGCATATTCAACATAGACACACAAAGAACTGGAGCCGATTACAGCAGCATTGTATGGAGCACAGGAACCAAACCTGGGATGTTAGTCTCATAAAATATGTTTTAAACAGAAGCTTTCACAGTAACCACCATAACATGACACGGTGAAAAGAAAATAAGGATATGTTGGAAAACAACACTAGAGTATGTCATAAAATAAATTAAATTCATTTGCAATAAAATAATTTACAGAACAGTTAAAGTTCTGGCTTCAAGTTAGAATAAAATTGCAAACCAAAGGTACAGAGGAATCAAAACATGTAAAATGCATGGACAAATTTCTAGTCTACTCTAAAGTTATGATTTACTTTATGATTGTGATTTTTTCCTTCTCTACTTAAAATTTTATATAAATAACTTGTCCAATGTTTAATAATAAGAATAGGGTGGCATGGTGGTGCAGAGTTTAGAACAGTATGGCTGGGTCAGGCTCCAGCCCCTGCAAACCTGACTTGGATAAAGTAGTTTACATACCTAGATACTTATTTGCATTTTTTATAATACAGAGTGTACAGCAGGGGTGCCCAATGTGTCGATCGCGATCGACCGGTAGATCGGAAAGGTAGTGCAGGTAGATCACGTTGCATTCAAAAATTTTTTTTTAAATGATAGTCTATCATATATCCTCCCTATGGTATTTGCCACTTGATTGACATACAGGGCGGCCAGTCTGAGATCTCTTTTCTTCTAACACACTGGTCATCCCGCACTCACGATCAAACGCGCGAGCTACTGCAAAACTCCGGCTATCTAAGTGATCTAGTTAGCCTTCCAATTTATATCGACCAAAGAAGGGATTTTTTTTTTAAATGTGTTGTTTATGGACTGGATGTGGAATTGGAAGAGGATTTTTTCTCTCACAATGTCACAATCAAATTGCGTTTGTCTGATCTGTCAGTCTATCATTGCTATTCCAAAGAAGAGAAATGTGGAAAGGCACTTTCGAACTGTTCATAAAAACTACGAAACGGACTTCCTTCCAAAAAGCGATCTGAGAAAGAGAAACGAGAAGGAACTAACATCGCAGTTAATCGGACAGCCGTCATTTTTCACTCGGCTGAATTCAAAAGCAAAGGAAGACACACCGAAGCATCGTTCCGGGTGAGGCACTCGATCATTAAGCATAAGAAGTCTTTCCAAGATGGAGAGATGATAAAAGATGCCTTCGTTGAGGCAGATGGCTAGGGAGAAATTCCTGCTGAGATTTCAAGACCCCTGGCCAGAGAAAAAGTAGTTTCTCCTTGTCATTAAACATGCAGAATACAAGCAACTTAATAACGATCAATGGCCGCTAGACTTGGCATTTTTTCCCGATCTGACCAACATGTTGAATGATCTTAATTTACAGCTGCAAGGAAAAGAGAAAACCATGGTCAATATGATTAGCTCAGTTAATGCTTTCAAAAGAAAAATGCAGCATCTGTCCTCAAAGCTACAGCGCTTTGATTTGGGGAACATCCAAAACCTCGCGTCAGAGCTGGAGACGCAATGGAAGGCGTGTGCCCAACTTGAAAGCATACGCTACACAGAGCAGATTGAAAATTGTCTGTCAGACTTTATCTAATGGAAAAAAGTAACGATTCGAGTGTTGTACCAATGTAGCAGAGTAAGAGTAGCGTTTCTTCTTCACAAATGTACTCAAGTAAAAGTAAAAAGTATGGTGCAGTAAAACTACTCTTAGAAGCACAATTTTTTTTAAAAGTTACTCAAGTAAATGTAACGGAATAAATGTAATTTTTAATGTAGGTAGATCATTCTGACCCTGTCATTTTAAAAGTAGCTCGCAAGCCAAAAAAGTGTGGGCACCCCTGGTGTAGACAGTAGGTGCCCAAACCACTGGCATCAGGAAAAAGGAAGGAAGCAATCTTTGGTAAGGCAGACAAGGGGTATGTGGGTGTTTTAATTGCATTTTCATTACTGGTTTTAGCACATGCCGGTGCACAACACTTGCATGAATGCGTGTGCCGGCTTAACAAGTCAGTCATTATCCAACCCCGCTATATCCTAACACAGGGTCACGGGGGTCTGCTGGAGCCAAGTTGATTACCATATTAGCGTTGTGGCGATCAGTGGGCACCAGCTATTGCAGGAAGCGGACAATAGAAAATGAAATGGGGTTAGTGCAGGAGATAAGTATTTGAATCTAAATTGCTTTTGAGAAAGAAACTGAGGAGAAAACGATCGTTGGTTAGACAGAAGAGAGGCGATGGAAAGGGCAGCGATGGTCGAGAGGACGACTTACCAATGAGCTCTGAGTGGAGGATCTGCGGCATGGCCATTTAGTCGTCAGCTGAGCTGCGGAGCAAGAGAGTTTGAGAGGAACCACTGGAGCAGGGAGAAGGCGGGAGGCTTAAGCGCAATGCCACCCGGAGATGGACAAGGTGTCATGTGAACGGCAGCAACTGTAAAAGCTGTGGTTTAGATCCACTCATGCTGCACACTATAGGGGAAGCAGCCCAATGCAATAACACTCATAAAAGGGAAAGGCGTCCTGGAAACAGCGGCAGCAGAGTGCGGTGCAGTTCAGATTAGCTTGGTAGATGGAGGGTGCGATGGGTGCTTGTTTCTGTACTAATTAAACATTCTCTCTCTCTCCCACCCATAAAAATCTCGACGAATTTAGAGTCCCCAGTCAACCTTGTCCATATATGTTTGGGTTGTGTGAAAAGAATGGAACAGCAAAAAAAGAAAAGGAAAACGTTAACAACAGAGCAGACTGCTTTAAGGACGAAATAACTCTGAACTTATTGCCGTGTAATTCACTTAAAGAAACTCCTTTACGCGCGGCACCGGCATCAGCAGATCACGCCCCCTTTTCTATGGCATCCCCAAGGGGACAAAATATACTCAGTAGGCAGCCTCATAAGGTAAATCAATTAAAGA
The DNA here is from genome assembly GCA_026402145.1 of Polypterus bichir lapradei. NCBI lineage: Eukaryota > Metazoa > Chordata > Cladistia > Polypteriformes > Polypteridae > Polypterus > Polypterus bichir. Next base: position 127,991,324 of record JANRMT010062791.1, on the reverse strand, counting down.
AAAGTACAGTACATTGCAGGCGGCCAGGCTACACACATGCAAAGTGCACTCAAACTGTGAACAGACCACGATTTGACCCCACTGGTTATTTTTACTTCCAGGTTTTTCAAATTATTTCAACCAGCAGATCTTGACACTCAAGGTTTAAAACTTTGCAATGGGTGGGGACCGTCTTTGAGAGTACAAAATGTCCTTGGTTATGGCAAGCCAAATAAACATACAGATCCATCCATCCATTATCCAACCCGCTATATCCTAACTACAGGGTCACGGGGGTCTGCTGGTGCCAATTCCAGACAACACAGGGCGCAAGGCAGGAAACAAACCCCGGACAGGGCGCCAGCCCACCACATAAACATATAGATATATCTCAAAATATATTTTAAGACAACTGGAAATACATTTTACAATTTCTCAAATTAAAGTGAAGATATATGAAAATTAATCTATTTCAAGATATCTGAAATGCATTTAATGATATCTAAAATAGATTTCATGATATCTTGAAATGATACGCTGTGTATTTTGGGATATCTGAAATGCACTTCAAGATTTCTCAAATGCAATTTGAGATATCTTGAAATAAGTTTCTGTGCGTTTTGAGATATCTAAAATACATTTCTATATATCTTAAAATACATCCACAGGCATTTTAAGATATCTGGAATACATTTTGAGATATCTCAAAATCACTTCCTGTACAATTTCTTATTCTTTCAATAGGGCTTCTTGTCTATTTTAAGATATCTCAAAAAGTACTTGAGAGATCTCAAAATACACAGGAAGCTATTCTGAGATATCTTAAAATGTATTTGAGATATCTTGATGTGCACAAGAAGTTATATTAAGATATCTTGAAATGTATTTGACATGTCTCAAAATGCTGTGGAAATTATTTGAAGATATCTGAAAACGTGTTTGAGATAACCTTGAAATGAGCGGGAAGTTATTTTGAAAGTATGTGAAAGTGCTTGTGAGATATGTTGAAATGCATTTGAGATATCCCAGAATTTATTGCAGATCTCTTAAAATGTAAAGGAACTTATTTTAAGATATCTCAAAGTGAGTTTCACATAGCTTAAAAAGTGAATTGAATTTTAAGACATTTGAAATTCGTTTTGAGATTTCTTTAAATGTTCATTTGGCTAGCCATACTTGGTCTTATCCCTGAGACCACGTTGCTAAGGTCATTCTCTACTGATATGACAAATGGTGTCCTGGGGGATCTCCTCCCAGATCTAGACCAGGGCATCACTGAGCTCCTGAACAGTCTGAGATGCAACCTGGCGGCGTTGGATGGAGCGAAACATAATGTCCCAGAGGTGTACTGTTGGATTTAGGTCAGGTGAACATAGGGTCCAGTCAGTCAATTCCTACATACTCCAGGAACTGCCTATATACTCCCGCCAATCATTGTGGTACACCAGGAGGAACCCAGTACCTACTGCACTAGCATAGGGTCTGAATATGGGTCCAATGATTTCAGCCTGATATGTAATGGCAGTCAAGGTGCCGCTTTCTAGCCTGTAGAGGTCTGTGTGTCCTTCCATGGATATGCCTCACCTGACCATCACTGATTCACCACTAAACCGGTCATGCTGAATGATGTTACAAGCAGCATAACGCCCTCCACGGCTTCTCCAGACCCTTTCATGTCTGTCACATGTGAAAAGCACAGGGCGCCAATAACGGACCTGCCAATTCTGGTATTCTAAGGCAAATGCCAATTGACCTCCATGGTGCCAGGCAGTGAACACAGGGCCCAGTAGAGGATGTTGGGCCATCAGGCCACCCTCATAAAGTCTGTTTCTGATTGTTTGGTCAGAGACATTCACACCAGTGGCCTGATGGAGGTCATTTTGTAGGGCTCTGGCAGTGCTCATCCTGTTCCTCCTTGTCCAAAGGAGCAGATACCGGTCCTGCTGATGGGTTAAGGACCTTCTACGAGGGGCCCTGTCCAGCTCTCCTAGAGTAACTGCCTGTCTCCTGAAATCTCCTCCATGCCCTTGAGACTGTGCTGGGAGACAAAGCAAACCTTCTGGCAATGGCACATACTGATGTGCCATCCTGGAGAAGTTGGACTATCTGTGTAACCTCTGTTAAGGTCCGGGTATCACCTCATGCTACCAGTAGTGACACTGACTGTAGCCAAATGCAAAACTAGTGAAAAAACAGTCAGAAAAGATGAGGAGGGAAAAATGTCAGTGGCCTCCACCTGTTAAACCATTCCTGTTTTGGGGGTCGTTTCATTGTTGCCCCTCTAATGAACCTGTTGTTAATGTCATTAACACCAAAGCAGCTGAAACTGATTAACAACCCCCTCTGCTACTTAACTGACCAGATCAATAGCCCAGGAGTTTCATTGACTTAATACTATACTTGGATGTAAAAGTTTTCCAGTAATTTTTTTTGAGCAGTATATTTCTCCAGTGTGTGTTTCTTTTAAGTATTTTTCACAATGAGTTTGAAAGCCTTGGAGATATTATCTGACAGTGCCTGTCTTTGCCTCACAAGTAAAGACACATTCATCCAAAAACTCTATGATTCTGAGAACATTTCAGCATTTTCTTTGTTTTCATACAAGATGTCTCACTGCAGTTTCTTCATGAACTCAGCAGTATTGTCAGCCATTGCTAAAATGCTTGAATCGACTCTTTGTAGAGTGCTTTTAATATTTGTAAAATCTCCACTAAATATAACACATTTGCCAACCACTGAACTTCTGTGTAGTTTTGGGCATAAGGTGAGAAGCTATCATGAATTCATCTCTCATTTCAAGCCTTCCTTTGGACAACCATCTTAGCAATACGACTTTAAGACCAAAAAAAAAGTAAATTGTCTTGAGTTGATGGAAAGTGTTTCACAATTTTATACTTGTCTGTAATACTGTACTGTACTACAGCATTAAGGGTTTTATTAATAAAATCAATCTAGGACAGAACTTTAAGAATTCTAGCTCTTAGCCTTTTTATCTTTTCCATTACACCCACACCATCAGTGCAAGAACAATTTGCTCAGATCAGCATGTGTGCATTCATAACCTCTACAGGTTTATTGAACATATCATTACAAGTTCCTTCAAGTTTACCCCAAAAATCAACTCTTCCAGTATTTTACCCCAAAAATCATTTCTTCCAGTCATTCTTCTTCTAGCCATATCTCACAAATACATGTAGCTAAGTGGATCCATTTGTATCAACTGACTCATCTAACTGGAGCACATTTTATTTCACTTGGAAACAACAGACCCTTAATGTGTTTTTTTCAATGTCATCAATGAGTTGTGCCACCACATCGTTAGACAAGGGCCTATGTCTTGAGCCGATGAGCAGATTTATCACCATGATTTTGCTCATTGCAGTGGCAGCAGGATGAAACAGGCTCTTGCCAATTGTGTGAGGCTTTTAACACTTGGCTATTGAGTATGCCTCTTTGTATGTTGCCATTTCTGGCTGATACATTTTTTTGTTTTTATTAGTTATAATTCCCCACCATCCATGTAACTCTACTTAAGTTGAAAAAAAATCACCTTTTTATAGCATGTGTGGGATCTTAGTGGTCTGTGATTCTGCCCATTCTTTCAGCTGCCAGTCATTCAGCTGTTGAAATATTGAAAATATTTTACTGTAGTAAGGCAAACTATGCATTGCAATCAAAATCAGTACTTCTGGGCACTGTACAAGCAGCTTTTTACAGAAGCTCTGTATTTCTCAGCCTTTTTCTTTTTGAACTTAATGAACTTGTTACTAGTTACTAATCTTATTTAAAATTGGAAGAGCTTCTGTCTTGTCACTGATAGTAGCCTCTAGAAATCAGATAAATGGATTTTAAATGGATTTTATATTTACAGACAATTGCCATGACTGTGGGGTGGCACGGTGGTGCAGTGGGTAGCGCTGCTGCCTCGCAGTTAGGAGAACTGGGTTCGCTTCCCGGGTCCTCCCTGCATGGAGTTTGCATGTTCTCCCCGTGTCTGCGTGGGTTTCCTCCCACAGTCCAAAGACATGCAGGTTAGGTGCATTGGCGATTCTAAATTGTCCTTAGTGTGTGCTTGGTGTGCCTGGGGTTTGTTTCCTGCTTTGCACCCTGTGTTGGCTGGGATTGGCTCCAGCAGACCCCATGACCCTGTAGCTAAGATATAGCGGGTTGGACAAAGGATGGGCGGATGGATGCCATGACTGCAATTTAAATTGTCTACGAAATTGGAAGAAGTCGTAAAGAGTACCCGAAGGCTACCTTATGTCTGCAACACCTGAAACTGCAAGAGACACTAAAACAAGTGGGGTCTATTTAATACTTCTGTAATCAGCTACTTGCACTGAGATTGCAAGTGCCTAAGCAGTACAGTTACTCTATACCATAATAAAAAGAGTAAGAGCAAAGTCATCTATGTGGGTGAGAATTGCTGTAAAAGGGAGCATATTACAGTTAAAACTAGTTTGTAATTCAGTCATTGAAATTCTCACTGTCAGAATGTCTACACATTATTTGCCTAGGGAGATAAACAGCATATTCCTATTTAACGTTTATATTCCTCCCTCTGCAAAAGGGGGATCAACAACGGAAATTATTCATTCTCTCACCAACACTTTAATGATGACTCACTCCAATCATGCAGTTATAATATGTGGCGACTTCGACCATGTGACTTTGGAACAAACATTGACAACTTCCTTTCTGTTTGTTACAGATTCCACTTGAGGAAATAACAAGCTGGACCAGCTGTATTGAAATGTTTAAGATGCTTTTAAATGTAAACTACTGGCACCTTTGGGTAAATCTGACCACAACCCGATTCATCTTACTGTATTCCCAGCTACAAACCTGTTATTAGATGATAACCTATTACCACCAGAATAGTAAGGAAATGGAGCCTGGAATCTGAAATGGCTCTGAATGACTGCTTCCAAATAACAGACTGGGTAATGATGTGCAAGGCACATGGGGATGAAAGATTTCTTAAAGTAAGCTAAATAATTGTTAATACTGTACAACTTTTTGGATAAGTCAATAATTCTTACAAAAAGAAGATTTAATGTCATGATATAAATACTTTTCACTTGCTTAGATTTCATTTTTTGCAGTGTGGGGCCCCTTCATACCAACAGTAATATGTCTGCATAATGCCTCAATGTGACTGTGACAGCCAAGTCAGACGTTTTTCTTTCCTTTTAATTTTCTTGCTTTATAGTTATTCTTGGTGTGTTTTCAGGCCAAAGTGTGTGTGTATATTTATTTACTTATCTACCTACTTATGTACTGCGGTGGGCTTGCGCCCTGCCCGGGGTTTGCTTCCTGCCTTGCACCCTGTGTTGGCTGGGATTGGCTCCAGCAGACCCCCATGACCCTGTAGTTAGTTAGGATATAGCGGGTCGGATAATGGATGGATGGATGGATGGACCTACTTATGTATGTATTTATTTAAAAGCTCCTGTAAAAAGGCAAATTTCATTCTATCTATCTATCTATCTATCTATCTATCTATCTATCTATCTATCTATCTATCTAT
>JANRMT010062791.1:127933878-127983464 GCA_026402145.1 Polypterus bichir lapradei | reverse complement strand
CTATCTATCTATCTATCTATCTATCTATCTATCTATCTATCTATCTAATCTAAACATAACAAAACAATACAATGGGCTTATTAAATGAGTTAAAATCATAGAGTAGGACCCCAACAAGGTCTGCACACACGGCCATATGACCTGTAAATCACTCAGTGCTCTCCAGCATCCACTGTGGTATTCTTGGTCACTTCTATGAGCCCATTTGTTGTCTTGGCACTGTCTGTTAGTGCAGTTTGTCAAGTGATGAAAATAAAAAGGGACAGAGACAAAATTGAAAATTAATTGAATAAATGGTGTCAACTTGGTGGGTCACCCCACTTCTCTGTGTGATCACCGCAGAAGTCAAAAAAGGACGCACTGCCTACCACCAAATACCGAGAAAAAAAAAAAAAAAACACATGTTGGCCAAATTTCATTCAAATCAGTCAAAGCACTTTTGAAATTTTCGGGTATAAAATTTTTCTATTGTGGGGAGTTACTCCTAAATATTAATATATCGAAATGTCTTTTATTAGTGAATAACTACTGGTCTCGATGTACCATCCAACCAAATTTCAGCTTTTTAACTAATTTGGAAATTGTGTTTGTTGACGAGTGAGTGAGTCAGTCAACTTTGCGTTTTATATATATATAGAGAGATTAAGAAATAATTGTATTTTGTGACCTAGGTTTAAATGGTTAACTCTTTTGTCATGGTCTTTTCAGTTCTCTTTTTCTCTGTGAAGTTTGTTTCCTTAATTATTTTCAAAAGCTGGCAATTAAATTAATGAATAAGGTGGACACAGGATCAAAGTATATTGAACACTAAAGGCTGCAGCTACTTTAGTGCTTCCGACTTGTGTGTATATTAGTAAATAACAGTTTAAATAAACACAACACTAATAAAAAACAAAATATTGAACAGCAAAAATAAAAATAATTATTTTATCCCTGTGTAATAAACAAAAATACTTGCTGCATTCAGTTGAAATATAGCATAACCAGTAGGTAACTTTTGGGTTGACTCAAGAAAGCATTAAAAAGGGGGAAATAATAGCTGTCTTAGTTAAAATAGGAGTCCAGGTAAAAGAAGATATTGGTCAGGCCTAAAACCTTTAGTCATGGGGAGAGGCATTGACTGAGCCTGAAAACACCTTATCTAAAGAAAAATGACCAAAATACAGTGAATAAATAAAGAGAAAAAAAAAATTGCAGATCATGATGAGATCAGTACTGAAGGTGACCACTGGAGGTCAGCAGAACATCACTTTAGAACACCTAAACCACATAGCTGCATGCACTGTGTGGAGCTGTCGGTGTCCAATCTTTTGGCATGTCGTGTGACCAGGGCTTTCAGGACAAGTCCCAAATTCGAGTAATCAAATTCAGGTGCTTGCAGAACTGCAGCCTATTCCAGCATCATTGTATACAACACAAAAACCAGGCCTGGGTGGAATGCAGGTCCATCACAGTAGTGCAATCTTCATATCTTACTTTTGTTTCAAGTCACTGACTGTCCTTTAGTCTTATGATGAGTTTGCCCTTCTATTTCATGATAAGGTGTCATTCAAAAATTGTGTATTTCTCATCATTTGAAGCCCAACACATTTATTTTGGATAATTTTTTCTAACTTGTCAACATTAAAAGCACTTTAAAATCAGCATGGAAACACCAATCTTCGTATACTAGACATGAAAAGTAAAAAAGTAACATTACATGACTTGTGGATAAGAAGGATAGGAAAACGACAAATTTAAGTTGCTTTGAGCACCCTTTATAAAAAGTCTTGACTGCACTTTAAAAAAATGTAGTGGAGCTTCTGCCTCATACACACCTGCTCAGGGTGCTCTATTCTGCAGACACCTAGTGTCGACTGTGCTAACACTATCAACTGTGCCCAGTGGACAGTGGGTGACCATGTGCCCTACATTATTCTGACTTTCACGATGCAGAAACTGATTACCATCAGACCTAACTATTTGATTTGCTCATTTCAGTCTTCTGACTGTGGCCCTCCAGAGGTTTAGTTTTCTCCTATGGTCCATCATTGGATGTTTTTTGTTTTCCTCTCCCCTGTGTGCTCAAACAGTTATATTCAGGAATCAAGAACTTCATCTACATCCTAAATCAATAGAAACTGCTATGGACTATTTTATTTGCTTTTGTATCTTTTCATTAACTTTAATAACATCAAACTGTTTCTACTCAATGACTTGCTATGTACCGTGACACTAGAGGATGTTGTCGCTCCTCAAACCCGATAGACAAACACCCAAGACACCAGGTAAAAGCACCAAAAGGATCTTTTATTCCTTCTCTTCTAATAGTGGTGCCTTGAAGCACCTCCGCCACCATAGAAAGACAATAATAACAACACAATAATTCTCCTCCTCTCCTTCCAGCAGCTCTGTCACACTCCCTCCCAACTCCGGCTCTCCTGCTGGGTCTCCACTAGTCCTTTATATAGTCCTTTACCCGGAAGTGCTTTTGTCCTTCCGACCACGTGACTGGCTGTCACTGCCAGGTCTAATACAGAACAGGGATTTTCTTCAGCCCGGAAGTACTTCGGGGCTTTCTTCCTCGTACTCCTGGGCTATTCTGAAAGAATATGTCCCCAGGTCCTTTGACAGCTCCTTCTGGTGGCACCCACGGCACCCAGCAAAGCTGTGTATCCATGTCCCATAGTGCCCTGCGGGAATCTGGGGTACCACTGCACTCCAGGGAAGCTGCCATCGAGCGTCTTGGGGGAAGCAGTATCAGCAAGTAGCTGCCTTCCCCCATCCTTCTATTCCAGGGGCTTCCTGCCTGGGTTGAGCTGCCAGCCGTCCATCACAGTACATATGCCTAGGTAAAATGCAGATATATACTGTACATATTTATATACTAGCCATCCTCCGCAGCTCCGCCCGTGTATTAGTGAAACGGGACAGTGAGGAGGGCCCTGCCTGGCTCCCCACTCCTGACATCACACTTCCCCCTCCCCTTGGCCCACAGCCTCTGTCTCAGATTAGCAAGAATATATCACTCCTGCAAGCGAACTATGATTCTTAGCGTGATGAGAGAAGTCACAACATCAACTGGAATGTTCAAGCAAAGTATAGAAGAAAACCTGATCTAAATCTGTTAAGTATTTGTCTTGTTCACAAGCAAAGCAGAGGTAAGGAACACCCCGAGACTGGTGTGTGAATGAAGAGGGCCCAATCCCCTCCCCTCGGCTTGCAGCCACTCTCTTAGATTTGTGCAAATAAATTGGTACCGCAAGCGAACTATGATGCATAGTGCAATGAGAGAAGTTGCAAAATCAATGGAATGTTCAAGCAAATTATTGAAAAATACCCAATCTAAATCCGTTAAGTAGTTCTCTCATAAAAAGTTTACAGACATGCAGACAGATATTGGGTTTTATATATGGAGAGATTAGATCTGGTTGTTCTGTTGTCAACCTTAATATATAAATATTTTAATTAGAAAACCTTTTTCTGATAAGATTGAAGGTTTGTTTTGCACTTTAGTGGTTACATTTTGCTTAACCAAACCTGGTTGATTTTGTACTTAGTATACTTACATTTATTCGAAATTATTATAGTATTTAATGATAATAATCCAATTAAATGTGGTATATCTTTGTTTTTGTTGATGACTCTGTGGAAACACCTTGATTTGCATGTAAATGTATGATAAAGTGCTATATAAATTATTATTATTTTTTTTATTATTATTATTATTATTACTTTGTACTTTTTGGTAGCAATTACAATTTTGTGTCTTCTTAGGTTTATCTCTACCAGCTTTGTATACAAGGATTTGGGCCATCCCATTATTATTATTCTTTCTTTCAGGTCCTCTCAGGCTCTGTTAGTTTGAGTATGAAGTGTCTGTAAACTGACATCTTCAGGTCTCTCCATAGATGTTCTATGGGGTTGAAGTCTGGGCTTTGCCTGGGTCACTCAGGACAGTCAGTCACTTGTCCTGAAGTTTCTTGCAGCATGCTTAAGGTCATTGTTGGGCTGAAATGTTACATGCACTGTACAGCAAGTCTTCTTCAAGGACCACTCTGGATTTGCCAGCATTCATCCCTCTTTCAGTTCTTGCCAGTGTTCCTGTCTCTGCTGCTGTGAAGAACATCCATAGTGTAATGCGGCCACCTCCATGCTTCACCATATGGATGGTATAAGACAGGTGATGAGCACTGCCTGGTCTTTGTGGCACATGTGGCTCTGCCATAAACATGTGATTGATGGAGTGCTGTTAAGATGTTTGATCTTCTGACAGGTTCTCCAATCTCAGCAGAGGATTTCTGAAGCTCTGTTAAAGTGACCATTGGGTTCTCAGTTCGGCAGCCAACTCTAGGAAGAATTCTGGTTGTTCCAGACTTCATCCATTTTATAGTTATTTAGGCCATGTTGTTCCTGGATACACTCAAAGCTCTGATCTACTGTATGTCTCACCACAATTTTATCAGAGAGATCAACAGAGAGTTCCTGAACTTTATCGCTTGTTTTTTGTCCTGATATGCAGTTTCAAAAGTGGGACCTTGCCTTCACAGGTGTGTGCCTTTCTATATGATGCCCAATCAATTCAATTCAAACTGCCACAGGTGGAATTCAATCAAATTCTAGACACATCTCAGGGAAAACAAACAGGATGTGCTTGACCATAACTTGGAGTACCAGAGTAAAGGGTCTAAATACTTGAATGAGTGATTGATTTCAGTTTCTGATTTTTATTAAATTTGCAAAGTTTTACACTTTGTCATTATAGGCTATTTATTATAGGCTAATGGGCAAAAATGTCAAATTTATCCATTTAAAATAAAATATACGACTCAATAAAGTGGGCAGTAAGTAAAGATGTTTGAATACTTTCTGTGTCCACTATATCAACACCCTTCTTGGCATCCTGATTTGTTCTTAAAAGACTCTTCATTTATTCAGTTTTCAGTCATGACAATGTGCCATTCAAGTATACTATGCAAATATCTAGGCCAAAGTCAACTGAATTTGACACATCAAACAAAATTGTTAAACTAAAATCAAGTCAGAAAGCTTCTTCTTCTTCCTCTTCATTTTTTCCCACATCTATGTAAAGCATAGCGGGTGGAGTGGTGGTAATCGGAAGGTTGCTGGTTCAAATCCTGTAAATGCCAAAAGTGACTCTTCTTCATTGGGCCCTTGAGCAAGGCTCTTAACCTGCAATTGCTCTGTCCTGGGTATGACGTTAATCTGCATCAAGCCCTGCATACCTGCAGGAAAAACCTGGGGGATCGTAGCAGAATTGGCACTCCAGCGACCATAAAAAACCTCACACTTTTCCACTCCATCTGAACTAGTGTGGTGCTGAGGTGTCACCCGCCACATGGCTGCACTCGGGTCCCAATCTGGGATCCTGAGTTGGTTTGTCATGTGGTGGGTGCGGCAAGGCACTGTATCAGCGCGTGCTGCTAACCTCTCCTCTATGCCATGCTTGTCATGTGCTTGATCAACCTTCTCCAAACAGCTTGGTCCTGCTTCTCCAGTCAGATCCTTTTCCCTCAAATCTTCTGTTACTTTATCCACTTTGACCTCCCTTGCTTTTTCTTCCCTTGCACATCCATTCCCCTCACTCTTTTGCCCACGTATTCATTGGCTCTCCTCAGCACATGTCCATACGACTTCAACTATTTTCCTGTACTTTTTTAGATATCTCTCCCACTTTCCTTGTACTTCTGATGGTCTCGTTTCTTTTTCTGTCCTTTTTTCTTTGTAACTCCGTACATCTTCTCAACATTCACATTTCAGCCACATCTAACTTCTTCTCCTGTGCTTCCTTTACTGGTCATACATTATTGCTGGTCTCACCACTGTATTAAAAACCTTACCTTTAACAATCAAAGAATCATAATCAGAATGCGCAAGCAGCAATTTCTGCAAACAGTAGATGCAGGACCAATAGTGCAAGAAACTTTTAGACGTTTAATTCACAGAGTTGGAAGAAGTGAATCCCTAGGTTATCCGGGCTATAGAGGCTCACACATATGACATCACAACCTCTGGGGGACATGCTCATAGCAACCAAACAATGTGTCCCTGACAACAGAAACAAACAAAAAAAAAAAAATGGCACCATAAAATAAACAAATCGTGATGTTAATGAAATTGAATAAAGCTTGGAATAACTAAAGAGCGCAACTTAATGATAATTCCATACCTGCATTATTTTTATTTTAGAAAGTATACCTCAGAATGTATAGAAAGAATTATTTAAAACACAAAATGGTCATAACCTGCCATGTTATAACATATCCCAGGTATTTACATTAAATGTCAAATATCCAACTTATGTTTCAAATGTTTGGATATTTTAAGTTTAAGTTGGATATACAGTATGTGTATAAGTGAAACATTTGTCAAGTAATTTGGAAATTAGCCATATTAGAGATACATTTGTGATATAAGCTGGATATTTTATATTTATTTATTGCTATTAACTCCGAACATATAAGTGTGACATTTGTCACTGGAGCTGGATATGTATCATTTAACTTGGTTCTTTTTCATTTACAGTGACCAATCTTTCAAGTTTGATATTTGATATATATTATGAGGCACTGCAGAGAGTGGTGTTGGTCAGCAGAACAAATCACAGGGTGTGCACTCAGTAACTTCTAGAGCATCTACACCAAGCGATGGTGAACCAGGGCTAGGAAACCTATCCATGGCACCAGCCATCTTAACAATACCTCTTTTCTGTTAAATGGTCAGGCCCGCTGCCTAAAGTCCAGAGAGACTGAGGAGGAGCTTCTGTCCACAGTCCATCCACATGTGGGATACAGAAAGTATGCACCCCTAAGGTGGCACAGGAGGAAATTCCAAACCATACAGGTAGAGATAGATGGGTCATGGTCACTCATGTTAAATGGTGCACACTGTCTGGTGTGGGGTGTCTATTTAAAAGTTTCTGGGACTGTTTGGGACATTCTGAAAATTCCCTGAGGGTCCCGTATGTAAGCACAGGTGTCCACAGACCTAACTTGCCATGCTATTTTGGGGACTTTTAATTGCTGACAGAAAAATATTTGCCTGTTTGCTCATGTAATCTTTTGGGAAAAGTGCACCTGACATGGTTTCCATAATCATTATGTTGGCAGTGCTTAGTGTAGTAAGATAAGGTACATTGGCTAATAGAAACTTTATGTATTTCATGTGCTTATTTGATTTTATCATTATATTTCATTTATTAGCTGATACATTAGTTGAGTCTAATAAGAAGATATATAACAGAGTTTACGTCAGCTTCTTGTGGGTTTAACAAGTATATTGAAATAGACTTGCAGAATTTTCAAGGCCTGAAAAATGCCTGTTCACTCACAATCTCCATGCAGCCTGACAGAGCTTGACCAGTTTTACAAAGTACAATGGGAAAAAAGAATGTAGCATTAAAATTAGCAAAGCTGACAGAGACCTGTGCATACAGAGTGACTCAAGATGTCTGCTACTGTCAACGATGCCATTACTAAATACTGACTTGAACAGAGTGAATAATTATGTGACCTACTGTTCTGTATTTTAAATCTTTCAAATCTTGACATTATGAATTACTAACAATTAAGTACATTAAAAACATTAATAATTCTAAATAAAAAAGAGAGCTTGTGTAGAGGCTGCTGCTTGGCATGATAGATATATGCATAAAAATGGGGCACAAAGTACAGAGAACAGAGTACAGTGGAACTTCAGTTCACGAACGTCTCGGTACACGTACAAATCGGTTTACAACCAAAAAGCTCGCCAAACTTTTGCCTCGGTTCAGGACCACACACTCGGTATACGAACAAGCCAGTTTCCCTTTCGGTTTGTACATGTTCAGTCTCTCCCTGTGCATTTCCTGTGCAGCAAGTGAGCGAGCAAGAGAGAAAGCACGACACACACACAGGCATGAGAGAGAGAAAGACATACACACACAGGCGCGGGAGACAGAGACACACACACACACACACAGGCGTGCGAGAGAGGCACACACACACACACAGGCACGTGAGAGAGAGGCACGCACAGGTGCTCCAGGCCTGTGAAAGAGAGACACACGCACACACGAAAGAGAGAGCGAGCGAGAGAGAGGGAGGGCTAGACACACAAGGTAGAAAAGGCTTGTTTTTGTTTTCAGTTCTGTTTACAGCGATCGGTTCATAGCGTGCATTGTGGCAATGTTACTTTTCTTGGTGGTTTATTAAATTACAGATTTTTCAAATGTTCATTTTTTTCCCTGTGCTTAAAACTCATTAAAAAAAAGTGCTTTTAGCCAGCGGTTGGTAGCGCTATAGTGCGAACTATTGCAGTGTTAGTTTTCTCTGTTGTTCAAGGTTTTCTCAGTGTTATTCAATGTTTTTATATTTAGTTTACTATTACGCTGTGCATTCTATGGTATGATTAACTATATTTGTGCTTAAAAACTAAAAAAATATATATTTACATACAGTTTGTACGGTCTGGAATGGATTAATTGTATTTACATACAATCCTATGGTGGAAATTGCTTTGGTTCACGACCAAATCGGTTTACGACCAGAGTTTTGGAACGAATTATGGTCGTGAACCGAGGTTCCATTGTATATCTTTCAAAAGACAATAAAGTAATAATTATTAGTACATGATGTAAGCAGCAAAAAGTTTTTATTTGTTTACAGTTCTATCAATTGTTTATTGATTAGTAGATTATAATAATAAAAAAATCCCGCGGCAAGACAAGACTTTTTGGAAGACAAGACTTTTTGGAAGATTATTTCAAGTCCCGCAAGTTGAGACTTTGGCCATGAGATGTTTTCAAGTCATGTCCTCCTCTCATCCATAGAAAACCATGCACACGGTACTCTCACCTCTCATTCGTGTGAATGCTTTTGACAGACACAATTCTTGCTCCGACGAGATTAGACATTTCATCATAAAGGGTTATCAACAGTAAAAATAAGTACACGGGCAATCCTAGAGCCGAGAAATGATGAAGTCAAACCAATGATGATCAAAAATGATGATCGGTTACACTGCAAATTGGTTAAATGTGTATCAATAGACTATGATGAAACAGTTGGTGGTGATCGTGTGGAAGATGAAAACGTCAACTTACAATATTCCAAAGAATATCTACAACCATTAATACTGTCCTGTCTTCCACTGCCCAAATTACTTTGAAAGAAGGATGTTTCCAAGAAAGGTAATGTAGTAAATCTTCCCTGGATAACATTAGACCACAAAGGAGATCTTGAGATGCCATTTGTATTAAAACGTTAACAGTTTCCCGTTAGAGTAGCTTTTGTAAAGACAATTTACAAATCTCAGAGCCAAACATTCAAAAAAGTTGTTTTATTTAATACAGAGAAAGAAACAAAATTAAATCACGTGCAGTTATATGTGGCATTGTCTTGATGAAAGTCCAAACACAGAATCATAATTCAATGCGATATTGCTGAAAATTTAATTTAAAAAATTGTTTTTACTTAAGTTTTACAGTAAAAGTATAAGTTTAAGCATGTTAATTTCAAAGCCAAACAGAACAAAATTGTATTACGCAACGAATAACTCTATTGCAACATGAAACATAATTTACATTCAAATGACTACGTTTTAATATTTTTTAATATGGTTAATTACTTGCTGTAATATAAAATAGTAAATTGTACATCTGCATCCCCATATGTGAGCGGCAGAACTGCAAAGAGGCTAGCACGTAGTGCAAGCACGGGAGTTGGCGAGCGAAGCGAGCAGGGGGCAAAGCCACCTAGTTGCGATTAAAAAAAGTATTATTGCTGAAGTAATAAGAGTAAATTGATTTAAACTGAGGTATTTATGGTTTTCCTTCATCTTGGCTTTCTCATCATATATTTTTCTGTAAGCACTTACAGATGAACATGTGAGAAGCACATCTCTTAAAATAAAAGAATTATCCATCTATGCATTTTACCCCTACTTGTCCAGTTTAGTATTGTGGGAAGCCAGTGCCTTTTTCAGCTAAAGTGAGTGCAAGTTGGAAGCTGGAAGAGACACCAGTACATTGCATGGTATATTCACATACACACACGTACAAACACCTCTGCACACTTGGAGGTTACAGTATGCTTATGTTTCATAACACACTAATGAAGCCTCACCTGGAGTACTGAATGCAGGTTTGGTCTCCAGACTGCAAAAAAGAAACAGAAGTATTAGAAAAAGTTCCAAGGAGAGCGACTAAACTGATTACGGAACTACAAAGTGTGAAGAGAGAATGAAGGGGGCAAACCTCACTTTAAGCAAATAAATGTAAATAGATGCCTTGATTAAAGCAAGAACACTGGGGCATAGTTGGAGATTGGTTAGGGGGTAAAATACATACAAACATTAGAAAGCTTTTCTTCACACAAAGAACCAGAGATGCATGAAATAAATTATCAAGTTGTGCAGTAGATAGTAGCACTTTAGGGACCTTCGATTTGTTTCACTAGGTGAATAGGATTGTCAGTCTTTGTTGGGCTGATCAGTCTGTTCTTGTTATAATTTTTCTAATGTTCTACTGACGGCATCCTAATGGCGCTGGTGAAAACCATCGTCCTTCTGTACTCCGGAATAACCTAATATAGTAAAGATGCTCATGAGAAATATTCCAGTGAAGTATTCCCCTTAAAAATCACATCAAAGATTATTGCATATTTTTCTGAGGGACACATACTAGCAGGGTTGAAAGTGAGTAAAAGAAGCCAAATGGCTGACAAGCTGAACTGCCAGTTACAAAAGTGAAGATTCATCTTCTAGCTCATCCCCTTGATGGTACTACACAAGGCACATAACTGCATGGCATTTTGTGTTTATTATAGAAACATGCATCCCACGTTTGCCTACATGAATTGTTGACACGAAAGGTACTATATACTGTAAAGATTGGAGATTGTCAAAACATCTCTGTCCATGTATAATAACGCATAATTTATAGCCTCTCTCACTTTGCCCTCCGAGTATTCCTTCACTTTATGAAGTTTATTTCCTCTTTAGTTTTGTTTATTCTCAAATGAACATCTTCTGGGACTCCATTAGCTGCATTCTTTCTGTGTGGCGTCAAGGAGGCAGCCAAGTCAAGAAAAACAAATCCACCATGGCCCAGGACCTGCCCACTGCTCAAAAACAAAGCTGGGCAGCAATGCCAGATGTTGTAGCCGCTCCGCCTCTTCCTAGGAGCAGATGTGGCCTCAACAGGAGGAGAAGGAGGAGGAGAAGGAGGAGGAGTAAGAGGTCTAACTTACGGACAGCCAGCCCAGAAAATACTGTGGCCTGTTTCTGACTGACCGACTGACTGTTCTCTTCTTCCATCACTGGGCTCAGCACCATGGCGCTAAAGCAGGCCTTCTTCCTTATCGCCTTCTTGACCCTGACCCGAGGCCAGCAGCAAGCACTGCTTGATTATTTGGAGAGGCGATTGCTAGCTATTGAGGTAAGTCCGGTCGGTCCTGCATAGAGGGTTGGAATGAAATCTCATGTGTAGTTCCCAGAGGACTAACTATAAAAGCTGCGTAGCATGGTTCACTGTGAGGCCAGCGTCACTCAGTACCGGTACTTTGAGACTTCACAGATTATTTGAATTTGTTTGTTGGTCTGCTGCAGGGTCATTCATAATGACTCGTCTCAGTTTCCATGGATTCCTACTGCGCCATAGACTACAATCTCCCCCACCATTGTCTTTCTGGGGGTTTGCATGTGGCTCTCATCATTTAATCACATGGCTTGCCAAGCTAAACGGTATCATGTTGCACCTCTGGTGAGGAATGCACCTTACTATTGCCTGACTTCTTCTGGTTTTGATTACTGGACTTTCATTTGAGAAGTAAGGCATATTTTGCTCAGTACTGCATTCTGTTGGAGCATGGCAGGAAGGGGTGGGGGAGGCAGCTAAATTCCTGTCAAATTGCTTTGTATAAAGAAGAAATGCAAGCAAGCCAGATTACTTGTTCCTCTTGCCACCCCTTCTGTATCTGTTAATCTAATGAAATGCCTGTCACGCCATCATACACATATGTAAGTGGAAACAGACAAACATGTTGAAGAGCACTCTAACGCTTTAGAATGGAAGATCTGAGGTAGGTAGACACTCTAGAGGTACATATGGACACCATTCATCCACCCATCTATCCATCCATCACTTTTCTAGGCTGCTCAACAAGCTCAGGGTGATGTTGGCAACAAGTTACATAGAACAGACCAAACTTCTCTTCCCCTAGAACAGGGGTCTCCAAACTTTTCAGCCAGAGGGCCGCATTAACTATCAAACAGCAGTTTGGGGGCCGACTACACACTCGAGGTCCAAATAAAAAAGAATCAAAACATAGATGTTGTTTTTAATTATTTATTTAATATTATTTTATTCAGTTATTATTTAATAACACATTGATACACTACACATGAACACCTGTATTAGTGGGAATGGTGAAATTGTTTCCTGGGTGCCAAAATAGCAGACATTTCTGGCTTTAGATTTGATGTCCCTAACATCAACAGTGACCTGAGATTATCATCAGACAAGTTTGTTCTCAAATTGTTCTTCACGTATTTCATTCTTGAAAATGTTTGTTCACACAAGTATGTTGTTTCAAAGATTGAAAGGTACCTTGATGCAAAAGTTTTGACATTAGGAAAGTCTTCCTTGGGCAAAAACTGGTAAAAACCCACCAGTCCTTCTTTGAACTTCTCCCTAAGGAAGTCATTTGCTTGCAACTCAATGACCTCCAGCTGCAGTTCATCTGGGCAACTGGCCACATCTGCTTCAAATGGGTTTTGAAACAGTCTCACTTCTTCTGCCTTTGAATCCAAGTCAGAAAACCGCTCCTGAAACTGCAGCTGGAGGTCTTTGGTGATCTCGCATGCAAATGACGTGGGGAACTCAGCTGTTGCTTCAGCCATGAAGACCTTGCACTGCTGAAAGTGCGTCAAGTTGTTGGCCTGTACTTGTTAAAAATACAAGACAAGTTTAGATCTGAAGGCCTTTAGTTGGGTGTATAGATCAGAAACTAGATTTTTCTCTCCTTGTAGTTTTAGGTTCAGAAAATTTAAATGACTAGTTATGTCTGCAGCAAAGGCCAATTTCCATACCCAGTCTTCATCAGATAGTAATGGCTGTGGCTTGCCTTTAATTTCCAGGAAGTCACCTATTTCCTTTCTTAATTCAAATATACTGCTCATAACTTTCTCACAACTTAGCCATCTTACTGCTATGTAATATGGTAAATCTTGCGATTCTGTGTCACTATCTTTGAACATGTCTCTGAACTGTCTATGGTTGAGCCCACGTGACCTTATTAAATTCACCATCTTCACCACAGGATTCAGTACACTGCTAATGTCCACATATTTAGCACACAAAGCTTGCTGGTGAATAATACAGTGCAGGAACATTGGTTGTGGAATGTTTTTCTCATTACACATCTGCTTCACTTGTCCAATCAAGCCTTTCTTTATGCCACTCATGTTCTTTTCTCCATCAACAGTCAGGCAACTGAGGTTAGTCCAGTCCAAGTTATAATCAGCAAATGTTTTTTTCAAATAATTGAATATATCCTCTCCGGTAACAGTGCCATACATGCTATGTAGGGAAGACAGCTCTTGTGTTATGTTCATGTCTTCATCCACACCTCTAATGGACACAAGCAGTTGAGAGGTGGAACAGCTGTCCAGCGATTCATCCATTGCAATTGAAAAATGGCGAAACTTGCTTGCATTTTTCGCTATTTGAGTCACAATGTTTTCACCCATGTCTGCAACACGGCGGGCACTGGTATTTGCACCCAAAGCTACATTTTTAAATTGTTTCGACTTTTCTGGGCAAAGTTCCTCAGCCACCTCCAACAAACATTCCTTCACTACTTTACAATCTGTAAACAGTTTGCCACTTTTAGCCAGGACGCAGGCAACTTTATAACTGGCCTTAGTTAAGGATTCATTTTCATTTGAGGATTTACTGAACAATGCCCTCTGAGATGTGAGTTGATTTTGTAATTTAGAAAAATTTTGGGCACGAACTTTACCCTCCAACTGTGCATATTTCTCCTGATGTTTGCTTCGATGATGACGGCGCAGGTTGTATTCTTTCATCACAGCCACAGTTTTGTTGCAAATCACACACAATGCTTTCTTGCTGGATTTGATGAAGAAGTATTTCAAACTCCATTCTTCTTGAAATTGCCGACACTCATTGTCTATTTTTCTTTTCCTCTTCTCAGCCATCGTTGGGCACTAAAATAAAGTGAGTTCAACATGAATAAATAGTGAAACTGAAAGTATCTTGCACACAATATCGCTCAAAAAACCTGATTATGAGAACTAATTTCGTCGCAATTATAGCTGCAAATGACCTGAAACAATTTTTAAAAATTCTTATGATTCCTTAAGTTAAACTTACCTGAATATAGTCTGCAAATATATCCACTTATGGTAGAGAGATTGTTGCTTTTAATGTTTCCTCTTCAGAATATTCGAAAAATTCTTGTTAAACTAACGACATTCCCAATACTTTATACACACTGGTAAGTAATTACGCGAAGGAAATTATCACTAAATAAAATCGAGTTCAAACATGTTTTGCAATTAGACGCTAACTGACACCAACACCTCCTCATCGCAGCAGTCAACCGCAACTGGCAAACTGTGATCAAAATAATCAAGTCTTGAACAAGCAGCAAACCATTTAAAAACTCTGCCACTAGATGGCGTTATATCATCTCATTGACTGTGAACAGAAGTAGAAAAAGTAAGCAGCGAATAAGGTTTTGCAATGTAGTGATCGGTTGAAAAACATAACACACTACTGCGCGCCTCTATTTTAATTCGGTAAAAATGTAACGTCCACGTAAGCGGCGGCTGTTCTTGGCAGGATACACGTAAATTTCCGTAATTTTTTTCCGTAGATAAAAAAGTCTCCACGGGCCAGAAGAGAGGGCCGTAGTTTGGAGACCCCTGCCCTAGAACATTCACACATATTTCTTATGGCATTTCAACTCATTCCAAGATCATCTGCATAATTTGTTCCCTCTTTATGATGTCTCCTTCCAGCTGGCTATGTTGGGTAAAAACTAGAAGATGCCCAGGGCAGTGGTTCTCAACCAGAACTCCGTAACTAACTAGGGAGCCTAAGTAAATTTCCAGGGGAGCCACAAAATGACTGAAATATTCATAAATTGTTACAAATTTTCAAATCATTAAAAATCAAGCTATAGAAGGTTAAATTTATCTTTTTAAATTGTACCACTTCATCAGTATCCAAAATATATTACACACAGCACACCATGACAGTCTGTTTTGCCAAAGACCCCCTTTAACATAGACTTCATACACTCACCAGCCACTTTATTAGGTACAGTTTATTAGCACCAGGTTGGACCTCTTTTGCCTTCAGAACTGGCATAATTCTTTGTGGCATAGATTCAACAAGATGTTGGAAACATTCCTTAGGGATTTTGGTCCGTATCGACATGATACCACCACGCAGTTGCTACAGATTTGTCACCTGCACATCCATGATGGTGGCGCAGTGGGTAGCACTGCTGCCTCTAGTTAGGAGAACTGGGTTCGCTTCCTGGGTCCTCCCTGCGTGGAGTTTGCATGTTCTCCCCATGTCTGCGTGGGTTTCCTCTGGGTGCTCTGGTTTCCTTCCACAGTCCAAAGACATGCAGGTTAGGTGCATTGGTGATTCTAAATTTTCCCTAGTGTGTGCTTGGTGTGAGTTTGTGCCCTGCGGTGGGCTGGCGCCCTGCCCGGGGTTTGTTTCTGCCTTGTGCCCTGTGTTGGCTGGGGTTGGCTCCAGCAGACCCCCTGACCCTGTAGTTAGGATATAGCGGGTTGGATAATGGATGGATGGACATCCATGATGTGAATTTCCCATTTCACCAAATCCCAAAGGCGCTCTGTTGGATTAAGATCTGATAACTGTGGAGGCCATTTGAGTAGAGTGAACTCATTGTCAGGTTTGAGATGATTTAATCTTAATATGGAGCGTTATCCAGCTGGTAGTAGTTATCAAAAGATCGGTACACTGAGGTCATAAACATATAAACATGGTCAGAATCAATACTCACGTAGGCTGTGGTATTTAAACAATGTCCAGTTGGTACTAAGGGGACTAAAATATGCCAAAATATATCGCTCACAGCATTATGCCACCACCACCAGCCTGAACTGTTGAAACAAGAGAGGATAGATCCATGCTTTCATGTTGTTGATGCTAAATTCTGACCCTACCACCCGAATATCACAGCAGAAAATGAGACTCATCAGACCAGGCAATGTTTTTCCAATTTTCTGTTCTCCAATTCTGTTGATCCTGTGCAAATTGTAGCCTCAGTTGCCTGTTGCCTGGGAATGTCACCCAGTGTGGTCTCCTGCTAGCCCATTTGCTTCAAGGCTCAACATGTTGTGCCTTCAGAGATGCTCTTCTGCATACTTCAGTTGTAACGTGTGATTATTTGAATTACTGTTGCCTTTTTATGAACTTGAACCTCTCTGGCCATACTCCATTGACATCCCTCATCAACAAGGCATTTTCACACAGTGAACTGCTGGTCACTGGAGATTTTCCCTTTTTGGATCATTCTCTGTAAACCCTAGAGATGGTTGTGCATGAAAACCCCAGTAGGTCAGCAGTTTCTAAAATCCTCGAACCAGCCTGTCTGGCACCAACATCCATGCCACATTCAAAGTCACTGAAATCACCTTTCTTCCCCATTTTGATGCTTTGAACTTCAGCAGGTCATCTTGACAATGTCTATATACCTAAATGCACTGAGTTGCTGCCATGTGATTAACTAATTAGATATTTGCATTAACAAGGAGTTGAACATATGTACCTAATAAAGTGGCCAATGAGTGTAGGTTGTATCTGTATGAAATATAATTTAGTTGGAATACATTTACACCTGCCATGAAAATGTTTCTCTGGTGTTTGCTCACGTTTATCTGCACAGCACAGTGCACTGCAGCTACTAGCCTGTAGTTAAATGGCAGCAAAAGTACAAGGGGGTAAATATCATGATCTGTGTTTGGGGGTTCTTACATATTCTCAAAGTCCACTGGGGTACCATGGAGAAATATAGATCAAGAACCATTGGCCTACAATACATTCTTTAACTGATGCCTATACTATAGTTATTATACATGGATGGAATAACTGCTTACCCCCTAGATCTCCCCAGTTTATATGGACCACTCCTAGCTCTCACTGAACATTTTCTGGACCAGGGTATCATCTCTGAAAATGTCTTAGATGTAGTCTACTTTACCTGTTCATGTTTTTTTTTAATTTGTATGAGAGCAGTTCCAAAAGGGTTCACCTCCATCTTACAATCATAATTGTCATTTCCTGGCAATGACAATTATTTTGGAGTTACCTGAGGCCATTCAAACCTAGCCATTAGTACAGCAAGACAGTAATTTCAACACACATCTTTTTAGTAATATTAAAAAGTGAAGTTTACAAGGGGATGTTATAGTCATGGGGTACTTTAACTACTTGCAAATGGCAGAGCATAAGACCAGGAATTTTTAGAAGAGATCAGTGAATGTTTTTTAACACAGTATGTTAAACCACCAATGCTGGGTGAAGCCTGTCTGGATTTAGTTTTTGGTAATAATCAGGGTGTAGAGGTGATTGAACCACTAGGGTCAAGTGACTATAATATAATACAATTCACATTGTACATTGTTTTATAAGAGAACAGATTTAAAGACTAAAATTGTTAAGTTTATCTCTGATAGGGCAAATTTTGAGCAAATGAGGAAATGTCTAAGGAGGATAAACTGGGATAAGCTTTTAAGTGTGCAGATAGTCAAGGAGCATTGGAACAGGATTAAAAATGTTTTACACATAATGCAGGGCAGGTACATACATAAAGTTGGAATTAATAGGAAATTTAAAAAACTGCAGTTGGTTAATAAAGAGTTAAAAAAGAAGCTGCAAAAGAAAAAAAAAACAGCTGTATAAGGTGTATAAGACTACTCACTCCAAAGTGAATCATTGTGTGTATGAGAATATGAGGGCAAACATTAAGATGGATATCAGGGAGGCTAAAAGATAGTTGCAGAGGAATAAAGCAAATAAGCCAAAAGATAACCCTAAGAGATTCTTACAGTATTTTAGTAGTAAAAGAACAGTCAAAGAGTAGGTGAAGTGCATCAGGAATAGTAAAGGGGAATTAAAAGATACAGACAGTGAAATAGCGGACAATCTAAACTTGCATTTTTCTTAGGTCTTCACAAGTGAGGAAATGGATAACCTCCCAGTGGTAAATGGGACTACAAAAAAGGTTCTAAGTGATTTAGAATTTTTAGAGGGAGAAGTAGTGCTCAGATTAAATAGGCTGAAATCAAACAAATCTCCAGGACCAGATAATATTTCTCCTTGAGTTCTTAAGGAGGCTAATGAGTACATATATAAACCTAAACTGTGCAGTGGGGTAATTCAGAAAGACTGGAAAATGACAAGTATTACCCCATTATAAAAATAGGGTGACTGGGCATATCCAAGCAATTATAGACCAGTAAGCTTAACATGCATCACAGGAACTTTAATGGAAGGAATTATTAAGGATAAAATTGAAAAGCACATGGCAATAGGTTCAGAAGAAGGGGGTCATATTTTCTAACATACTGGAATTATTTGAGGAAGCAACAAAAGAATATGGTCAAAGTGGAATTTATGATATTATTTATCTTGACTTTCAGAAGGCATCTGATAAGGTGCTTCAAACTAAAAGAAGTAGGGGTTCAGGGTGATGTTTATAGATGGGTGAAGAACTGGCTCAGACACAGGAAGCAGAGGGTGATGGTGTGAGGAACCTCATCAGAACTGGCTATTGTTAAGAGTGGTGTTCCACAGGGGCCAGTGCTAGGACCGCTGCTGTTTTTAATAAATTTAAACGATTTAGATAGGAATATAAGTAAGAAGCTGGTTAAGTTTGCAGGTGATACCAAGATAGGTGGATTGGCAGATAATTTGGAACCAGTTATATCATTACAGAAGGACCTGGACAGCATACAGGCTTGGGCAGATTTCTGGCAGATGAAATTTAATGTCAGTAAATATAAAGTATTACACATAGGAAGTAAAAATGTTAGGTTTGAATACACAATGGGAGGCCTGAAAATCGAGAGTATGCCTTATGAGAAGGATTTAGGAGTTGTAGTGGAGTGTATGATGTCAACTTCTAGACAGTGTTCAGAAGCCATTAAGAAGGTAAACAGAATGTCAGGTTATATAGCACAATGTGTGGAGTACAAGGCCAAGGAGATTATCCTCAAGGTTTATAAAACACTAATAAGGCCTCATCTTGAGTACTGTGTGCAGTTTTCGTCTCCAGGCTACAAAAAGGACATAGCAGTGCTAGAAAAGGTCCAGAGAAGAGCGACTAGGCTGATTTCAGGGCTACAGGTGATGAATTATGAAGAAAGATTAAAAGAGCCAAGCCCTTTCAGTTTAAGCAAAAGAAGATTAAGAGGTGACATGATTGAAGTGTTTAAAATTATGAAGAGAATTGGTCCAGTGGATTAAGAATGTTATTTTAAAATGAGTTTATCAAGAGCACAGGAACACAGTTAGAAACTTGTTAAAGGTAAATTTAGAACAAACCGTGGGAAGTTTTTCTTTCCACAGAGATCCAAAGACACTTGGAATAAGCTAATACGTACTGTATGGTACATAGTAGGACTTTAGGGTCTTTCAAAACTAGACAATGTTTTTTTCAGAAGAATTAAGTGGACTGGACTGGTAAGCGTTGTCGGGCTGAATAGCCTGTTCTCATCTAGATTGTTCTAATATTCTGAAGGTCTAATATGACAGGATGCCTTTTGTACTTGTTAATTTCCTGATCATTGTGAGTCACCACAAACCTACAGGGCTGGGCCCAAAAAAGGAAATCCTAACATGAACACTGGCCGCTCCAGAATCCAATTAGAGTCAGGGAAATTATCAAATGACTTTGCCATGGAGAGTCTGTCCAAACTCAGTTAAAGTCTGTGTAGAATTAATATAGTCCATCTGTGTCTTGCGGTACTAGTAGGAGTGTGTATCTGAAGGTGTCTTCTGATGGACTGATTTTCATTCGGGGTTAACTTTTCCTTGTAGCTGGTTCTTCTGTGATAGACTCCAACTCCGCATAGCCCTATAATGGAGTTAACAGGCTCAGTTTAGAATATGTATGGAGATTAGCCACACATGCACTGCATATATTTCTAACTCTACTGTATGAGAAGTCTAGTCAACATAGGTGAACTAAGCAATTCACAAAAAATTGAATTTCCAGTGAAATTCAGTGTTTTGCTTCACAAAAAAGTTTGCAGAATAAATTACATTTCGCTTACAGCAAAATTCATGCAACTCACACAAGACAAAGTGCTTCAATGCATTAATTCCACAAATGTCTGCCTGTCATGTAAAATTTAAATAACAATTTCTAATGGAAAAAACAAATCAGCAAGCATTTATTTCCTCAACTAGGAAAAGTTGATAGGTAATGGCGGTTGTCAGCAGTGGTGACTTTTTGCATTCTGAATTTGCCTGTAGAGAAAACTCAGTAATATGCACAAAGGTGTTTTGGTGTGTCTTCATGTGGAAAATATAGAGCATCTCACATTTTTATAAAAAGGAACTGCACTCCTCCATGGTGCTGTGAACAGGATGCATGCAAAAAATGCAATTTATCAATGGAATTAAAAGAACACAGGTGAACACAGAAGTGTGAACAAAGCTTTAGGGAGTAGTATTTCTTGTTTTGAACCCTAAAAAATGTAAAACCTCCAAAAACTCTAGTGAGTTTGAGTTTTGTGATTGTGAAAATGAATTTCAGAGTCATTTTACAAAACTGTATGCATATTGACGCTCGGCTGGTTTACTACTTATCATTACTTGTCAATAAAGCTTCTTTGAACTGCATGAACATTTAAGGGACAGACATACATATTTATGTAAAAGGAGGGATTAATGATAGAGAGACACTGGAGGAGACTTAAGGGTTGTAATGAAGATAAAAAATTATGTTTTTTCAATTTATTAAATAAGATGTGTAATATTTCATTTGTTTGTATTTATTTTAGGAAGATGTAGCTTTTGGGTAACGCACTGTGTGTATTTAAACAGGAGTTTAGCAAAAAGGTTTGGAGGAAGGCAAATGCAGTCACAGGTAGCCCTGTCCGACAGGATAAATGCCGTAGTGCTGTCCGGGGATGAGTGGAGAAGCTGCAGAAGACAAGGTGCAAGGGCCAGCAAGAGAAATAAAGTTTTAAAGCATGGGGTGGGCTAAGGTTGAGACCATTTCAGAAGAGGGGAAAAGGAGAGGAGAAAAAGGGAACCATTAATCTGTTTTTCTTTTGAACAAGCAGCAAAACAAATTTGACGGGAATAACAATGTGCTTTTAGATTGTGGGACACATTTATCCATATAGACAAGAACTCTGGGAATGATATGCAAATGTAAATCAAATGTAAAAAATGGAGCTCTGTCCTTTATTAGAATGTATATTTTTAAGCTCAGATAAACTAACCAGTGTGCATATGCTTGAAAGATAATGTGATATAGGCATTTGGGAACTTTGTTCACATGTATCTCATAATTAGCTTAAAATAACTTTACTGACAGGTAGCGAGACCAAGGAAAATTCTCAGTCATTCATTTTTTGACTGATATCATCTTCCAAAAATAGCCTTCAAGCCATGGTATAAAAGAAATCACCTTTATTGGCTTGACGCAGACTTAGTACAGCTTATAAGGTATAAATGCAGTGTGTTGGGTTGGAGAACTGAGTGATATGAGAATATTAAATAGGTATAATGGGGTGTACATGTAAACAAAGGATAATAATTTAGCCATTTCCAGTATTAACATGTCCACAATTATATAAAGATCCTTAGAGGTGAAAGTGCCTTTTGTGAATACTTTTTTCATGACAAAACAAGGGTGGGTGGCTGTGTGTTTTAATAGACAAACATCCACTGTTTTAAGAGTGAAAGTGACAGGCAGACATGAACACTGAAGGAGAATATAGGGATGGCAACTTACGTAAAGTCAGAATGAGAGACAGACATGCTGGGGAACTAAGGTGACTAGATTTTCCCCAAAAGAATATGGAATGGCTGTGAGGATTGTGTAAAGGGGACAACTGGGGTGTATCATGGTTTTACAAGACTACATACAAACACATTTACACTGCTCATGCGTATGGCAACAACAAAGGATAAAACCAATCCAATACGGCCTTCCACGCCACTCATATGATAAAGTATTATATTGTTTATGTACTTTAAACACCCCTTTGTGCAGTTGCTGGAAGCATATTGCCATGTTGCAATACCATCTACAACTATTTTTACGCTGCTTGCACATACGATAACTCAATAGAATTAGAAAGCCATACACAGCCACTCAGATTGCCTGAAGTATTTTTTTTGCACTTCAGTCAACATTTTACACATGTCAAAACTAACAATAACACAGATTTTTATATTAAATTCAGTCTAGCCTTTTACGGATCGTGTTACTGACAGCTGCAATGTGTTTTAGCAAGAATAAATTAAAAAATGTTCTCACTTAGAAGGAAGTGCCTGTCTGGACATCCACCGTCTAGTGCAGGAAGTTCTATTTATCACTTGATGTAATTTTATGCAGTGTGCGTTTGTCCTACTGTAACTTCTCATGGAAATAACAGTGTTCAATTCCAAAATTAACATGAACAAATAACAATTCCTTCATTGGGGTAACACCCAAGCAGAAATGTTCTGGCCGTCATACACTATTCATTAACAAAAAGACACACTAAACTGGAACAGAAGTTCAAGGTAGATGCAAAACAACTGCATAGACTCAGATTGCATATTGAAACTTATAGTTTTCTTTTCAATTTTTATGACAAACATCTGCACATTCATCAACAATGTCTATATTTTCTTTATTCCAGACAGAAATATGATAATGAATTATTTCTTTTTCATTAGCCCATTAATTAAATTGTGTTTTCATTAGCTACAGCTAGACAGGAGATTTTTGAATGGAAATGGTAAAAGGCCATGCCAGAATGCTTTTAGAAGACCCACTCCCACTTATGTGATTCCTCAAATGAACGGCTCCAGTGGTCCAGATATTTAACAAAGTTTGAATAAAAGCTCTTGACAGGACTGTAATATTCTTCTGTCATAATATTTCCACCCTTGATTCAAACATCCAACTGTACCTTTACACGGATGGTTGCAAACACTCTAAGGTTGTGAATATGCAGTGTAACCTCTCTGTCAATTATGTCCTTTCACTGAACAATCTCAACCTACTTTGTGAAATGCTCTGTAACAAAAGAAATCCTTAATTTTACGCAAGGTTCACATACCATTTTTTTTCTAAAATTGTGGGGCATTTGTCTTGAGAACGAAAGTATGCTTTCTGAATATCTGAAAAATTCATTGAAGAGTTGGTCCCAGAGAAAGAAATGGTGTACTGCCATACTATATATTTTTTTACATTAGAGATGTTTATGGTCATATTCACTACAATAGCATAGTGAAATTCTTGTGACACAGTTGCAGTAATGCACAGTATAAATGAATACAGTAAATAAATAAGAGTAGCAGAACATAAATAAATAAACCAATAAACACATGGGAGTTGTGCACAGTATAATTACACATAAATCAGCAGGAAGGTACAGTACTCAATGCAGGGCAGGTAGGGTCAGGTTATTAGGAGTTCAGTGATCTCATGGCCTCTGGAAAGAATCTGCCCCTGAAGCGGGAGGAGCGAGTGGTGATGCTCCAGTAGCACTTCTCAGAAAGAAGAATGGAAAATAGAGGATGGGCTGGATGGCTCTCATCAGAGATGATGGATTCAGCTCTCCTCAATCATAAGCTGTACTGACAGCCCTTTGGAGGAGTTTGCAATCCTGGCAAATCTGGTTATGAATCCACACCGTGATGTATCCAGTCAGGATACTTTCAATAAGGCAGTAGTAAAAATTCACTTGTATTTTGGTTCCTACCCCAAAGCTCTTTAGCTTCCTTATGAAAAATAGCTTTTCCTGGGCCTTTTTGAGCAGTTTGGTGGTGTTGGCAAACTACGAAAGGCATTTGGTGATCTGGACACTCAGGAACCTGGAACTGCTAATTGTCTGGACAGGGGTACCGTTGATGAGGTCTTACACTCAACAATGGCCTCCTTTGTTCTGTCGACATTCAGGGAAAAGTTGTTGTTGTCGTATCATACAGCCAGGACTTTTACCTCCTTTCTGTAGGCAGCTACATCATTGTCACTAATGAGGCCAATCACAGTGGTGTTGTCCATACACTTAATGATGCTGTGGCCCTCATGCTTTGCTACACATTCATAGGAGAATTGACTTATAGCAGTGGGCTAAAGCAGAAGACTTGTGGAATGCCAATGTTAATGAGCAACATGAAGGAGGTATTTTTGCCAGTCCTCACTGACTGAGATCTATTTCATAGGAAGTCAAACACCCAGCCACAGACAGAGATGCTCAGATCAAAGTCTCTGAGCTTTAGCATCAGGGTGGAGAGCACAATGGCGTTTAAAGAAGAGCTATAGTCAATGAACAGCATGCAGATATAGATGTTTTTCTTTTGCAGATGTCCCAGAACACCGACCCAGACGAATCTTTAAAAATTGCATACTCTACCTGCGTAAAACCACAGAGGCCCTTCAGTTCCTCAACTTGAACAGTGTAGATAAGGAAATTCTGATTAATTTAAAACAGATTACTAAACTTTATTAATCTCAAGTGGAAATTCACATGCATGCAGCAGCAGAAACATAAAAATAAGAATACAGACTCACAGGAAAGATAATACAGGCAACCAATCACTCAATCAATTAATCAATCTGTAAATAAAAACAAACAAACAAACAAATAAATTAATAAATGTATATTGTTTAGATATTTCAAAATGGTATATCAAAATAAACGTAACGAGTGCCCTGGGAGGAAGCATGGAAATGTCTGATCCATCCATCCATCCATCCATCCTCTTCCGCTTATCCGGGGTCGGGTCGCGGGGGCAGCAGCTTAAGCAGAGAGGCCCAGACTTCCCTCTCCCCGGCCACTTCTTCCAGGTCTTCCGGGAGAATCCCAAGGTGTTCCCAGGCCAGCCAGGAGACATAGTCCTTCCAGCGTGTCCTGGGTCTTCCCCGGGGCCTCCTCCCGGTTGGACGTGCCCGAAACACCTCACCAGGGAGGCGTTCAGGAGTCATCCTGATCAGATGCCCGAGCCACCTCATCTGACTCCTCTCGATGCGGAGGAGCAGCGGCTCTACTCTGAGCCCCTCCTGGATGACTGAGCTTCTCACCCTATCTTTAAGGGAAAGCCCAGACACCCTGCGGAGGAAACTCATTTCAGCCGCTTGTATTCGCAATCTCGTTCTTTCGGTCACTATCCATAGCTCATGACCATAGGTGAGGGTAGGAATGTAGATCGACTGGTAAATTGAGAGCTTTGCCTTACGGCTCAGCTCTTTTTTCACCACGACAGACTGATGCAGAGCCTGCATCACTGCGGATGCCGCACCGATCCGCCTGTCAATCTCACGGTCCATTCTTCCCTCACTCGTGAACAAGACCCCGAGATACTTGAACTCCTCCACTTGGGGCAGGATCTCACCCCCAACCCTGAGAGGGCACTCCACCCTTTTCCGGCTGAGGACCATGGTCTCGGATTTGGAGGTGCTGATTCTTATCCCAGCCGCTTCACACTCAGCTGCGAACCGCTCCAGAGAGAGCTGAAGATCACGGCCTGATGAAGCAAACAGGACAACATCATCTGCAAAAAGCAGTGACCCAATCCTGAGTCCACCAAACCGGACCCCTTCAACACCCTGGCTGCGCCTAGAAATTCTGTCCATAAAAGTTATGAACAGAATCGGTGACAAAGGGCAGCCCTGGCAGAGTCCAACTCTCACTGGAAACAGGCTCGACACTGTCGGCAATGTGGACCAAGCTCTGACACTGGTTGTACAGGGACCGAACAGCCCTTATCAGGGGGTCCGGTACCCCATACTCCTGGAGCACCCCCCACAGGATTCCCCGAGGGACACGGTCAAACGCCTTTTCCAAGTCCACAAAACACATGTAGACTGGTTGGGCAAACTGCCATGCACCCTCCAGGATTCTGCTAAGGGTGTAGAGCTGGTCCACTGTTCCGCGACCAGGACAAAAACCACACTGTTCCTCCTGAATCTGAGGTTCGACTATCCGACGGACCCTCCTCTCCAGAACCCCTGAATAGACTTTTCTAGGGAGGCTGAGGAGTGTGATTTCTCTGTAGTTGGAACACACCCTCCGGTCCCCCTTTTTAAAGAGGGGGACCACCACTCCGGTCTGCCAATCCAGAGGCACTGTCCCCGATGTCCATGAGATGTTGCAGAGACGTGTCAACCAAGACAGTCCTACAACATCCAGAGCCTTAAGGAACTCTGGGCGTATTTCATCCACCCCCGGGGCCCTGCCACCAAGGAGTTTTTTGACCACCTCGGTGACTTCAGTCCCTGTTCCCTGAGGTGTTCCAGTATTACACACCACCATTTGTGACACACAGTCCCTCTGCCTCACAAACTGCCGTCTGTTAGTCAGGTCCTCCATGACTGAGGAGATTGTGCTTTTGCTCAGGCAATAAGGCAGAAAGGTGTTAAAAGCACTGGAAAAATCAAAGAGCATTATCCTGACTGTTGTGCTGGCTTTGTCCAAGTGGGAGTATGCTCTGTGGAGCATATACCCTGTAGATGAGAACATCTTCCATGCCCATATGTGTCTGATAGGCAAACTGCAGAGGATCCAGATGCTCTGAAACCAGGGGCTGTAGCTGTTTTAGGACCAGCCTCTTAAAGGTCGTCATGATGTATGAAGTACGAGCAACTATTCTGAAGTGCTTGGGATCCTGGAATGATCTTTTTTTGGTACTGGGACCACACATGATGTTTTCCACAGCTGGGGAACCTTCTGCAAATTATGTATACTGTGTATCCACAACAAAATACTCCACATCAATTGGAAGACTCTCCATGGCTGTACTTATTTGGCTGACACCTTTATCCAAGGTGACTTATGACATTTATGATACAACTGGTTGCCTTTTGTTTGCTTTTCCGTTTGGAGAACATGCCAGTCAACTTGCTCAGGGTTCCACAGTGTCAGCAGAAGAATTTGAACACCCAACCTCAGGGTTTGAAGACCAATGCCTTAACCACTACGTCACACTGCCTCCAAGACAGTTATGTACAAGGTGTGCAGCACAAACAATACTTTTAATGTCTTTTCTCATCTTTTCCTGCAGTTTTTTCCAGGCATTATTCCATCCAGCTCGTCTCACAACATAAAATGGTGTTATCATTGTCTGCACAAAATCCTGCAATCTTTTCACTTATAGAAAATTTCTCAATCACTTTATATTCTGCTTGCAAATCTGTTGTTTCTTCAGTCAGAGCATAACATTCCACTTGAGCTCCACTTGAAAATAAAAAATAACGTAATAACAAATACGGTAACAGGAAAAAATGTAAAAGCCTTTTGATTTTATGCATTTGTACTAAGACTAACAAATGAATATCACTCTTAATCTCAAAGCACTCCTTTCACTGACATGTTAGTTAAAATATTGCAAATAATAGATTCCTATTTGGTACATGCAGAAGTAAACTTGGGATTGTAGACTTTTTGGATTAGTTTGGCCAAACAGTAACCAGATCTGAAGCTATGTCCTTGAACCTTTGGATGATATCCAAACAGAACATCCCTTGCATACATTTTGATGGCTTCAGGATTATACTTTTTAAGAAAAAAACTTTTAGGTGGTGAAGGGGTGTGAGAGATAGTTGGCCAGTCAGGGACATAGGATGATTAGGGGGCCAGAATGACTAGGCCATGATGGGTAATTTAGCCCGGACACCAGGAAACACTATACTCTTTATGAAGGATGCCCAGGGATCATTTATGACCAGAGAGAATCAGGACCTCAGGTTGTATGTCTCATCTGAAGCAAGGCAACATATTTGCAGTACTGTGTTCCCATCACTGTGCTGGAGCATTGGGAGCCAGATACAGATCACAGGGTAAGTGCGCACTAATGGCCACACCAACACCTGTTACAGCAGCAACCCTAGGTTTTCCAAGATGGTCTCCCATCTAAGTACTGTCCAGGTCCGATAGATAGATATATATTCATAAATTCAAATTCTTTCTGTAAGTTCTTCATTAAAAGAGCCCAAATACTTAGTTTTATTAATAGACTAGCAAAATAACCGCGCTTCGCAGCGGAGAAGTAGTGTGTTAAAGAAGTTATGAAAAAATAAAAGAAAACATTTTAAAAATAACGTAACATGATTGTCAATGTAATTGTTTTGTGACTGTTATGAGTGTTGCTGTCATCAAGGATTTGATTATCATTATTTCTTTCAATCAGGTTCGTATTTGGAGGATGTGTTGTGTTAAAGTTATATTCCGTGTTTGTCAACCGTTGTAAAGATAACAGGTTTTATTCATCGAAGTGTTCACTACCCAAATCGGTACTCGTGAATCTAAAATGTTTAACAGGCATTCCCGGTATTAAGTTGTGGATTTGCTTGCGAATATTTAGCGGCAGCATGTCTATGAACATAATTTAAACTTAAGCTTTACACCTTGCTTTCCTATTGATATGTGTACAAAGGCTTCTTCAGCGTCAGAGGGTTGTTCGTTTCTTACTGCATCAATAAACAGCTCGTCTTCCTCTTTATTTGAGACATCACACACTGCATGTACAGGTTTACCTTTCCCAGTCCTGCAAACTTTAGTGAAGTGGTTCAATTTACCACATTTTTTACACTGTTTTCCTTTAGCTGGACATTGACTTTTTCCACCGTGTGCTTTATTTCCGCAGTAGCTGCACTTATAAATATGCTTGTATGTATCACACGCTTCATATTCTTTTGCTGCCTTCTCAATTGTGTAATGCGTTTTTCTGTTCAGCGCTTTTTGGAGCTGTTGCTTTTTGTCTGCATACTGCATTCACAGTCAGTTCATGTGAGCCGCTTAGAGAACATGCATCGAAGGTTCTCAGCTGTGCTTGTGCTATCTCGTGCGATCTTGCGATGTCCACGGCTTTATTTAATGTTAGCTCAGACCTGGCACTTAAAAGTTTCTCTCGCACTTTCGCTGAGTTTGTGCCAAACACTATTCTATCCCTGACCATCTCATCTTCGTTTGCATAAGCACAGTCCTTCATCAGCAATTTTAACTCTGTTACAAAGTGATTAAAAGTCTCGTTTATACCTTGCGTCTTCTCACTAAACTTGTATCTCGCAAATATCGTATTCGTCTTAGGCATGACAAACACCTCGTAGCGGCAGCGTGTCTATTGGATTGCTGCTGACGGACAGCCTTATATGGGCAGGCACTCGATTACGTGGGAGGCGTGGGTATGGGGCACACAATATAGGCAGGCAGCGAACTAAGTGAGAGGCGAGTCGATGGGGGAACGCAACTCTGCCTCACACGGCGACAGAGCTGCAGGCTATGGCCGTATATATGTACGTAAGTAGGATTCAGTTATGACCGTTACGCGTAGAATTTCAAAATGATACCTGCTTAACTTTTGTAAGTAAGCTGTAAGGAATGAGCCTGCCAAATTTCAGCCTTCTACCTACACGGGAAGTTGGAGAACTAGTGATGAGTCAGTGAGTGAGTGAGTGAGTGAGTGAGTGAGTCAGTCAGTCAGTCAGTCAGTCAGTCAGTGAGGGCTTTGCCTTTTATTAGTATAGATTAAGCATGTGGATAAAGCAAGACATCTCAGGCACTTGCACAGTTCCCAAGTTTGGAAGCTTTGCTTAATAAATGCAGAATATCTGATTGGTCCAGTATTTTGTGTTCCTAATATAAAGCAATGTGTTCTTTCTTGAATGTCATGCATGCTGCCCTGGCAGCATATGTCACTGAACTGAGAAATGACTTATATTTAAAATATGGAACAAATGAGTTGGGACACCAAGATTTGGCAAAAAATGTGGAACTGCCTTAGAAAATAAGGGACATCAGGTCACCCTAAGGGGAACCGATTTACACTCTTGTAAGGAGTGTAATGACAGGGTGACATGAACACAACATTAAAATAGAGGGTCAACTTCTGATATACTCTACATTTATGGTGTGGGATGTATGCTGGGTTAGACGGGTGTAAAGGGGGGCAAAAGTGTACACACTTACAAGGGGGACAGACAAGATCAATAAAGAAAGGAGAGCGGAGGGACATCAACTTACAGCACTTACACACAGGGCGGGGGAGTGTCAGCATACACAGACTTACTGGGGGACAGAAATACACACACACACACACACACACTTATAAGGGGACAGACAAACATGAACAATGAACGAAAAGAGAGTGGAGGGAAACTTACTTACCTTCAGTCTGGGTCGGTGGTGTTGGTGGAGGTGAATGTCAGACATACACACACACTTATAAAGGAAAGAAGGAGAAAGATGGACAGACATGAACAATTATGGAGAGAGATGAGGGACACTTACCCAGAAACACTCAGGGCTGGGGGGCATGTAAGGACAGGAATAGACAGAAAAGCTGTACACAGACCTTCGAGTGGAGGAGCCCAGGGGCAGCTATGTATCTAAACAGATGTTATTCACTTCAGTCATTTTTATATAATGTTATTCCTAATGGACATTACTGCAGTATAATTTCTCTTGTTTATCCACAAGGTTTTTGCTCAATTATCTGATCTTTCATGCATGTTGAATAAATTAGATGGCACAAATACTGGGTCCCCTACTGCTTGTTAACAGGTCTGCCTTCAAGATCTCTAACAGGAAGGGGGGCTGCAGACTGCTCTACTGATAACTGTCATTTTCTTTTTCTTTTTTCTTTTTCCTTGCACTCTTTATACTTCTGCTAACAAACAAATCTCTAATTAGTTCTCCTTATTACCTGCAATTTGTCCTTCAGAATTTCTAGGCAGAATCCCATTGTCTGTCTCATGTTGAAAATAAATATTGCATTAATTATATGGATAATTGTTTCAATTGTCATAAAAATGAATGCATATGAGATCATTTTTGAAATTCTGCGTTTTAATAGATTCTTGCTTATCATGCATGTTGGTCGGACATGCAAGTAAGAATTTCACTGTACTCTGCACGTGTATCAGTATTACTACTATGGCTACTACTGCTGCTGTTTAATATTGCATGAATGTATTATCCAATAATAGTTGATAAGAACAATGAAATTGTGAAATTCATTGATCCATTTTCTGAACCCACCTGCTACATGAACTAAGCCAGAAATGTGAGCTTGCATAACATCGATCCATTATCCAACCCACTACCTCCTAACTACAGGGTCATGTTTATATGTTTATGACCTCAGTGTACCGATCTTTTGATAGCTACTTCCAGCTGGATAACGCCCCATATTAAGATTAAATCATCTCAAACCTGACAATGAGTTCACTCTACTCAAATGGCCTCCACAGTTACCAGATCTCAATCCATCAGAGCACCTTTGGGATTTGGTGAAATGGGAAATTCACATCATGGATGTCCATCCATCCATTATCCAACCCGCTATATCCTAACTACAGGGTCACGGGGGTCATTGGGGGAGCCAATCCCAGCCAACACAGGGTGCAAGGCAGGAAACAAACCCCAGGCAGGGCACGCACACACACCAAGCACACAGTAGGGATAATTTAGAATCGCCAATGCACCTAACCTGCATGTCTTTGGACTGTGAGAGGAAACCGAGCACCCGGAGGAAACCCACACAGACACGGGGAGAACATGCAAACTCCATGCAAGGAGGACCCGGGAAGCAAACCCGGGTCTCCTTACTGTGAGACAGCGGCGCTACCCACTGCTCCAGCATGCCGCCCTTGCATAACATTCACGCATTTATTTCCAAGTCCACTAATTCCATCTCTAGTTCACAAGGAGGCAAATCCCCTCCTGAATGGACTCAGTCCTAGTAGTAGTGGGAAAACATACAGTGGCCATTTTGTGCAAATTGTGTTAAATAGAATAAAAAAAACATTGTGCACAGTTGTTGGACTGGAAGGTAACCCATTATCTGGAATACTGAGGCAGCTGATCCAGCCCAAAATACGCTACCATGACACCAATATAAAAATTGTCTATTTTAAGACTCTCTCTAGAACATTGTTGTATTATGGAGGACCAAAACATTTTCTGACAATAATGCGCTTAAGACAGGAGCTGACCCCAAACAGGAGGCTAGTCTGCTTTGAGAAATGCTTACAGTAAGTACACATCCACTGACAATATGACCCTATAAACCTATAAACACTGTGATAGAAGGCTAGTGTAATCAAACATGTTAAAGGAAATTGAAGTATGTGGGAATAATTCATGTGAACTTGGGGACAAAATGTACTGTTCATACAAACAGTGACAGGGTCAGGAATTTAACCCCAAATCCTTAATTAATGCTACACCATTGTACAATCCTTTCAAAATCAATACACAAATTCTATAAAAATATTTATAAAATTATATTAAGATAACATCAGACTATTCAAAACTGAAATTCTTGCAAAAATATTGTGCATTGAAATTGGGAGTGAGCAGAGATGGAAGGAATACTTTATTCTTACAATTGCTCACAGAGTCCAAGTCTGAATGCTTCTTGCTGTTTGTCTCTAATAGCACATGATGCACTTAATTACTATTTTTAGGTGACTTTTGTTGCCAGCTGACAAGGGGAGGTGCCCATTAGAGTCTACAAAAGCACCCATAATGCACATGCCTATGAAAGTCCACAAGTCATCCTGCTGCATCGTCCATCTTACTCCCTCATAAGAGTCCACATGAGCACTCTGCTGTGATATCCTTTGTTCATACTCCATAAGACCCCAAACATCCCAAAGATCTGTTCATGCATCATGACTGATGAGACTCTACAATACTCTTTGCTGTATTATTCTGCATACACAATGCCATGAGTGTCTACAAAACACTGTGCTGTGCTGTCTGTCCTGCACCCTTGTGGGCAAATGAAGCTCACTGCTGCATTATCAGTCCTACAGCCTTAAATAGAAACACAAAATATCCTGCTGCACCATCTGTCCTGCACATCTGTATGAGTTTTTGTGCCTGCGACACCGACTGGCTTCTCTACTAACACCTACTACAAGATGGCATGGAGCTGCCAAGGAACAGTTTTGCCACCTGCCAGTCTTCATGCCTCAGTGATATTCTGGTCCTGGCCAGGGTTTAACTGCACGCAATTGCAAGTCATAAATGGACACAATAAATTTATAAGTTGAATGATCAATTAATTGGCTAACTAATTTTATTTAAACTAATCTCTCTATATATAAAGTCCAACGTCTGTCTGTCTGTCCGTCTGTCGTCTTTCTGTATGTATGTCCGCTTTTCACGAGAGAACTACTTAACGGTTTTAGATCGGGAATTTTCTATAATTTGCTTGAACATTCCGTTTTAATGTTGTGACCTCTGTCATTGCGATAAGTATCATTGTTCACTTGCGGTCCCGATTTATTTGGACAAATCTGAGAGAGACACAGCGGGCTGCGGGTAGGGGAGCGGGGTCCTCCCCACTCACGCGCCAGCCTCAGGGTGTACCTTACATTAGCTTAGCTAGCGAACAAGAGAACTACTTAACGGATTTAGATCAGGCTTTTTCTATAATTTGCTTGAACATTCCAGTTGATTTTGTGACTTCTCTCATGATGCTAAGAATCGTAGTTCGCTCGCACGAGCGATATATTTGCGCTAATCTGAGAGAGAGGCTGCGGGCCGAGCGGAGAGGGAAGCGTGACATCAGGAGTAGGGAGTTGGTCTACCTCTGTGTTTTGGAGCATAACTTTCCTCCGCTTAGCTAGCGATACCTTTTTGTTTATTGATTTTTAAAGTTTGTCCCGTTTCACTACTACGCTGGTGGAGCCGTGGGAAACGGCTAGTATAAAATAAATGAGTGGAGTCAGCAGAGACATTTTGAACAGGTGAACCTGTGTGTCGTCTCTTATCTCAATCTGCTTTCCTCATGTCTGCTCTTAAGTGCGCATTTCTCTTTCTTTGTCTTTTTGTCTTTCCACTCTTTATAATCTTTCCCCTCTTTCCAAGCTACAGATCATATCAGACATCCTTTGTCTCTCCAATTAGAGATGCATTAAGCAGTCATATTGTGGAGGTAATCAAAGAAATAAAGAAACCTCTTCCTTTAATTAGGGTGATTATACATGTGCACAGACATAACTTGCCCCACATACTCAAAAGGAAAGCCTCAACCATACAGTTATATACTATAGACCCTCAGGGTTACAGAGTAGGGTGGGCTTGGACGCTGAAAGCAGATAAAAAAAAACAAAAGATACTTATGGTCAGTTCTACAGTTAAGAAGTACATCGTATCCATCAGTACAAAGTTTCTTTCAAGTTTAGGCCTCAGAAGCACATAATTTACAAGAAATGCAACTAAACCTGGGTAGAAGAATAATGAGCAATATACACAGAAACCAGTTCTTTAAGTAAAAATACTCATCCATCCATCCATTTTTTTCTGAACCAACACACTTCACTTTAATGGCGCAGGGGTGAAGCCAATCCCAGCCAGGTTTGGGTATAAGGCAGGAACCAATCCCAAATGGCATCCCACTTTATGTTAAAATCTGATATGACAATGCATTTGTGCTTATAGTTTTATTTTTTAAAATGTGTTATAAGTGTTCATTTGATAAGAGAAACATTTCTACATTCTAAGAAAACAAAACTGCTTAACAGGTACAGCTTACAGCTTAATTCATAGCATAAAACTGAAGGCTGCCAGTGTGGCCCTCACCACTGAGTTGCTGTTTGGCCATAAATGAGTTGCCAGTTCTTGAAGTGCATCAACTATAGACTTGTAGAGTTTTGAGATGGTGGTCAGTATGGGAAAGAACTTAATAAAGTAAAAATTGTATGCTTTATGTTTGGGTGTATACAATTAATGCAGTTATCATAACCCTGTATTTAAATCCTGGCCTATTAGTTGACATCACATCCTTTCCGTTTCTGTCCATTTCCATTTGTTGTCATCACGTCCTTTCCATTTCTGTGGGGGCTTTCACAGGGCACTCTGAATTTATCCCACATTCCCAATTGTATTTTGAGTGGCTATTGAATGAACCCTATGTGAGTCAGTGGGTAATGTAATGGACTTCCTATTCAGGGATGGTTCCAGCTTTGCTCCAGATGCTGCTGGGATAGACATTATCCTCCTGCAACCCTAAATTGGACTGAGCAGATTTGATAATGTTATGCTATATCATGTGTGTAAAGGTATCCTGTAATGGACTAGTGTACCATCTGGACTTGATTTGTCACCCTGCAACACTTCAATAGAATCAAAACATTTGGAGAGTTTGTAGATGCACCAATGACCTTTCCTTGGCTACTCTGTTTGCACTCCAGTAAAGGCAAGTCTAGTTTGAGTGTTATCAGACATGCGCCTGACCTGAAAGGTGCCAACTAACCTCTTAGGGGGACAAAAAGAAATGTCAAAACCAGACTTTCAACTGTCACCTGTAACCTCTTACCTGTGTCATTGTTGGTATTGGTTGTACCCCACATATTCAATTCTATGGACCTTTATGGCATGGGGGGTGTCTTTCCTTCCAAGCCTTTACTTCAACCCATTTTACCACCAACAGAAGGCTTTAGAAGAGTTTCCTCTAATAGTTTTAAGGGACTACATTTAGACAAGGAATGGGCAATCTTTGCCTCTTGGCTAACTAGTAAAAATTAGACAGAAGAATTAATTTAGATCGATAAAGAGTGTAGGAGGCATACGGGATGGACAGGCGTCCCAGCAGGGATTTGGAAAGATCCCTTACCTGGACGGGATGTCCTGAGGATAGAGAATGGTATCCCAGCCAAGAGAAAGAAGGAGCTCACACCCAAACAAGGCTGCCCTAGGGGATGGATGGACATCCCAGCAGGACGTGGTTCCAGCACCTTCCCAGCATGGGAGGAAAGGGAAGGACAGGGAAAGATAGATATCTAGTTCCTACAGGTGCTAGATGGCAGTAGCCCTCCATGATGGCACCCATTCAGGAATCAGCAAGGAATGATGGTAGATATAGTCTGGCAATACAGCCCTGCTGAGAACCATGGGTGCTGCAAGGAGATGCTGTAGAGAGATGCACTCCCCAATTTGTGGGACTGTCATGTCACCCGGCACTACTTCCAACAGGCAGTACCCTGGCACCGGAAGTATTCCTGAGTCCTTAATAAAAGGGACCACACTACCTTATCCAGGTGATTTGGAGCTAGGAGGAATGAAAGCAACACTCGACTGGAGCAGGGTAGTGCGCTTTTAGAGGAAATGAGGGGAGAGAGACTATTGAAAGAGAGAGAAGGAAAACCTGTATTTGTGCTTGTGCTACTTTTGGAGGATTTTTGGTAAATAAACCTTACATTATTTGAACCTGGGACCGTTCTAGATAGATAGATAGATAGATAGATAGATAGATAGACAGATAGAATTTTATTTGTCCCTAGTGGGAATTTGGCTTTTTACAGAAGGTATTTTAATAAAATAAAAAAAAATAGATAGATATACACACACACTTTGGTCTGAACGCACACCAGAATGAGTA
Organism: Polypterus bichir lapradei; assembly: GCA_026402145.1. Taxonomy (NCBI): domain Eukaryota; kingdom Metazoa; phylum Chordata; class Cladistia; order Polypteriformes; family Polypteridae; genus Polypterus; species Polypterus bichir. The sequence goes on along the minus strand of JANRMT010062791.1, from coordinate 127,946,857 downwards.
AACAGTTGTGCTTTGGCAGTCCCAGTCCCAGTGATGCTATAAAAAAGCCTCAGTAGCGTTTCTTGACACACTTCTGCTTAGCGATTCGCTGCCTGAAAGTCCTCAGTGTTAGTGTGTCAGAGAGGGAATGTGCGGCATTGGTCATAATGGCACTCCGTTTTGTTTTCATTCTATCCCAGGGGGGGCAGAGTGCCATAACTGTGCTTGCCCTTTTTATTAGCTTGTTGTTTCGGTGGACCTTTTTTGAAGTGTTATAAGAATTATAGTACCTGGGTGAGTTCAAGCAGTCTTCATTCAGTATCAGGTGGATTCTTTTCTTAGTTGCAAATTATGTGTTCTTAATCAAAAGATAAAAAGAAAAAGATTTCTTACTGGAGAGAGAGCTCCTTAAAAATGTATGTAGCAGCAACAACTCCATGAGAGTGTCCATGAAAGGTTCCTTGACAATACCTGTTTTTGCAGCCGAGCTGTGCTATTTACAAACGTGTCAGAAAAGCGGTATTTGAAATAAAAGCTCCATGAAAGTGTTTTAGAAGATCAGCAAGTGAACTAAGAGAACTCTTTTTCGAGCTTGTTTCAGAGACGGCAACCACCTCCCTTCTCACACACATCAAACATTGCCTGACTTATTCTTATCTCCATTAATAGTGGATGTCAGGACATTTTACAGTTTCTCAAAACACATAGAAAATGATGCTAAATCATAATCATAATTAGTCAAGATTAGTTTCCCATGGGAGTCAAAAGCTGGAGTTTCTAATTAAGCAAAAAACTTTAAATCCTTCTTTGCCATTAAGCTTTACCAGAATAAAATGCACTTCTGTTAAGCTTCACAAGACTTTCAGGCTAAGGCCTATTGCCTGACATCTGTCAGCTGAGAAGGTTAAAGTACACTCTTAAAAATAATGTTCTTTCATGGCACTATGTGGTTCTTTACTGGGTTGTGTGGTTTCTCATGGAACTATTGCTTGACAAAGCACCATTTCATTCTGGGGTAGGCTGTTTGCAAATTAAGTTGGTTCTTTCTGCTTTGAAAAACTTCCTAATATGTATATAAAACATGATATGTTGGACTACCTTGTAGAACACTAACAGATTAGGAAAACCTGGAGTTAGCCTGTGTTATTGTATGCAGGTACTGTCCTTTTAAAATCATGTTCTATTGAGATTTTACAAATCTGTTGCCATCCATTCATGGTTATTTACAGTATGGAGCCTGTTATGGATCTAAATAAGTAAAGTTTCTCTCTGGGACCTTTATGCGGATGGGTCTTTTAGGAACCAAAAATAGTTCCCCTATGGCAGAGATCTGAAGAACCACCTTTATTTTTAAGAGTGTGTACCTCCATATAGTTGTCAAATCTAAATTATCTCAGTGAGAGTCAGTGATATTATGCTTGACATGGGAATCACCTTCATCACACCAAAGCACAGTCAGTAAAGGAGTTAACAAGTTGCTGTTTAATGTAATGCCTGGAGCAGAGAGCACACCATCATGAATTGCTTTAAAAACTAAAGAAGGGTTATGTTATATTATGTTACTCTATGCTGAATTATGTCTCTATGCTGAATTATGTCTGGGACTGGAATCTTCTTAAAATAAACAGAGGGAGACAGGAAAAGGTTTAGGGTAGCCACCCTGTATACTTGAAAAGATGAGTGTGGATAAAAGGCAAAAAAGCAACATTATGTCTTTACAAACTTGAGTCCAAAACAGAGGTACAATGACAAAGATGGCCACTATATAGCTGACTGATAGGAAGAGGTGGGACTGGAAGCGGAAATGATGTCATAGGGAGGCAAGAGTGGAAGTGATGTTTTTAAGAGGCAGGTTCTTCTGATGGAAAGAGGAAAAAGAGTTAGAGAACAGCGCCAACCCCTGGTCCGGAGGAGAAACACATTTATTTGAGCCCTTAAACTGTCTCCCATGCCCATGTGTGTGACAATGTAAAAGAGAATTTTGATTTTATATAGCACCCTATATTGAGTAATGAGCACACTTTGTTAATCAAGAGTTACATTACATCACATTGCTCCATATTGAATTATATTTGATACTGGAAAATCTTAATTTTGCTAAAATCAATTACTCTTTATTTTCACATAGCACCCTTTACATAGCACACCTCATGTGGACAAGAACATGATACAAAGTTTGAAGTTAAACTGCCAGATTACTCAGACAGAAAACAAACAATTCAGACTTGTGCCCCCTTTCTTTTTGTAGGACCGCATTTCAGTGTGGCACGATCAGACTAATCGATATGCGACGGAACTGAGGGACTTCAAACAGCAGATTGTTGGTGTCTTAGAGAACGTGGAGAAAGAACGAGAGACGCTGCGTTCTGATATGGAAAATGTCAACACCCGTGTTGATCGCATGGAGAGGGAGATGGACTACCTGGAGACCCAACACCCTGCCCCACCATGTGTGGAAGTGGATGACAAGCTTGTTGAACAGCAGGTCACTAGAGTGAAGGAGAAGAACAAGGGCAAGTACGAGAAACTAACAGGTAAGTGAGATGGTAAGGTGCTCTTTGCTTTGCCATAATGCTGTAGACTCCAGGTGTCCACATACATTTACTGATTTACCCCATAGCTTAGTCTTCTGAGAAATGAATGTCTTTGTTTTGTCCAAGCAGGAGCATGTTAACTCAGAACAGAACAAGCCTCTAGTGGACGATTATGAGGCAACTGCCAACATCTATAGAGCAACATTTGCGAACTTATTTGTATGTGCGTATCGAACTCCATGAGTGTAGTTTTCATTATGTGCATTACTGGTTATCTAAATGTTTGTGCATATGAGGCAAATTAGCACATTTGTGTTTCTTTCAATGTATATGCTACATCTACAACATTCTGTGGGTGTTTCTGCCTTGGTAAATATATATACAGTGGTACCTTGAGATACGAGCCATCACTAGGTCGATTTTTTGCCTTGAGTTACCAGCCAAAATTCGAAATACAAGCCATCAAAGAGCTTGTTGCTGTACATTCCGAGGAACTGATGACAGAGGAGTTGACGGAACAGACGCAGCAACATACGGAGGTTCTCATTTCAGAGACATTCTAAAGGGGAGGACTAAAACAAAGCTCCTTGGACAGGTTTCTATTGAAACGCCCTGCGAATGAAAGTGACGAAAGCATGGCAAAAAAGAACAAAACTAGTGAAGAAGAAAACTAAGTTAAGCAAAAGTGAAGTGAAAGAAAAAAACATTACAATACGCTAATCGGCTTCGCCAACATCTGTTTATTTCTTTAGATTCTCTTTTATGTATTAGATTTTATTTTGTTTGTATACAATATTTGTTCATTATAAATACATTTTTCTTATGTTGAAAACATTTAACAAAAAATTGGAGTGGTTTTCTGGGGGCTGGCACGAATGAATCTTATTTCAATTACTTTCAATGGGGAAAATTGATTTGAGATACAAGCATTTTGACTTACGAGCTCGGTCATGGAACGTAATTAAACTCGTATCTCAGGGTATCACTGCATATCAGTAACGGCACAATGCACGATAACATGCAGTGAATACACTTGACTTGAGCATTCATAGTTTTCGTACTCTTTCTCTGTACGTTTACTTTACATCGAAGTTTCCCAAGATAATTATGTTATATTGGCCTCCCTGATAGGAATTTTTGCAAATTCAGTAAAAGTAAAAAAATGAAAAGTCCTATTAATGCAAGTATTCATACTCTTCCCTTGGTACTTAATTGAAGCCCCTTTTCCAGCTATTACAGCCTGAGGTCCCCACACTTTGAGTTGGTGATGTTCTACCATTCATCTCTGCAGATCCTCTCAAGCTCTGTCAGGCTGGGTGGAGACCATTGGTGAACAGCTATTTTCAGGTCTCTTCAGAGATGTTCAATTAGGTTCAAGCCTGAGCGCTGTCTGGGCAACTGAAGAACATTCCCAGAGTCGTCCCTAAGTCATTTCTTTGCTTAGGATCATTGTTCAGTTAGAAGGTGAACTTAATGCCAAACAAGAACAAAACTAGGTGGGCATCAGTGGTAAATGACCTGTGTTGGTTGAGGCTAGGGAGGCATTCAGTCAGTCAGTCATTTTTAAACCAGTCTAATCCAACTCAGAATCAGGGAGCCTATCGCAGCAGCTCCTTGCATAGGGTAGGGAATAGACACAGAGAGAGTACCAGTCCATCGGGGGGTCAAGAAATACCTAAACACAGCATAATCTTAAATATGGCAGTTTCCCACAATTTTGTTTATCTTAAATCCTCTAGGACATCTGGTCTTAAACATGGTTATGTGGTCTTTTGCCACAAACTTTAATTTTTACATTAGTTTCCTCTTTTATAATGTTCATGCAAATACCTTTTCATTCTTCACTGTTGATGTCTTCATTACAGATTGCAGAGATATGATCTCTAGCATCAAGGCCATGAAGATTGTCAAGAGGATAGGTGGACCTATAGGACTATGGACAAAAGACACAGTGGCTGGATCAGATAAAGTCTATGTTTTCAACAGCTCACACGGACACATCATCTATGAATTTGCCACAATACGTGATCTTACCTCATCCTTGGGATTGACACGCGCCAGGAAAATCAAGTTGCCTTTCCCATGGGCTGGCTCTGGGCACACTATATATGACGGCTATGCTTACTTTATCAAAGAAGGCCAGGAGTTTCAAGTGATTAAGTTTGACCTGAAGAATGAGAGTGTGGTGGACAGTGCTGTGTTCCCTTCTGAGGAGCAGGTGCCAGTCTATGGCCTCTCCCCTCAGACCTACATTGACCTCGCAGCAGATGAAGAAGGCTTGTGGGCTATTTATGCCACCAAGGAGAATGAGAAAAACATCTGTTTGGCAAAGATGGACCCCAAGACTTTAGATATTGAACAGATGTGGGACACACCTTGCCCCCGGGAGAATGCAGAGTCTGCCTTCGTAATCTGTGGCACCGTCTATGTGGTTTATAACACCAAGTTGCCCAGCCGGTCTCGAGTGCAATGTGTTTTTGATGTCAGTGATATGGTGACCAGCGAAGATGCCCCCCTCGTCTACTTCCCCAAGCGTTATGGCTCTCACTCAAGCCTGAAGTACAACCCCAATGAAAAACAGATCTATGCTTGGGATGATGGTTACCAGATTCTCTACAAACTATCCATGAAACAGAAGCTGGATGTGTGAGGACCACAGACTACAGCAAGATCCATTCATCAGTTTAACAGAAAAACAGAAAGGGACCACCAAAATCGTTACCCCAACATCCCCCTTTGTGGCGTGCAACCCACCCAAGGTAGAGTTGCTGAGGGTACAGGTACCATTTGGTTTTGTCTGTAAGTGAGGCTAGATATCAAAAATGATCTTTCTGTTCATTTTGTGTCATTTTTTGCCAATGCTTATTGTTATATTAAACTTCAACAGTAATTATTAATTACCTTTTGCACCAGTTAGTTTATTATTTTCCCAAATCTGTTTTTCTGTTACTCATTAAATGCTAATATCAGTATCCTTACATTTTGCTCGCATTGTTTTCAATAATAAAGTTTGTATCTTGCTGATTGGTCACTTTGCTGGTTTTACTTATCCCTGGGCTCCATTTAGCTTGACTAGCCTGTTAATCTGTTCCTTCTGCTGCTCATCTTCTTGCTGAATCCATTACCATAGATCGCACTGCTGCTCCATTGAATCCGAAGTACAGCATACTAGAATCCTCTACCCAAAAACATCTTGTCAACATTGCTTCTGTTTTTTAAATAAACCAGTTTCCAGTAGCCTATAGTTGACTGATCCTCCTTGCTTTTACTGCAAGGCTGTGCACTATGTGGCAATGCAGCCTAATAAGCATAACAGTAGTCAGCTAGCTAGAATGAAAACGTTTTTGTACATGGACATAATGTAAAGAACTGGATGTGAACTGAATTGGCAATTTGAAATGAATTTCATAAATTGTATTATTACTTCCAGCTAAATTCATGCCATTCACACAAGATGGAAGACAATTAGATACTCAGATAATGCAAAAACAACAAAGTTAACATTGGCCAACATCCCAGTGCTGCACTGTGGGCACCTTGTTGAACTCATAGTAAATTGAAAATCCAAATAATAAATCATGTCAACACTAGGTAAGTGAAACTAACAATGTGGCAACTCACTACTGTTATTTATTGTAGAGGGTCACACAGAGAGTGCTCCGACTGAAAAAGGAATTTTACAGCTTGTCTAGAACAAAGGACTCTAAAGTGATCTCTCAGTTTCACCTGCATCGACAGTTGCCCAGTCTGTCACTGTGGCACATTCTGAATGGATATATGAACCCAGAAAAAGAAGTGGATAAGGACAGATACCCAAACGGGCTTACCTGAGAAAAAATTAAGCGATTCACTTAAAGAAATAACAGAAGGCTAGCACATAGGGTAACAACAAAGAAAACAACAAATTGCGCCTCTTGCTCCTAGACACATGCAAAGTTGCCCTTATGTGGCATCTACAGTCTACTCCTTCTCACCTCCATCTTCATCATCTACTTTAGCCTACTGCTTCTATTCCCCATGAGAGAAGCCCTTCCCAAACAATCCTACCGACTCTGAGCTCACTGTTTGAAAGTCCCGAGGCTCTTTTAAGGCATGACATGGGAACACTTGCTGTGCAACAATTGCTTACAGCAGAAAATCAGTTTTGGAACCTGACAGAGTTTAAGAAGGAACTTTACTGAAGCGCTGTCCAAGTATTGATGCCTATTATGACTGTCTTCCAGGCAACTTCATGGAAGTCTGTATAATGGCACGCCATATTGTTGCTGCCTTCTATCAGATTGAAGAACTAATTTAGAATATCACCTCTTGTCATTTCTTTACTATTTTATCCATCAGTCCACTGGGATGCTGAACTCTGTACAGCTTGACCATTTTTATTACAATTTTTATTTTGCAAAACACTTTCAACTAGTCTTCTTCTTCCATGTGTGGAAGATCAGTGTCGACACAGACAGACACGGACTCCAGATGTCAAAAAGCACACACGTTTTATTCCTGGGCACACAACACAACACAACACAACACAATACTCAGCCCAATACAGCTCACAGTCCTTTAGACTCCTCCCGTCGCAAGCTCCATCCTCTTCCACCTGACTCTGGCTCCCCGAATGGAGTGAGGTGGCCTCTTTTATGGCACACCCAGATGTGCTCCAGGTACTGTCTGATGATCTTCTGGCAGAAGTGCTGCCCTTGCACCTGGAACCACTCCGGGTGTATCTGGTTCCTGTTCAGGCAGCACTTCCTGGTGTGCCGGAAGTTCTGCGGTCCATGGATCAGGAGCCATCCAGGCGCCTCCCTGGTGGCGGCCACGGACCTAGACAGGGATGAGCTTCCCAGCTCTGTATCTGTGGCCCTGATGGAATCCAGGGAGGCTGCCCTCTTGTGTTCCAGGGGAATATATTGCCTCTCTCCCAGTTCTTCCTTGTTCCAGGCGTCCCGGTGGGGAAAGGTCCCTGGTTGTCTGCCACACATATTACACAGTACAATTTCTTTTAGTATTACTTTTTCTTCCTTCACTTCTCTCAGACAAGCTTTGTCCACCTCTCTTGACTCCAACACTGGGGAGTAGCTTCAGTACTCAATCTCTGCTTCTAAGAAACATTTCTTGGTCAACTAGAATCATCCCAAGAGACAGAGCACTCACCTTCCATTAGCTCTCCCTGGCAGCATCTGTGGAACCCAAAAGGGCAGCACTACAGAACACAAGTCCTGTGTTGCATTGCAGGCATGAAAACACAGATCCACCAGAGGGGAGGCTGTACCCCATTGTATGGGGCAGTGACATGAGCACAATAGGCAGCCTCTCAGTGCCTGCCATTCACTCGTCCTGGCATACTAGCCAGGAAAGGCAACACTAGCTATCCTGGCCAGGATGCCCCCATAGTGTCCATCTGTTATACTGGCCTCCTAGTCAGGTAAAGAACTTCACCTATCCTTGCCAGGTCCCTATTCTGGCCACATTTGCTATTCTACCACCTCTAGTGGAATGCCCATCCATACAGTACCATACCAGGACCTACAATAAAAGGGATGCTGAATGGAGAGGCAGCAGTTCACTTCTGGATGTGCAAGGAGGAACTCCATCTTATATGAGGTAACATTAATCAATTACCTTAACCTTTAATAAAAGATTTACCATTAAATATGTTTAAAATAGTATTTGACAATGATCTTAAAGGGACTAAGGCTTAGAGACCATAAGAATAGCTATCTACTGAATTTTCTTAATGTGGATTGATTTATTATGTTTTAATACATATAATCTACAGCCAGAATGTGTGTTGTGATTGCCTGTGTGCACCCCAGCAATCATATAAACAGTAAAAAATATAAATTCAATAAAGCAAGCCACAAAAAAGAATTTTGTGACTATAGTTGCAAATGAAGTTTAGAGGCCAGATTAAGGTTCTTTATATTTATGACGTTAATTTCCTTTGAATTACCTAAGGCATTGGGCTTAATATAACAGGATCTCATTTCTGAAATTGAATGAGGCACAGCATGGCTTTTACTCAAATATATATATACGAATATTTAGACAATATGTCTGCCTGAATGCTGTTCACTATAGAAGTCACTTTGTAGTATGTGCTTTCTTATTTTGAATATTTATTAAAAATCAACACACACATGATAACCAAGAAACAGCTGTCATCATGTGTTATTTGAAAAAAATCTTCCTGTTTTCCATGTGTGTGCTTGCTGTCCAAGTACATAAAATTACAAGGTATTCGATTTCAGCTTTTAGCTTGCCTCCTCTCACTTCCTTTGGATATGCTTACTTTGTGGTGACATCTGCACTCCATTTGAGGGGTTGAACAAAGAAATGCTTGTTGATTTCAATTGCCTGCCATGCTTCTTTAATGATGGTTGGCATTCTGACCCTGCTTTGATTTAATAGTTTCAGATTTAGCATATTTATATGTGAGCACATGCCCAGCAGGTGGCAATGTAACATTAGGAGCAATGGTACAGTATATCTGTGCTGAATAAAGAGTATTAATGAATCTCATTGTATCAGAATAGATGGGTCTATATAATAATGTTATGTGGGGTCTTTTACTATCTATCTATCTATCTTAAAGTGCATCTTCTATTTATCTATGGGAGACGGTGGATGTCATATTCCAGGTCTGGAATGAACTGTGGCAGATGTTAAATGTACGATGCCTGATCTCAGGTTAGTAAATCATTAGTTTGTCTGAGTACCTGTGTCTACAGCACACATCAGTTGCCACTTTATCTGTTATTTCAGTTGTCTCTGAGTTGGCACTATAATTCAATTTATTACCTCCTCCCCAGTGCTTTAAAGAGCCACAGCCATTGCTTAGTTGAAATGTGCCTGTTACTCTGCACACAGTAGGTGGGAGGCTAAAACTGCTATCTATAAGAAGCATTTTACTTTACTGAAATATTTAGTGGCACTAAGTATATTCAATCCAACAACCCAGAATTAGATTAAGTATGTTTTATAATGGATGAACAGGTGATATTCAAGGCTTCTGGGCCAGAGAACTCTTTTGTCCCTTTGGCAAACATTTTGAACTCAAATTGTTTTTAGACAATAAATACCTGGAAGTCACAAATGTACAATGCTCCACAATGTCTAAATTTGTATTGTACATTAGAAGTAGAACATCAGAAAAACTTTGACAAGAACAGGCCATTCAGCCCATCAAAGCTCACAAATCCACACTACCTACTTCCTCTAAAACAACATCAAGTTGAGCCTGAATGTCCCTATAAGTAACTTATTCTGTGAGTGATTGGTTTTCAGTTGAAAAAAAAATGTTTACGTGAAATTTACCCTTACAAAGTGTCGATCTGTGTCCCTGATTAACTCACTTTGCAATAACAAGATGCACAATACGAATTCCTTTCATGATTTTAGATACTTCAATCATGTCACATCTTTATTTCTGTTTACTTAAACTGAAAAGGTTCAACTCCTTCAGTTTTTCCTCATAAGTCATACTTCTCAGTCATCAAATCAGCCTGGTCACACTTCACTGCACTTTATCTAGTTCTGTTATGTTTTTTTAAGGTAATGCATGAAGCACCCATTGGGACAGTCACGTCTGTCTGTCCACATGAAATAACTTGGCCCTGGTGGACCAATTTTGTTAAAATGGCACACTTATTCTTCATGAACGTTTCTCAAGGCAGTGAAATTTTCATTGGGATATCGTGAACAGATCGTGGTGTACATAATTTTACAATTTCAAAATCTCGATTGAAAAGCATTAGCGAATTTGTGAACTTGTCATTCTGAAAACGGAGAAACATTCTGTGTGACTTCAACTGTTTCAATTTTACCTTGACAGTGGTTATACCACTTGTATATTTTGTAGATTTTCCTCGTTTTCACCTTCAATAGCCCCTACAGATGGCAAAGAGATCCCCAGTACAAGTTAATGAAACACCAATGGATTGTGTGCATATGGTAGGAACACTCTGCCGCTGGCTGATTGACAGCAACTCTCTATCAGCATGTCACACTCAGTGCTTGCAGGAACCTCTGCGTACATCTTCAACTTCCCCAATGCTTTAAGTCATAAGAGGTAAGATGATCGTACTAACCTGTAAAAACATAGAATGCAAGCAAGAGAAACAAACGGCTATCTAGGATCGAATGAAGTGCACGTGGTGTATAAACTGCTGTGCACTGGGCAAATAAATATTTAGTCAGCACTATTTAACTTAGACAAAACCAAGCTTGACGTTCCGTTAACTTCAGATATAATGATTTACTATTTCACTGTCACTATATGTAATTTACTGTAGTGGCCAGATATACAGGTGACAGGGACATTTCCAATTTCAGGCTATGCACAAACAACTGAAGAATATCAAAATATGCCCATTTTAGCAAACTGCCCATCTAAGAGAATATTGCTCAGGCAAAATTTCCTTATCTCATATTTATAACAGCGTGTACAAAAGACCGCCTCAAAACTACAACGAGAAAAGGTTGATTAAAAACAGTATCATGAGGACGATGAAGAAGCAGACAAAAATAGACAGTACTGTCATTTATTTGTTTCCACTTAAAGCACTGTGTGGAATCATATAAGTTCATTTGAGGAAGTGTTTTTGCTGTTATTTGTTTCCATGGCCTAAACCATTGCTGTTGATGATAGCATAAAGGAGCCTTTAAGCCAAATTTTATGGAATTTATGTGCGGGCATAAATGCTACACAAGAGTTCTAGTTTGGCACTTTGAAAATCTGGTCACCCCATAATTTACTATCAGAGCGCCATATTTACTTGATATCCATAATGGTCACTGAATGTAATAAAGCTTGCCTTTTGCTTCTGTCATTCCCTAAAATTTGTACTGAACAGCTTTTTAATCCATTTCATGAAAATTACTATGGCCAGGCATGCTCAAGCACAGATGGAATTTACAAGAAGGTTTTATTTATTTATTTATTTAGGTTAAGTTAATTGGTCAGTTCCTACTCAGTCTATGTCTAGAGCCAGCCCTGTATGTGGATACTGTATGTACTAATGTGTGTCTGAATGAGGGTGGTCTTTGTGATGGCACTGAATCCTGTCCAGGCCAGTTTTCAGTGTTTTGTCCAATCCTGGTGAGATAGTCTTTGGCTCCCACCACCCTGAAATGAATCAAGAAGATTCTAGAATCTACCTACTGAACTCAGTCTTTTGATGGTCAGAGTGACTGCACAGACCTTGAATACACATGAATTTTATTCGATATGTTTCCAACTTGCTGTAAAATGGAGAACAAAACTGAATACAGTACTGCGGCAGAGGCCTCACTATTGCATTTTGTATGTCCAGGGAGCCATGCATTGTGCTGTTTAACTTAATATTCTGTTAGTCTCCTTAATGGCTTCTGTACACTATGTGGATGCAGAGAGTGGCAAGTCCACTACATTTCCTAAGTCCTTCTCTTAAGGGATATTTTCAAGTTGCAGACATCCCATTGTGTATAGCATTTTGACTTCCTACGTGTAATACTTTACATTTATTTACATTTAATATCACCTGCCACAAATCTGCCCAAGCCTGTATGCTGTCCAAGTCCCTCTACGATGATTTGGCTGACTCTACATTATCTGCCATTCCACCTAGGTTGGTATCATCCGCAAACTTAACTAGCTATATCTATACTAATAAAAGGCAAAGCCCTCACTCACTGACTGACTGACTGACTCACTGACTGACTGACTGACTGACTGACTGATCACTAATTCTCCAACTTCCTGTGTAGGTAGAAGGCTGAAATTTGGCAGGCTTATTCCTTACAGCTTCCTTACAAAAGTTGGGCAGGTTTCATTTCGAAATTCTACGCGTAATGGTCATAACTGGAAGGTATTTTTCTCCATTTACTGTAATGGAGTTGAGCTTGACCGCCGTGGGGGCGGAGTTTCGTGTGACATCATTATGCCGCCCACGTAATCACGTGAACTGACTGTCAACGCACTATGTAGAAAACCAGGAAGAGCTCCAAAATACGCTGAACAAAACATGCATTATATAATTGAGAAGGCAGCGAAACATTAAGAAGCGAGCGAGTGACATACTACCATATTCATCAGTACAGCTACTTCGGAAACAAAGCGAGGTATAAACCTAAACTTTAAATTAACTTAATAGACAGGCTGCCGCTGGTGCTTTTCGTGCCCAAGGATAATGCGGAATACAAGTTTAATGAGAGGACGCAGGATATAAACGAGAGTTTTGATCACTTTGTAACTAAGTTAAAATTGCAGGTGAAGGGGTGTGCTTATGCAAATTCCGAGAGACTGTGTTTGTGGAGGATTGACAGTTAAGGCGGGTGGGGGAGTCACGTCATCATCTCCCCTCCCATTTACCTCATTTCGCTCTGAGCTGAGCTCCGCGGCTAACGCCGTCTTCCGAAGCAACTTCGTCACACTGCCACCAAATACAGAGAAATCCACGTTAATACACACTCTGTCTCTAGACTTTCTCCAC
>JANRMT010062791.1:127926378-127928878 GCA_026402145.1 Polypterus bichir lapradei | reverse complement strand
TTTACACAGGGAAAGTGAAGAATTCCAGGATTTTTATAATTTTATTATTACCATGCTTATTTTAACTTCACCTGTTTGTTGTCGGGCGGCATGGTGGTGCAGTGGGTAGCGCTGCTGCCTTGCAGTTAGGAGACCCGGGTTCACTTCCCAGGTTCTCCCTGCGTGGAGTTTGCATGTTTCCCTGTGTCTGCATGGGTTTCCTCCCAGAGTCCAAGGACATGCAGGTTAGGTGCATTGGCGATCCTAAATTGTACTGTGTGTGTGTGTGTGTGTGTGCGCGCTCCCTGTGGTGGGCTGGCGCCCTGCCCGGGGTTTGTTTCCTGCCTTGCGCCCTGTCTTGGCTGGGATTGGCTCCAGCAGACCCCAGTGACCCTGTAGTTAGGATATAGCAGGTTGGATAATAACACATCGAAGGATAATGGATGGATGTTCAACAGTGCATAACTTAAATCAATAAATAATTATTCTCTAAAATCATGCTTTTCAAAAACAGTGTCCTTAAGTACTCCATAAATATCCTATAAATAAATGCTGTTCAGATACAAAACACTCTTTCCTGATATATTCTTCTTGCCTATGTTAAGGCAGGTATCATCTTGGATTTCTCATTGCATAGCCTGCTGCATCCTGGTCTGCCACCTCAATAAGTGCCCCGCAGACCTGAACTGCTACCTCAGTCCGTCACTTCAGCTCATCATGCCATCTTCTTCCCAAAAACATACCACCACACACTGGATCTCTTAAGTCAGCCTACAGACTCAAACACAGCCACTCCCTGAAACCTCCACAGCAGCCAACTGCCTTCTGACCAGTCATGTCCCAATATAACCGGAAAGGGGGGATCGGGTAGCACGGAAACAAACATTCGTTTAGGTTCCCCTTTTCAGGTTATGCAACAGTATGCGGACCTATAAGACTTGGTCCTCCCATGTACATGTATACATGTGACCTTTGTATTCGGAGCGGCCCACTGTCGCAGCAAGACATAACGGCAAGCAACAATGGTGATGTTGCTCCCGGAATCAAACAACGCGACCACCGAGTGCCCATTAAGTAACACCACTCCCGTGTTTTTTACCGCCAGGGGATTTGACAGTGCACAGTACCTCTCAACCCGGATCCGGCTGCAGTCCATCGGCTCATGGTTCAGAGGGCAGGAGCTGACGATGTGCCCTGGCTCACCACACTTGAAACAGCGTGGCAAGGAGGGGGGTCGATCACGTGGCTTAGCCGAAGCCTCCAGACCACGGTGGGTGGCCTCTGGAATGGCCACACGTCCCTGTCGGGCCCTGCGAGCTGACCTCTCCGCCTCCCCAAGTCAGTTCACCGCCAGCTGGCACTCAAGTACCTCCAGAAGGCCGTCCATGGTCTTAAAGGGATATTCTTGCATTGCGTACAAGAATGCTTCACACACCACCAACTCCACCACTTGCCGAGCCTGGTTGACGTCTGGCCGTAGCCAGCACCCGATCTTACCCCAGAACTTAAAGGCTTGTGCCCTAGGGGGACCGTTGGGGTCAAATCGCCAGTGCCGCCACTCCCTCGCCTGCTGGTCGGAGGTTACGCCATAGCGCTTAAAGATCTCGGCCTTCAGGAGAGTGTACTGGGCAGCTTTCTCCTCAGGGAGATTGTGATAAGCCTGCTGCGCTGGGCCCTTCAGGTACGGGACCAATATAGTGGCCCACTCCGCGCGCGGCCACTGATTACGGGTGGCTGTCCGCTCAAAGATGGCGAGGTACAACTCAATGTCGTCAGCCTCGGATAATGCCAAAATCAGAGGAGGCGGCGAGGGCTCCGGCTTTCCCATTTCTGCCGTGGCCAGTCGTCTCCTTGCATCTGTCAGCTCCGCCCTCGTGGTAGCGTGTTCTACCAAAAGCGCCTGCAACTCCGTGGCCTGGGTGTTCAGCACTGAGTTCAGGTCCTGTACTTCGGTCATTTCTCTCGGAGTTTCTTATCCTGCCGACTACGTCACTGTAAAAGGAAGCACAAGACACGAGCATAAAGGTTTGGGGATTTGCCCCGTGTACTGTAACAAAAATGGGGTCTTTCTTTTCAGACATACAAATCTCAAAAATCATAAGACAAAGATGGCGGGTTCGGGTGGACAATATAAAGGGATGGACCGGAAATCAGACGTGATGGTTGCTGGGAAGGCGTGATGGATTGTGGGAGGTTGACGTCATCTTTGGGGGACCAGAGGGAAGAAAGGAACCCGGAAGTAGAGACCGTTGTTTATTCCAGGTTTTACGGCGAGGTCGTCTCGTCTTTTCTATGGGAGAAAAGAGAGAGAGGTTAGTACGCTGTCTTTGTCCCCCGGCCGGGTTTATTGCGTTGCTCGTTGGGTCTTCCGACTGCTCCCGATGCACTCGTGCGTGACTATACTATCTATCTTTATTATATTACTATATTTACTATATTTATCTATACTAATAAAAGGCAAAGCCCTCACTCACTCACTCACTCACTCACTCACTCACTCACTCACTCACTCACTCACTCA
>JANRMT010062791.1:127911162-127926368 GCA_026402145.1 Polypterus bichir lapradei | reverse complement strand
TCACTCACTCACTCACTCACTCACTCACTCACTCACTCACTCACTCATCACTAATTCTCCAACTTCCCGTGTAGGTAGAAGGCTGAAATTTGGCAGGCTTATTCCTTACAGCTCACTTACAAAAGTTAAGCAGGTTTCATTTCAAAATTCTACACGTAACGGTCATAACGGTCGATAACGGTCGACAACGTCCGCCATGTTGAACTTTCTTATTTATGGCACCATCTTCACGAAATTTGATAGGCGGCTTCCCTGCGCTAACCAAAACCGATGTATGTACTTATTTCGATGGTATGACGCCATTGTCGGCCGCCATTTTGAACTTTCCAACATCACTAATTTTCCAACTTCCCGTGTAGGTAGAAGGCTGACCCCATCTTCACGAAATTTGGTAGGTGGCTTCCCTGCGCTAACCAAAATCGATGTACGTACTTATTTCGGTGGTATGACGCCACTGTCAGCCGCCATATTGAATTTTCCAAACATCACTAATTCTCCAACTTCCCGTGTAGGTGGAAGGCTGAAATTTGGCTGGCTTATTCCTTACAGCTTACTTACAAAAGTTAAGCAGGTTTCATTTCGAAATTCTAAGCGTAACAGTCAACAATGTCCGCCATGTTGAACTTTCTTATTCATGGCCCCATCTTCACGAAATTTGGTAGGCGGCTTCCTGCGCTAACCAAAACCAATGTACATACTTATTTCGGTGGCATGACGCCACTGTCAGCCGCCATATTGAACTTTCCAATGTCACTAATTCTCCAACTTCCCGTCTAGGTAGAAGGCTGAAATTTGGCAGGCTCATTCCTTACAGCTTACTTACAAAAGTTAAGCAGGTTTCATTTCGAAATTCTACACGTAACGGTCATAACGGTCGATAACGGTCGACAACGTCTGCCATGTTGAACTTTCTTATTTATGGCCCCATCTTCATGAAATTTGGTAGGCGGATTCCCTGCACTAACCGAAACCGACGTATGTACTTATTTCGATGGTATGACGCCACTGTCGGCCGCCATATTGAACTTTCCAACGTCACTAATTTTCACAATGTCCGCCATGTTGAACTTTCTTATTCATGGCCCCATCTTCATGAAATTTGGTAGGCGGCTCCCCTGCGCTAACCGAAACCAATGTACATACTTATTTCGGTGGTATGACGCCACTGTCAGCCGCCATATTGAACTTTACAATGTCACTAATTCTCCAACTTCCCGTGTAGGTAGAAGGCTGAAATTTGGCAGGCTCATTCCTTACAGCTTACTTACAAAGGTTAAGCAGGTTTCATTTTGAAATTCTACACGTAACGGTCATAACGATCGATAACGGTCGACAACGTCCGCCATGTTGAACTTTCTTATTTCTGGCCCCATCTTCACGAAATTTGGTAGGCGGATTCCCTGCGCTAATCAAAACCGATGTACGTACTTATTTCGATGGTATGACGCCACTGTCGGTCGCCATATTGAACTTTCCAACGTCACTAATTTTCCAACTTCCCGTGTAGGTAGAAGGCTGACCCCATTTTCAAGAAATTTGGTAGGTGGCTTCCCTACGTTAACCAAAACTGATGTACGTACTTATTTCGGTGGTATGACACCACTGTCGGCCGCCATATTGAATTTTCCAAACATCACTAATTCTCCAACTTCCCGTGTAGGTAGAAGGCTGAAATTTGGCAGGCTCATTCCTTACAGATTACTTACAAAAGTTAAGCAGGTCTCATTTCGAAATTCTACGCGTAACGGTCATAACGGTCAACAGCGTCCGCCATGTTGAACTTTCTTATTCATGGCCCCATCTTCACGAAATTTGGTAGGCGGCTTCCCTGCGCTAACCGGAACCAATGTACGTACTTATTTCGGTGGTGTGACGCCACTGTCAGCTGCCATATTGAACTTTCCAACATCACTAATTCTCCAACTTCCCGTGTAGGTAGAAGGCTGAAATTTGGTACTTATTTCGGTGATATGATGCCACTGTCGGCCATCATATTGAACTTTTCAATGGTCTTTGTTACTTATGGGCCCATCTTCAAGAAATTTGGTATGCGGGTTCCCAACGCTAACTGAATCCTACTTACGTACATATATACGTCCATAGCCTGCAGCTCGGTCACCGTGTGAGGCGGCGTTGGGTCCCCCATCCCAACGCCTCCCACGTTGTTGGCTGCCTGCCTATATAAGGCCGTCTGTCGCTCCAGTCTCTACATTCCCTTCCTTGCTTCGCCACGGTATTCACGTCGCCCTGCTGATAACTACAGCCTTTTTATTTAATCCACGGCTTCTCCGCTGTTTTATTGTTCATTTATTACGATTATAGTTATTGTGTAGGTATTTTAGACTTACTTTACATTGTTCAGGTACCCATTTCCTTTATCATTCCAACCGTACCCCCATTAACGTCTATCGAGGTGATCACCATCGATCAAAGAACTGTCACTTACCAAGTGGTTTCCATGCCGGAGATGGCACCTGCCTTTTCCATTCTCTTTGTTACATATTGCATGGCCATATCAGGCTCACTCTTAATATCCGGAGGAACATTGTGTCTTATGTATTGAATGACTGGGACAGGTTCAAGGTGTGGACTGATGACGGTACAGGAGATAATTATACTACACAGGAGCACTAGAAGAGTGAAATGCTTAAGTGTACCGAAATGGCCAAATATTTTACACCTTTGGACAACCGCCAATGCCTCTTAAACATCTTAGATTCACAGGTGACGATTTCAGTAGTGGACACTTTGATGTTTAGAAATGTTTAAACTCTCAAAAGCTGGATGTGAAGTTATCAATGAAACTGGTTGTATACTTACAACGCTTGACAGATGCCGAATGTCTCTTCAACACAAGTCCTACAAATACTGTCGTAATTGAAACAAACCATGAAACTCAAACCGATTATGACAGCAGCAATCCAAGCTGTGAGATTCAAAACAAGATTACTGTTCACATGGCCAACTGTACGTTGCATGCTCAAGAGTAAGCTCAGCGCACAGCTTGGTCATATTACAACTAGAAGGCCGATCTGACAACGTGGCATACAAAGAGATCCTTAACAAATAATTATTGGTATATTTTCCCTCAGTTTAAAAAGGTTTAATTGTCTTCTTAATAAAACTTTTAAGGCAGTACTTCGCCGCTGCGAAGCGCGGGTATTTTGCAAGTATATATATATATGTGTGTGTGTGTGTTTTATGGATTGTTAATTATGAATGATTTGTCTTATATGTTGTCACACACATGTGATTGGGAGGCAGTTAGAGAGCCAAAATAATAGTAGTACCATGCTAGACCAGGGGGAGGCGAGCTGCACTGACTTTCTCTCTCAATCCTCTGCAGACCATCCACGGGAAATCCCACTAGGTCCCGGTGCCTTTGATGACGTCACTTCCAACACCAGAGCCATTGATAATGTTACTTCCGGTTCCAGTGCTACTGATGACATCACTTCCTGTCCCAGCCTTTAAAGCTGCCATATTTTCCTTCTCAATTCAGTTCTGTTTTGGACTCAAACCTGTAAACATCTTTTCAAAACAACTCAATTGCATCCAGGGCATAATAGACGGGTGGCTGCCCCAAACCTTTTCAATGTCTTTGATGTGTTATTGTAACAATGTATATATTTTCCTGTTATTGTGCAGTGTTTTTAAATGGCAGTATGTTCCATGAGTTTTGTGGGTGTTCTTCCAAGAGGTGAGCCTCCTGCCATTCACCACCAGGACCTTCCCATAGCCCTAAATAAGTCTCCCACAGCTCCCACATTTTGAATGAACTCTGGAGATGGTGAGTTCTTGTGCTTTTTGTGATTTCCTTATGCTCCTGAATTTTCAAACCTGTGCTCTGTTTTTTGACTTTACTTTGGATTTGTCATTTGGACTTGTTCACCTTAGATTGCCTTGGTTTTAGGCAACTTCTTTCATGTCTTTTTGCTCTACAGAGCTTCATATTATGTCTGAACATTTTTATTAAGAATAAACCTTTATATTTTGTAACAATTCTATGAGACCCTGTCTAGCCTGGGTTTTTGATGGTGTTTTTCCCCCTAGTGGGCATTTTTGGAAGTGCTTTTGGGACTTTGGGACTACTAGTTCAAAACTCTGTAATATTGCAGACAACAGCAAATGTTATTAGATCTTCAATCAAAAACTAATACTTCATAAAAGAGTCTCTAAGTAAAAAAATAACACAACTCTGTGAAGATTATTTATTTATTAAAGAGAATTATGGAACATGGATGACACACTAGTGCAGTGGGTAATGTTGTTTTCTCATGGCTTCAGGAGAGTGGAATTTTAACCTGCAATCAGCTGTCATTATGTGGTGTCTGCAGATTCCCTCAGGGCTGGGATTTGAATCCAGGACTTTTAAATGTGAAGCATGCCACTCTTCTCAATTTCCGGTCACTATTAATTTACTACATATTAAAAAATAGCTACAAATTATAGGTACAGTAGTTAGCTGTTCTACTACATGGATTTAGCATACTGGGTTCAAATCCAGGTGTCTTTGTGGATTTGGCATGAATTTCCCACGTCTGTGTGGATTTTTATCCCAGTACTCTGGTTTTCTACCCACATTAGCCAAAGATGTGTGTGTTCACTTAACCAGAGACTCTAAACTGATCCCAATGTGGGTGTGAGCATGTGTGAATGTGCATTCATGCTCTTATTAATAATCTATAGTTTTGGTCTCTATATTCTTCAGTAGTTCCCCATTTTTAACACTTGTCTCCTCATGAACATTGTTCTGAGACCTCATGCACAATTTTATGCTTTGCTCTTGAAAAGATTTTCTGGGGAAGGCTATTTAACTGTTTAAAGGTTTGAATTAGGTTAGGTTAGGTTAGGCTATGCTTCAAACAGGTTAACAGGCACGAGATGCTTTATACTACGAAAACGTGCCAACATGAACATCAATAAGGGAAAATGAAAGAGCATCTCAAACTCTGAGATATTTTTGTTCACACATGCAACTGTTTTTGTGTGAAACAGATCATATCTGTGTCTAGAGACTCCATGGTCTTTGAATTAGCTGAATAAAGTGATGTTTGCATGTGACGACCAGTCACTATCATCCGGCGTCTGAAGGGTGAAAACCAATTTGGTGCCTCTGTGACACGAGACGCACGTAAAGCCCTTTCCCCAATCACAAGCAGTAATGTCTCATGAAAAAAAAAGTAGTCTGAATAATTAATGGGGCAGAACGGCACATATTGATTGGCCGCACATCACAGCTGGAGGTACAGAGACAACTATTTTTGTTCATCCCTCTTGGATACTCATCTTTGGTGCTCCAGCGGGACCTGCTCCCATTCTTTTGTGTGGACATCGCTGAGGTATTTTTAAATGAGTGCCGCTAGATTCTGTGAGAGTTCTCCATCATTTTAAAACTTGAAAACCCATTAACAGCACTTGCTTCTAGTGCTTCAGACCTTTAATTTTTTATAAGCCTCTAAAAGTCACTTTGGAATAGTTGTTTGATTTTTGAGTGTGTTTTTCGGTGCTTGATGCTATTATAAGAGGGCCATTGTGGTTTAGGAGTTATTGGCTGGTTGGCCTGACAGAGATTATCTTGATGAATATGATGAAGAAAGGGGATGAGATGGCCTGGTCATACAGTAGGAGGAGAAGAAGGCGGAGGAGAAGGAAGAGGAAGATGACATATCTAGGAAGAAGGGTGTGGAGTTACAAACGACCTATGGGGCAAGATGGGAGCTTACAGCTAGGGATGAATGTGACTTCAGTAGGAGTGGGAAATGTCCCTAGAAGTGAGGGCAATTAAAAGAGGCAGAGAAGTGAGGATCATTCCATGAAACAGTTAAACCAAATAACTTATGCTTTAAATAGTGCCCTTTCTGTATAAACAACATTCCAAGGTACTTTATATAGTACTACATAACATAATATTCTCAAACACAACTAATCCAATTCAGGGTTACAGGGGCAGGAGCCAAGCTTAGCAGTTCAGGTTACAAGGATTAAGTAAATTCACACATTTAGGATGTGTAAACCTGTTGGTGCAGTGCTTAGTGTAGATGAATCCCTAAGTCCTTTCTTACCTTTACAAAGTTTTCCTAATTTGCCAAATCAACAAATCTAAGTTTTAGGTTAATTGGCAGGCATACATTTGAGATAGCAAGGCTTGTCATTACTGAGAGGTGAACTACATCTTGAGATCACAACATCCCCAGACTTTCTCTTAATTTTTCATAATTCCATTTTATTTAAATTATTTTATGTTGGGTAACAGGTAAGTGGGATGGACCCAGAAAACCAAATGTTGGTTGGTAGAACATTACATCTGTGGAGAAATAGGAGACAGAACTAACTGCAAAATACTGGCTAGATTTAGTTGGACTCACCTCTATGCACACCATTGGTTCTCGGATGACACTTATTGAGCAAAGATAGTCTGTCTGTCTCTCTTTCTCTGGAGCTGCCTAATGGGAGAGCTACTAGACTATATTGGCTAACACTCTAACCCCCAGTTCGGTGCTGGACAATTGGAGCTTGTTCCAGTGCAATAGGGGGTCACCTTAATATGACTTCATGCTACAGAGAGGAAAATTTAGACTGCTGTTTGTGTGTATGCAACAAATGATTATTCACAATATTCTAGTTTTTTACGGGCATTGGTTCAGTGATTTAATAAGTAACCTCTTCTGACCCTATAGTCCTATGAGGAGGCTTCTTGAGTCATGTGAGGAATGACAGTGATCTCCGGAATGCTATGATTGAATGAATGGCCTTCATGATCTGAATCAGATCAGTCAATGCATTTCTGTGCTAGTCATGAATTGTCTATAACAAACCCCACATTCAGACACAAGGATGCTGATATGTATACCTGGTGTTCTTGCTCAGCAGGTTAAATAACCTGTTTAAATAAATTAGTCTTGGTGCAATCTAATGGTGTCAGTCCCTCATGTTTATGTTAGGTTGTTATGATGATTGTTCAGGAGCCTTTGTAAGTATTTTTCTTACTCAGCACACATTAGTCGATAGATCCTGTAATCTTGTAATCGGAGCTGCACAGCTGCACAAGGCCTGATAACAAATCAAATCAATCCTTTGTGTAATCTATTTCAGAAGTAATGTCTGTAAGTTAACAATGTTAATGGCATGCCTGATGAAAGCTGTACAGCTGAACTGTTATGTCTTTAACATTCTTTACTTTTCAGCATTGAAATCGCCTTTAAGCTTTTTTTCTTCTGCAGACACAAGCTGACACAGCCCTAAGCTAACTAGATGTTAATAAAATGTTTGTGTTTTTCTATTTTTTTTAATATATATGGCAAATATTAATATTAATTCATAAAAAAGCTCAGACATCATTGTAAATAGTTCTACCTGTTCTTATAGAGGCCATTATGAGGTTGTGATTAACTATTTTCTGTCATTTTTTGATAGGAATTCTTGACCTATTTAAAACAAACTATGCACTCTAGTTAGGATTTTTTAACCCAAGGAATCCAAATATGATGTTAGCTAACAAGAAACAGAAATGATCCAGTTATCAGGACCTTAATGGTAAAATATTCTGACCCTGAAATGGTGTGGACCAGGTGAACCAGATGAACTCTGGAAGCAACAATGACAAACTTCCATCAGTATGTGTCATGTTCCATTCATAGACACATAACCTAGACCTGCTTTGTTTAAAGGTTAGATGTATTTAAATGTAAATCTGTGGCAAAACTAGGTAGATTTGACCACGATCTGAGCCATCTTACTCCCAACTACAAGCCTGTTATTAGAGAGCAACAGCTCTGTTATCATTAGCCAAGCCCAAAGTTCTTGAGTGCATTTGTGGGGTTTGGTGTTTGTTATCTTACCTATCTTTTTTGAGCTTCTGTAATTTTTAAATGTCCCCTTGGAGACAAATAAAGTATCTATCTATCTATCTATCTATCTATCTATCTATCTATCTATCTATCTATCTATCTATCTATCTATCTATCTATCCTGATGGAACCAGCCTGTCAGCAAGCCCCAAACCCTGAACAAAACTACATGAACACAGTTCCGGGTTCAAATAAATAGATGATTATTCCAACACAATATCTTGAAAGTAACACACAAACACAAGTACAGGTTTTCTCTCTCTCTTTTCAGAACACACACTCCTCTCACCACTGCACTGCCCTCCTCCAGTCGAATGTTGCCTTCCTTTCCCCCAGCTCCAACTTGCCTAGATAAGGGAGTGTGGTACCTTTTATTGAAGACCGGGGAGTACTTTCAGTGTAATCCCATAAATTGGGGAGCACGTCCCCCTGCAGCACCCCCTTTCAGCACCCATGGATCCCAGCAAATCTGTACTGCCGGACTACAACTCCTGGCATTCCATGCTGGTTCCCAATTGGGTGCCGATGTTGAGGGCTGCTGCCATCTAACCTATGGATTAAGCATTCCCCAGAGACGGTCCTTCCCTGTTCTCTTCTTTTATCCTGGCCTGAGAAGGTATTAAACCCATGTCCCGTTGGGACACCAAACCATTTATCTGGGGATTCCCACTGGGGTAAGGAACCATTAGTTTTGTTTGGGATGTCTGTCCATCCATTAGGGCCACCTAGTCCAGGTGTGACCTCCTTCCCTCTTCACCACTGATGTCACTTCCATTTTCTGCCTTCCTGGACCTACCCCTTCCTGTACGAATCTCTTATGACCAGAAGGTTGGCCATGTTTGAGTTAGTTCTACATTGGACAATCTTTATAAGAAGATACTTTCTTTATTTGATTTATTTTCATTATTTGGAGTCATGAACATGCCCGAATTCTGTGTGTTAACTGTTAAATCATCAAAAGCGACGGTATTAAGGATGATCCATCACCCATTTTTTTATTTTATTTATTTGGCTCACACCTTTTTATCCAAAGCAGCTTACAACCTTTGAGAAAGAGTTGATTACATTTCTTTTTTTGCTTTTCCAATTGGAACACAGGAAAGTGAAGTGGTTTGCTCATCATCACATAGTGTCAGTAGTAAAATTTGACCCCAGAACCTCAGGGTTTGATGTCTAAAGTCTTAGGCACTACACCACACTGCTGCATTCCACTTACACATTAACTGAGATTTGCAGTGGTAGCGCTGGTAGGAGATCATGGGTTTGCGTCCCGGGTCCTCCCTGTGTGGTTGCACTTTGAGTTATATAAATGCAATAATAACGAATTATTATTATTATTATTATTATTATTATTATTATTATTATTGTGATCAACTCTGCTATTGAAAACTTGTTTGAATGTGTTATTGCTGGTATATATGACTTTTCCTTCTGGCTAACGACTTAATAATAACAATAATTCTTTCCATTTATATAGCACTTTTCTCACTACTCCGAAAGCTCTTTGCAAGCTCCATACAGAAAGGACCCAGGACACAAACTCATGTTCTCCTTAGTGTGTTAACTTTTGCTATATTTCTTAAGTGAAAAAATGCTGACCTAGTAATTTGATTAATATGTGATTTAACATTTAGGTCAAAATCAATAATTACCCCTAAATTCTTTACCTCAGTCTTGACTTTTAAGCCTAATGGATCAAGTTTATTTCTAATACCCTAATTATATCCATTTTTGCCAATCACTAAGATTTCTATTTTCTCCTTATTTAGTTTAAAGTAAAAATTAGCCCACCAGCATGATTAAACTTCCTGCAGGCAGTGAGAGAGGGAAGAAGGTGGAAGAGTGAAATTAGGCTTAGTAGCCAGGTAGAGTTGGGTGTGAAATTAACATTAGATTTCAAAAAGATATGACCAAGAGGAAGGAGATAAATAATAAATAGAAGGGGGCCCATGGCAGAGCCCTGGTTAACACCATTCACCACTGGGCAAACTTGTGATCTGAAATTTTTTAATTGTACAAACTTTGTATGATCCAAGAGAGAAGATTTAAATCAGGCATATGGAGTGTCAATAAAAACAATCTATTTTAATGTCTCAAGGAGAAGATCAAGAGAGATTATATTTCTAAATGCAGAGCTCAGATCAAGAAGCACAAGTATGGTTATCAGCCCAGAGTCAGCTGCCATCAGCAGATCATTAGTGATTTTGACCAGGGCTGTCTCTGTACTATGAAATGGACGAAAGCCAGACTGAAATTGTTCAAACAAATTTTTGTCAGTAAGGTAAGAGTGGACCTGCACAGCAACAGTGTTTTGAAGTGTTTTTTAAAGGAAAGGTAAATTTGAGATTGGATAATAATTATTTAAGTTGTAGGGATCCACAGCAGATTTTTTGAGAATTGGAGTCATTACAGCCATTTTAAAAGATAAAGGAACAAGACCAGAGATAAGGGAAGAATGTATGATGTTAGTTATTAGAGAGGAAAGAGAAGATAAGCAGGATTTAACCCTATAAGTAGGAAGTGGGTCAAGCTGATATGGAGAGGGCTGGGATTTTCTAATAACACCAGATATTTTCTTCACAGTTGGGGGTTTAAAACTAGTAAGAAAAGATGAAAGGGGTTCATAAAATGTTCCATGTACACAGAGTTTCCTAAAGATGTCAACTGCTGGTGGATATTTCCAGTCTTCATATTAAAAAGGTCATAAAAAATTAAATTGGTCAGTGCAGTAAAACTGAGGTGGAAGATTATCAGGTGACTGTAGAATATTGTTTACAGTTGAAAATAAAGCCTTAATATTCAATTCAGCTGACCCAATTAGTGTTGCATAATATGTAGTTTTTGCTGCAGACAAAACAGTATTAGTAGCAGATGTTCATCATTCATATTCTTATGGACAGCAAAGCCCATCTTTTTATAAAGGCGTTCCAGACATCTGCCCTTAGCTTTAAGATGGCATAATTCCGGGGTAAACCAGGGGGCAAACTGGGTGAAAGAGACAGGAGACAGGAGCAAAATTATCCAAAAGGTTGCATACTCCATTGTTACAGTGGGAAACTAGCTGATCTGGGGTAAATAAATAATCACTACTGGGAAGGCTCTCAACTCCATTGGAGGAGGCAATTAAATCAATATTCTTAATGTTGCAAAATGTAGAATGTAATGGATTTGATGGTCTTTTCGACACCCACTGCATGCCCAACCTACCTGGAAAGGAGTCTCTCTTTGAACTGCCTTTCCCGAGGTTTCTTCCATTTTTTCCCTACTGTGTTTTTTTTTGGGAGTTGTTCCTTGTCTTCTTAGAGAGTCAAGGCTGGGGCACTGTCAAGAGGCAGGGTCTGTTAAAGCTCATTGCGGCACTCCTTGTGTGATTTTGGGCTATACAAAAATAAATTGTATTGTATTGTATTTTATTTCAGATAATATTACAATTATTACAATTATAAGGAGTAAAACTAGAACAACAAATAAGATCAAGAATATGGCCTTTTGAGTGTGTAGAAAAGTCTATAAATTGCTGCAAACCTATACTATTGAGGCATGATGTAAATTCCCTTATAAGATTATTAGTAACAGTGTCCATATATATATATATTAAAATCACCCTTCAAAATAACATTAGAAGACTTAAAACAAAGGTAATTTACAAAAGTAATGTAGAGTCCTTATTCAGCTTAGGTGGTCGATAAATAGTGGCAAGTATAGTTGGAGTAGGACCATTAATTTGTAAAACAATGGATTCAAATGAGGCATACTGAGGCATGGTTTTAGATGATACTTTCAACTTCCCACTGTGGAACACTGCGAGACTGTCACCACGACCAGAAGCATGAGGTTGGCAAATGTAAACAAACCCAGGGAGGACAGCTTAATTAAGCTGCGAAAAATCACTGGGTTTGCTACCAGGTCTCATCTAAAGAAAGAAAATCAAACTTATGGTCAGTTAACTGATCATAGAGTAGAGGCTCCTTACTGGTGAGTGAATGGACATTGAACAGCCCAAAGTCAAGTTTGATTTTCCCAGGTGTTACCATAGATGACCTTGCTAGGTTAGCTACCATGTTATGGTCAACAGTCCGTCCAGATCTCCATGAAGGTCGAGGAACAGTAGACCAAGAAGATTGTACTGGCTTTTGATCATGAAATTCCTTTGAGACCTGTGGTGAATATATTTCCAATTAAAAAGATGGAGAATATCCCTGTGATGACACAATACCAAAGATGGTTCAGAGGGGCAACACCAGAGGTGAAGATGTTCTGCTGCCGCATACTTGAAAATCAATGTCACTGATATCATTGAATAAAACATGAAAAACAGGACAATCCAGGCAAACACACTCCAAAGAAGCAGCCTTTCAATCTGCGCCATGAATAAGCTTCCAACCAGAGAAAGCAGATCACCAGCAACCAAGTAAACACTGGATTTATCAGATGCCATTGAAACCAACCAAATGAAACTCCAGCAGATAATGACAAAATATAGCAACTATTGTCACTTAAACAAAGACAGCAGATTAG
The DNA here is from genome assembly GCA_026402145.1 of Polypterus bichir lapradei. Lineage (NCBI taxonomy): Eukaryota > Metazoa > Chordata > Cladistia > Polypteriformes > Polypteridae > Polypterus > Polypterus bichir. Next base: position 127,914,000 of record JANRMT010062791.1, on the reverse strand, counting down.
CTACTAAAATGTAACTAATAGAAACTTAACTAACCAAATTCAACAGTCACCACAGAGCAGCGGCTGCCAGTACCGCCAGCGTTCGCTCACCCGGAAGTTCCCCTCACTCACCTGGAAATTCTGGTAGTATTGATTCTGACTTTTAAAAAAGTACACCCTTAAAAATAAAGGTTCCAGAGTGATTCTTCAGGAAGGAAACACTATTAATTCCCAGAAGATCCATCCACTTGAAGGTTCCAGAAAGAATCTTTATTTCTTTAGATCCAAATTGTGAATAACCATGAATAGATGGTAACATATTTGTGAAATATTAATGGTTTTAAAAAGATCTTGCTGCAAACAGTCTTACAGGCAAAGTCCATGTTTTCTTAATCTGTTAGTGTTCTGCTGCCATACATTAAAGATTTCATGTTTTTCTTCCACATATTACAAAGTTTTTCAAAGGATAAAGAGCCAACTTCAACATATGTAAAATCCGTCCAAAAATGATTTCTTTTTTGTCAAAGAAATAGCTCTACAAGGAACCACATAACCTAATTAAAAACCATACAGTGCCAATAAAGAACTATTATTTTTAAGAGTGGAAGATAAGTAGTGTTCATATTGCAGCGAGGTCACACTCCTCAGCCTCCTTGAGAAAACCTTCACTTGGAGTATTGGAATGGAGACACCATTTGAAAGTTCAATCTCAGGTTCAGTAGGAACAGAATGGATTCTGTTATAGCCATTGAACAGTGCAAAAGCCTGTTTCCTTTGTACAAATGCTTAAGAGGTCTTGGGAATTTGCCAATTCTGTGCACTGTGTTTTGTGGATTTCAATAAATGATTATGACTGTGTAATCTGTTGTATCTTGTGGACGGTGCTACAAGCGTATGGGTTTTTTTGGCTGCTATAGTGTACCAATTGGTGCCTGTATTTGTGGAGTGAGAATCATGTTTGCAGGTTGTAATCAGAATATAAGTTTAATGTCACTGTGCTCTGTACAAAAATTATTTTATAAATCCATTCACATGTACAGGCCAGGGGCTCTCAGCATTTAAAACTGCTAGGCAAGCATTTCAAGAGAGAAGGGGACAACTACAAAAATGGACATTATTCTATTTCTGTATGTTAGAGATGAAATTGAATCCTCTCCTTGCCTTGTTTGGAACCTAAGTAAGGGCCAGCACATGGAGAAAACAGTATAAAAAGACTTGGACAGCAGCCAAATACCTTGAAGCCGACGGACAGATGGGGGATATTGTCATTCATCCTGAAAAGCCTTCCAGCGCAGCGATGGAAAATGACTGTATACATCAAGATCCCACCTTGGTAATTGTCTTGCCATTTGGCTTCCTCTGTCTGTAATGCTGTGTAAATCGTCATTAAAGAAAGCTAAGTTATTTTCTCTTATGTGATTTCTTACCGCCATATCAGTATGGGAGAGTATCGCCTTTTAATATTATATCTGCATAGTTTAGACGCCACAATTACAAAAGAACTTATTCCAACTAGGGAGCCAGCGACCCCTAGAGGAAATGCAGGTTATTTATATGTTCATTATTTATATGGATTTATATGGATATCAAGAAATAGTCAACGTTGGGAGGGTATCCAGTTTGGGAACCAAAGGATTGAAACTCCTGGTGGATGGTATTGTTCTTATTGCCACATCAGGCTGTAGTCTCTTGTAAGTACTCAATAGTTTTCAGCTTAAGGCCGTGCCACAATAGACAACTTTTCCAGCAATTTTCAGTCAGATCCTTCATTTACATAATCTTATAGAGTCAAAGGCAGTCAGCAGCACACTCCTGTGAAGGCCAGTCACATAGTCTAACATACCCAATGGCTCAGTCCAGCTAGTCTGTGATTTGCTCCACCAAAATCAAACAAGCCTGATTTTGTCTTTTGTCATTAGGAAGGGCTCAGTGTGCATGACAGCTGACAAGCAATGAATGCTCATACAGAAGTACAAGGCATAGAATGCAGTGATGTGGAATAAGGAATGTGGGTGTTTTTGACCTCACATGTTTCATGTTTTGTATACAACAACTGAATGGAGAAAATAAAGAAGTGCTGAGATTGTGGCAGACATGTCATGGCAGCATTTTAACACATTGTATATGCATATACCACAATGCTAAATAAAATCTATTTGTGATTGTTATGCCATATAGCAATAGTTAAGATGACAGAAAATATCAGAGCAAACTGAAGCAATGTCTCACATGTGTGTAGCTGTGGTGAGCTTCACTTAATGTTCACATCAAACACCAGAATGGAGAAAAAATGTGATCTCAGTATTTTGACCATGGCATGATTGCTGCTGCCAGATGGGCTGGTTTGAGTATTCAGTATTAGCTGATCTACTGAGATGTTCACACAAAACAGTCTCCAGAGATTACTCAGAATAGTGCAAAAACAATACACATCCAAAGAACAGCAGCTCTACGGATGGAAATATCTTGTTGATCAGGGATGTCAGAGGAGAAAAGCCAGATTGGCTCGAGCTGGCAGAAAGGCTACAGAAACTCAGATAACCACTCCTATCTGTGGTGAACAGAAAAGCATCTCAGAATGCACAAGACATTGAACCTTGAGGCAGAAGGGCTACAACAGCAGAAGACCACATTAGGTACAGGTTAATGGATGGCATAAGTGACATCAGAGGTGGTAAGGTTTTCAATCATCTGTTCTGCAGAGGGAAGAAGAGAAAAGGTGTTAGTATACATGGCCACCTTGTGGATCAGCAAGGAATTACCACCACCAGAGAATTTAATCTGTCCTCAATATGGACGTGTGTGTCAATATATAGATAGATAGATAGATAGATAGATAGATAGATAGATAGATAGATA
>JANRMT010062791.1:127879217-127911152 GCA_026402145.1 Polypterus bichir lapradei | reverse complement strand
ATAGATAGATAGATAGATAGATAGATAGATAGATAGATAGATAGATAGATTATGCTTTATTTGTTGATTAATACAGTATTTCAAATTTACTGTTTTCTCTTGGTTATGTGATCTCTGTGACAGAAGGTCTTTAAATAAATAAATACATAAATATATCCATCCATCCATCCATTATCCAACCCACTATATCCTAACTACACGGGGGTCTGCTGGAGCCAATCCCAGCCAACACAGGGCACAAGGCAGGAAACAAACCCCGGGTAGGGCGCCAGCCCACAGCAAGGCGTACACACACATACACCAAGCACACACTAGGGACAATTTAGAATCGCCAATGCACCTAACCGGCATGTCTTTGGACTGTGGGAGGAAACTGGAGTACCCGGAGGAAACCCACGCAGACATAGGGAGAACATGCAAACTCCATGCAGGGAGGACCCGGGAAGCGATCTCAGGTCTCACATAAATATATAGATAGGTAAAAAAAAAAAAAAAAAATATATATATATATATATATATATATTTTTATTTTGAGGCTTTACATGCCAGAATGTTGTTAAATAGGCTTTTTTCCCATTAGGGTGGGGCCCAGGGCAAATGTCCCCCTACCTGGTGCTGGCTCCCCCACTGTTCATGGCATACTTGTAAACTGATCTGAGTCAAATAGAAGGGTCCATCTTTATTTATCTAAATGATGTATGCTTGGTTTCAGCAGACATCCACTACTTGCTCAGAATCACAAAGAAGCCCTCCTGCTCTACAAGTCATCTTTAGCCACTCCTTTTCCCATATGTATGTTGTATCCATGGTAACGGGTTGGTCCTGACATTATGCATTTATTAGTTTACCTGGGAAAGAAAAAGCTCAGAGAGCAAAAAAATGCAAAGAAGAGAGCAACGACTCTCAATGGGGTTTAAGCCGCTGCAACAGAAATAAAAATGAAGAAGGAATGCTAAGAGCCATCATAAACAAGCAAGCTAAAGAGACAGAAAGCAAAACAGCAATGTAGGCAGTGGTGATAATACAATGGCACCAACAGATTTTCAAGATGACTGCAATGCAATCTGGGCAAGAAACTTGTTGCTTTTGTCACTGACTTTCCAAAAAGCTCAGAAGAAGCAGGGCAGATTTTTGTAGAGCAAAAATCTGAAACGTTCATCAGGAAACTGAAATCATCACACTGAGAAGAAATAATTTTATGCTTTTGTGTTTTCCAAACACCTGGCCTTAAATTATTCCCTCAAGTCTCTGATGTGTGACGAGTAAGATGAAATACTGTCATAATGCTGGCTGATTGCCGACCAGTGCTATGTTTGTGTATCTTCTAGGTAGCTGGTAACATGGAAATGATATTCATGCCACTTTCAGTGGTAAAATAATGCAAATGGATTTGCCTAAAGAAAATCCAAAGCAAAGGAGTCAAAATCCTTAAAAACAAGAGCAAATTCTAAGAAAAAAAAAGCAATAATTGAAGAAGTCAGAAAAATCAATACTCACAATAAAACAAAGCACACTCCAATCAACTATAAACCACCAGAGGACCTGCTCTCAGCTTTGGAATATAAGGGCTAAGAGTGGCCCTTCAGCAGCAGTGATGAGTGGACCTCACAGAGTTTGCTTTGCCATGAGCTCGGTGAGATCACGGAAATGTTTGCAAACTTTACTGAACTCCATGAAATGCAATGCCATCAATGGGGAAGAAGGAACTGAACTAGTTTTGAGTCAATTATAATGGTGCAATAATCTTCTGAGTGTCTCAGAGAGCTAAGTAAAGTCTGTCAACTATGCCTGGCTGATCGTTTGGTTAAATATGTGATCTGAGCTGAGAGGCAGCAGTGCTAACCTCTGTGCTACCGAAACTCTAACAACAAAAGATGAAGGTGGAATGAACACCACAAAGACAATATAACAAACAGCCACAAAACAGCAGTAAGCAAATAAAACACAGATCTTTGCACTCACAGAGTTTTACTCTTGTGGCACACTTTGGATGTGTCACTAAGTGGTAGTGTGGCACAGCTAGAATGTCTTTAGAACATCAGAACAATCTAGTCAAGAACAGGCCATTCAGCCCAACAAAGCTTGTCAATCCTATCCACTTAATGCTTCTAAAAAAACATCAAGTCTAGTTTTTAAAATCCCTAAAGTTTTACTGTCTACCACTCTACTTGGTAGCTTATTCCAAGTGTCTTAAGGTTCTCTGTGTAAAGAAAAACTTCCTAATATTTGTGCAAAATATACCTTTAACAAGATTTCAACTGTGTCCCCGTGATCTTGATGAACTCATTTTAAACTAACACTCTCGATTCACTGTACTAATTCCCTCATAATTTTAAACACTTCAGTAATGTATCCTCTTAATCTTCTTTTGCTTAAACTGAAAAGGATCAGCTCTTTTAATCTTTTTTCATAATTTATTCCCTGTAGCCCTGAAATGAGCCTAGTCGCTCTTCTCTGGACCTTTTCTAGCACTGCTATGTAATTTTTGTAGTCTGGAGACCAGAACTGCACACAGTACTCCAGATGAGGCCTCACCAATGCATTATAAAGGTTGAGCAGAACCTCCTTGGATTTGTACTCCACACATCGCGCTATATAACCTGACATTCTGTTAACCTTCTTAATGGCTTTTGAACACTGTCGGGAAGTTGATAGTGTCAAGTCCACTACGATTCCGAAATCCTTCTCATAAGGTGTACTCTCGATTTCAGACCTCCCATTGTGTATTCAAACCTAACATTTTTACTTCCTATGTAGAAAACTTTACATTTACTAACATTAAACTTCATCTGCTACAAATATGCTTAAGAATGTATGCTGTCCAAGTCCCACCGTAATGGATTTAAGATTATCTGCCAACCTACCTATGTTGGTATCATCTGCAAACTTAAGCAGCTTGTTACTTAATCCAAATCATTTATATTGTCACACACATACGAGTAGGAGGCAGCTAACGGGCTTGAGTAATGGTAATACCATATCAGACCAGGGTGCGGCAGGGTGTGCTGACTGTCTTTCTCAGTCCCTTGCAGACCGTTCCCAGGAAATCCCACCAGGTTCCGGCGCCTTTGACGACATCACTTCTTGTTCCGGCACTTTTGATGACATCACTTCTGGCTCAGATGACATCACTTCCAGTTCTGGCACCTTTGATGATGTCACTTCCAGTCATGATGATGGCACTTCCACTCCAGGGGCCTCATGTATAACGCCGTGCGTAGAACTCGCACTATAACATGGCGTAAGCACAAAAGCCGAAATGTGCTTACGCACAGAAAAATCCAGATGCAGGAATCTGTGCGTACACCAACTTCCACGTTCTTCCGCTACATAAATCCCGATCAGCGTGAAAAGTAACGCTCGTGCACGCACTTTATGCAATGCCCCAACTCCCTTAAATCACCCTTAAGCTCAGCCTTCTGTGAAAAGACAATGGGAAAAGCATGGGGGGAAATATAAGAATTTCAGCGAATACCAAGTGAAGGCAAAGGAAAAACATACTATTTGTTTAATTAAACCATGGTATAATCAACAAAATGAAGCTGATCGAGTGACATAGCGTGTTGGAGAAACTTGAAAACTCACGTTCTCAAAATCGCACAGTGCCGGAAATAAAAAAGAAGTCACATATCAAAGTCGCCGTGAAAAGGTGTGAGTGTCATATGAAAGCTTATTAGGGTACAGAGAAAAAAAGACACACAGTGGGGAAAAAGCACGAAATGTCAACTTCAATCTCGAAATTTCCACTTTAATCATGTAGTTTATTTTGTCATTAAAGTAGAACATCATAAACTTCATCTTAAAATTGTTTAATTAACCAGTTTCTCAAATCACATCGTAATTAAAGTAGCACGTTAAATGCTTTGTTTTGTATGTGATCTTCTATGTGCTCTATGTGTGTGAATCACTACTTGCTTCTTAAACCGGCTCTCTTACTTACTAACTGGACACAGAATCCATTACATTTGTGATATTACAGCTCTCTGAATAACTAAAATACTGAGATGTATACGTGATATCATTTTCATGATGATAGGAGTTAAAGCATGTTATTTAACATGGAAACACGGTGGCGCAGTGATTGTGTGCGACCTTCGATGAAATAATTTATTGCAGCAGTACTCAGGGGCGGCTCTAGGCTCATGGTGGCCCTGGGCAGAGGAAGAATCGGCGGCCCCTTTGCCCACCAATGTCAATATGGTATCTTATGCATGGTGAATGGCCACGTCTGTTGCAGACACTGCATAGCCGCCTCGTGCTCATGACACAAGCGTTTAACTTTTTACAAAATTTGTTGCTTTGTTTTTAGCTGTGTTGTTATTTTCTCTTTCTGTTTTATATTCAATATATATTGGCGTAGCCGCCCCTGCAGTTCTTGTTTTTCTTTCTCCAAGTAACCGATCGCCACACAATCAGCTCTGTAATAGACGTTAAGCCATCTGTAAGCTTAGGGCGCCGATTCTTCAAAACGTTTAAGGAACATTGAAATATCTTCGTAGTACATGTTTAATGATTCTATCCTTCACGACAGTCCCAGTGAAGAATATACATTATTTAAATGAAGTTAAAGTTTTACCTGTATAATATAATAAACATATTTTGCTGCATTTCATCTTAAAAATGATATCGTCATCATATGTAAATACGCGCTTTATAAAGTGGCTCAGGTTGTGCAATATTATAACTGTAGTGCAAGTTTACAGTGGAGTAATTGCACTTATAAGTACTAACAGTTCTATAAGGAGCAATTGATTAAGTACGTTTAAAGTTCTTGGGATGAAACTGTTTCTGAACCGCGAGGTCCGTACAGGAAAGGCTTTGAAACGTTTTGCCGTGGCTGATGTAGCGTGTGCTTGAAGCTGTATACCGATAATTCTCTTTCCGATCAGCTGCTACTGTGATTCACACTCAGATACAGTGATATAAATACTCCGAGTGGTGCAGTGAGAGTAATACGGAAAAAGATGATCCGCTGTGGCAACTCTTAATGGGAGCAGCTGAAAGAAGAAGAAGAAGGTGCAGTGAGAGTAACAACGCTAAAGCAGTTATGGTATTTGGAATACTATGGATATTCCCTGGACCATTATATTGTTACAAGTTAATTACAATCAGATGCATTACACTAATAAACAATATGCGGTTAGTTTCAGTGTATTTATAAAGCCGCTTCAGGAAAATAAGGAGTAACCACACAGGAACAGTAGCACTGCTTTGACGCTGGGTGCCACCAGTCTGCAAAACCGAGCGGAGAACTTGCGTACGCCAGGGCATGAGATACCGTGGAAAAGTGCGCGGCTTTACGCCAAGTGTAGGTTTTATACATTGCGATTTGAACGTGGAAACGGGAGTACGCAAAATTTTTGTGCGTATGCGCCGATTATACATGAGGCCCCAGGTCTTTAAAGCCGCCATCTTACCTCCAGTCTGGCAGTTCTGTTTTGGACCCAGTCTTGTGAACATCTCTGTTCAATTATTTCTAAACTTTTGCAGCCAGGATATAATATACCGGTGGCTGCCCCAAACCTTTATAATGTCTGGAGTGTATCCCTTGTCACAATATATATTAAAAACAGCAGCAGCCATACCACTGAACCTTGTGGAACACCACTCTTAACATCAGCCAGTTCTCATGAGGTTCCTCACACCATCACCCTCTGTTTCCTGTGTCTGAGCCAGTTCTGTACCTATCTAAAAACATCACCCTGAACTCCCACTTAAATAAATAGATAGATGTTTTATTAATCCCAAGGGTAAATTCACATACTCCAGCAGCAGCATACTGATTAAAAACAATACAGTGGAACCTCGAGGTACGAGTTTAATTTGTTCCAGCACTGAGCTTGTATAGCGAATTTCTCATATCTAGAACAAACTTCCCCATTGAAAATAATGGAAATCCAGTTAATCCGTTCCGCACCCCCAAAAATATCAACATAAAAATCAATTTTCCTAACAAATAACACTGATAAATAATGTATACTGTAGTTTACCTTTAATAAATAATACTGGTAAATAATATAACTGTAGTTTACCTTTATGAAGAGTCCCGGCTGGCTTGAGGGAGACGATCATGTTTATCTATGATTTCTTTCTTAATTTCAACGACCATGGCTTCCTTTTTTTTCTTTGCAGCACTATCTGAGGCAACAATCTTCTTGAGAGGCATCGTGGAATAATTATTTTCACATTAAATGAAAAAAAAACCCAATGAAATCACAAGCGCACAAACGCGTAGATCCTCACGCTATGGGAGAACAAGGAACACTGAGTGAGCTGACGGGCAGGCAGCGTCAGCTTGGGTGAATCTCCGAGTCGAGGCGGATCGGGAAACGCGTCACGCATACCCACAGCCTGGCTCGTGGCTCGTTACGTGAGCCAATGCTCGTATTTAGATCCGAATTTTTCGCTCATACTTTCCTCGTATCTTGAATTTCTCGTATACAGAGCTGTTCGTATCTTGAGCTTCCACTGTATTAAATTAAAGAGTAATAAAAATGCAGGTAACACAGACAATAACTTTGAGTAATAGTATTTACGATCTCCTCAGTCTGTAAGTGGAGCAGGACAGTGACAGCAGTCTGAAGCTGCTCCTCTGCCATGAGATGATCCTGTTCAGTGGATGCAGTGGATTCTCCATGATTGACAGGAGCTTACTCAGCGCCCGTAACTCTGCTGCAGATGTCAAACTGTTCAGCTCAATGCCTACAATAGAGCCTGCCTTCCTCACTAGTTTGCCCAGATGTGAGGTGTCCCTCTTCTTTATGCTGCCTCCCCAGCACACCACCGCGTAGAAGAGGGCACTCGCCACAACCGTCTGATAGAACATCTGCAGCATCTTATTGCAGATGTTGATGGACGCCTGTCTTCTAAGGAAGTATAGTCGGCTGTCCTCTCTTGCACAGAGCATCAGTATTGGCAGTCCAGTCCAATTTATCATCCAGCTGCACTCCCAGGTATTTATAGGTCTGTACCCTCTGCACACAGTTGCCTCTGATAATCACGGGGTCCAGGAGGGGCCTGGGTCTCCTAAAATCCACCACCAGCTCTTTGGTTTTGCTGGTGTTTAGCTGTAGGTGGTTTGAGTCACACCATTTAACAAAGTCCTTGATTAGGTTCCTATACTCCTCCTCCTGCCCACTCCTGATGCAGTCCACGATAGCAGTGTCATCAGCGAACTTTTGCATGTAGCAGGACTCCGTGTTGTATTGGAAGTCTGATATATATAGGCTGAACAGGACCAGAGAAAGTACAGTCCCCTGCAGCGCTCCTGTCTTGCTGACCACAATGTCAGACCTGCAGTTCCTGAGACGCACATACTGAGGTCTGTCTGTAAGATATTCCACGATCCATGCCACCAAGTATGAATCTACTCCCGTCTCTGTCAGCTTGTCCCTAAGGAGCAGAGGTTGGATGGTGTTGAAGGTGCTAGAGGAGTCCAGAAACATAATTCTTACAGCACCACTGCCTCTGTCCAAGTAGGAGAGGGATTGGTGTAGCATATAGATGATGGCATCTTCCACTCCCACCTTCTCCTGGTATGTGAACTGCAGAGGGTTGAGGGCGTAGCGGACCCGTGGCCTCAGGTGGTGAAGCAGCAGCCACTCCATGGTCTTCATCACATGTGACGTCAGAGCGATAGGCCGGAAGTCATTCAGTCACTAGGACGTGATACTTCTTTACTTTGATGCCCAACCTCTCATATGGCACCTTATCAAATGTTTTCTTAAAGTTCAGATAAATAATGTCCTTTGCTCCACTTTGAATAAACCCTTTTGCTGCTTCCTCATAGAATGCCAGGATGACCTCTTTCTACTGAACCCATGTCAACTGTTCAGAAAAACTCCTGTACTTGCCACGTGTTGCTCAATCTTATTTTTAATAATTCCTTCCATTAATTTTCCTGTGATGCACGTTAAGCCTACTGGCCTATAGTTGCTTGGATCTTCCCGGTTACCATTTTTATATAATGGGATAATATTTGCCATTTTTCAATCCTTCAGAATCTCACCAGTGTGCAGTGACTTCCTAAAAATATGTGTCTAGGGGTTACTCGAGGGTAAATATTATCTGGTCCTGGTGATTTGTTTGATTTCAGCTTATTTAATCTGAGCAGTTCTTCTCTCTTCTTTGTAGTCCCATTTACCTCTGGCAGGTTATTCACTTCCTCACTTGTGAAGACCTCAGAAAAATGCTTAGTTAGAACATCTGCTAACAGCTAAGTGTTTATATTTTAAATTGCCTTTTACTCTTCCTGTTCTTTTACTACTAAAATACTGAAATAACCTCTTAGGGTCTTCTTTCGCCTTATCTGCTATATTCCTCTCCAACTGTCTTTTAGCCTCCCTGATATCCTTCTAAATGGTTGCCCTCATTATTCAAATTGGAGTTATTAATATTATGAACCTTATACAGCTGTTTTTTTCCTTTGCAACTTCATTTTTAAATCTTTAGTAATCCACTGCAGATATTTTTTAAATTCCCTATCAATTCCAAATTTAGGTATGTACCTGTCCTGCATTACATGTAAAATATTTTTAAACCTGTTCCACTGCTCCTTGGCTGTCTCCACACTTAACAACTTATCCCAAATGATCCTCCTTAGACTTTGCTGCATTTGCTCAAAATCTGCCCCACCAAAGTTAAACTTAATAGTTTTAGTTTTTCCATCCACACTTCTTCTAGTTTGTGTCCGATTTATCAGCATAGATACTTGCATCAGGAAATAAGAAACACCTTGTAAATAGTAATAAATCTTTAGCTGTTATTCATTTATAGCATGCCCGGAGCCTCTTCTAAGGCTTACTTTGGGATCCTAGCTGGGCACATGGCTAATCTACTTGCATAATTAGCCATGCGGTGCTGAGCTGCCAACATAGGGATCAGTGTCATATACTGTATCTGATGGCAGTATTCATAATATTCTGATTATGGACAGCTAATGTACCCCTCAAATGAAAATACTGTAAGTTTAATTTATTTTTTTAAATGCATGGAAATATGGAAACTACTGGGAGTAGAAGAGTGGGGATTTCCTTTAGTCAAATAAGTGTGATTTGAGACAGGGGAAACATCAAACATCATGTGCTTGCATCCTTGCGACGGTCATATCTGCAAAGATTTTATAGTAAACATATGTGAGAGTTCTGTGCATGAATGCTATGGTTCTGTGATGTCATGCAGGCCCTGCAAAGCATCACAGGCCACTTGGAAAAAAATGTTCACCTAAGCCAGCTGCACGCCGAAGTTCCAGGAAAATATTTGGAGAACAAGGTCACCGATGAACACCACATATTTGCTGTGAAAAACGCTTTGCCGAATTTTGCCAATCAAAACTATTCAGCAGTGATATGAGGATGGCTCCACCTCTTGTGGTTCTAACCCCTAAAATAGAAAGAACCCAAGAGAAAACCGGAGAATACTATTCTCTTTTAGCGTCTTGCTGGGATTTGTTGTTCACTGTTGCTAACTCTGTTGCTTCTTTCTGACAAAAAGAAGTCATGATGTACAACGTCACTGAGGTCCCAGTATAAAGGCAATCGTTGTGCATTTCCCAGTTGTTCAAGATTTTGGATAATAACAAAACGTTTTGCAGTGCTTAGTAGTGTTCTAAAACATTTTCAAGGCTTAGTATGTTTTTCAGACTTTGACTTTTTGGTTCTGCATTTGACTTTGGTAATCGGTATATTCTGTCTCCTGTTGACAGTTCTTTGCAGCCCCTTTTTGACTAAAAATGGATATAATGAGGGTATGAGAAATAAACTTGATTTCTCAGCATTAAAAGCAAAGTGGGATCTTACCCCTTCCTGTGTTTTGGAGTTCCTCTTCCCATACACTTCAAGTCATAACCTTAGATCTTCTGATAGTAATTGGTGTTTATACAGTAATTCCAAGAGCCAAGCTTAAAAGAAGTGGTGAGGCAACTGTTTGCTGTTGTGCACCCAAAATTTGGAATACTTTATCAAAAGAGATACACAAGTCTAATACTGTGGAACATTAAAAAAAAAGAAACTGCTAAAAACCCACTTTTGTAATTTGGCTTTTTCATAGCTACATTTTAGTTGATCTCTTAATAGACTACAGTACATAGGCAAATAATTATTATATTCTTTAGGGATCTGCATTCTTCACTAGTTTCTGCTTTTCTCTGCTTTCTTTCAAAATGCCACAACCACCTGATCAAAGTCCAGTGCGGCTACCTGTGATCCTGAATTGCAGGGGAACGTCCCAGCTGTCCATGAGACTAACTGCATTGAATTCTCTGAGACAAAGGCTGGGAACAATAAGCACTTTTACATTAGGTAGAATGCCCAGTGAGGGGTTGGCAGTCCTTTGGCCTTGGAACCCCTGCAGATTTTTTTTCTCCACTTAAGTCCATTTTTTTTTGTCCTCCCAGCAAGTCTGACCTTACAATATATTGTATACAAGGATGCTACTTTTTCTACTAATTAAATATTTATGTTTTATAAACTCACATGGATTTATGTATTTTATTTATTTTTTTACTACTTATTTATTAATATTGTTTTTCTTTTCTTGTAACTTGCACTTTGACATCTTGTAAAGCACTTTGACCTACATTTTTTATATGAAAATGTGCTGAAAAAATAAATGTTGTTGTCACCGCTGAATGGTCCAGTGTAAGTGAATGTTCATTGGCACAGGATGGTGCCCTGTTCAAAGGTGGTTCCTGCCTTGTGTACAGTGCTGCCTAGACAGACCCTGGCCTTTTGAAACTCTGGATTAGCAGGTTAGAAAATGGCGGATGGATATTTACAGTATTGTTACATTATAACATTGGAAAAAAAAACACCAAAATAAATACATTAGATTATTGAAGCCCTGTAATACCTGACCATGAATACTCATGGGTTGTGGCCTGGTACAACAGTCAACGGTAAAACCAGAATAACTTTTATTATTTAAAATGTCACTTACAAATATTCTCGCATTTAATAGGTGCTCTCCTGCATGGACTGTCTTGTCCAAGACAAAAGTTTATTAGCATTGCATCTTAATCTGACATTTGCACTTAATTGGTTGCTTCTGTGCTTTTACTCAAAAAATTTAATTTAGTGGGCATTGCTATTTAGAGACCTTTGTAGCTGCAGGTGCTTGAATGTTATCAAAAGGTCTCATCTAGAACATACATAATAGCATCATTCTTTTATATTTTGTCAGCTAGACAAATTGCACCAAAACAAAGCTGATGTAATTCCATTCAATATGTTTTTATAAATTGTAGAGATGCTGTCTGAGTCTTCAAGCCTGATCAGTATTGCCTCTGGAATAGAAAGGTGAGGTGAGGAAAATCGAGCAGGTTTCTTTAGTAAAGTTTCTGATTTGAAAGTAGCTGAAATATTGTGTTGATGGGACACAAGTTAAATTTGTAGCATAAATGTTCATAAGATGCAACAACATCATCTGTATACAAATCTCTAGGAGTTTTAATCCTGGACGTTTTCAAAACATTAAATACTGTATAGAATTGAGAGAGTAGAAAGAAGTGATTAAATTGCTCCTTGAGATCTGCTGTGGTTCCATCATATTTTAAACATGCTGTAATTCAACCGCTGTTGAAAAAATCTAATTCCAATCCCTCTATTTTGAGTAATTACAGGCCAATTTCAAAACTGCCTTTTATTGCCAAAGTTTTGGAAAAGGTGGTTGAACAGCAACTTTGTGCCTACTTAGAAAAGCAGCACTTCTTTGATTCTTTTCAATCTGGTTTTCGGAGGCGACATTCTACAGAAACAGCTCTTCTAAAAGTTTCTAATGATCTTTTAATTGCTGCTGATGCAGGCAGGTGCTCTGTGCTTGTACTGTTAAACCTTACCACTGCTTTTGATACGGTGGACCATCGGATCTTAATTAATAGACTAGAGCTGTTAGGTGTCTCTGGCTCTGCTTTGGACTGGTTCTCCTCTTATTTGTCAAATTGGAGTTTCTCAGTCGGTGTGGCTGGCTTTTTATCTGACTCTGCTCCTTTGACATGTGGAGTGCCACAGGGCTCAGCTCTTGGACCTGTACTTTTCTATTTATATATTCTTCCCCTATCACAGATTCTTAACTCTTTCAAGGACATCTCGTATCTTCTATATGCAGATGATATACAGCTTTATTTTTCATTTAAGCCTAACCAAATTAATACTTTGGTCACATTGGTTGATTGTCTGTCTCAGGTTAACGACAGGCTCAGTAGTAACTACCTGCAGTTGAATTCACGAAAAACTGAGGTACTAATTGTTGCTCCTTCTGTTCTTCATTCTGAGATCAGTTTAAAATTATCTTCTGTCTCTCCTATTATTAAGTCGAGTCTATGTAACCTTGAGGTTATTTTTGACCAGTCCCTGACGCTTGATGAATATGTAAGGTCAGTCAGC
This sequence comes from Polypterus bichir lapradei, assembly GCA_026402145.1. NCBI lineage: Eukaryota > Metazoa > Chordata > Cladistia > Polypteriformes > Polypteridae > Polypterus > Polypterus bichir. The sequence continues at coordinate 127,898,772 of JANRMT010062791.1, read as the reverse complement.
CGCTGATGTTTCTTTCATGTAAGAAATCTTTCCATATCAAGAAATGATGCTTCAAAGTCAGAATTGGAGATGCTTGTTTATTCTGTTATTTCCTCACGGCTTGATTACTGTAATGCTCTCTTTACAGGTTTGAGCAAGTCCCCTCTCTCACGCCTACAGTTAGTTCAAAATGCAGCTGCCAGGCTCCTATCTCGCTGTAGCCGGAGTGATCATATCACCCCCATTTTGCGCACACTGCACTGGCTTCCAGTGTTTTATAGAATTCATTTTAAAGTTTTGGTGCTTACTTTTAGAGCTTTGCATGGACAAGCTCCTGAGCTCCTGGACAGTTGCCCAGAGGGGACTGGGCGGTCTCATGGTCTGGAATCCCTACAGATTTTATTTTTTTTCTCCAGCCGTCTGGAGTTTTTTTTTGTTTTTTCTGCCCCCCCTGGCCATTGGACCTTACTCTTATTCGATGTTAATTAATGCTGATTTATTTTGTTTTCTTATTGTGTCTTTTATTTTTCTATTCTTTATTATGTAAAGCACTTTGAGCTACTGTTTGTATGAAAATGTGCTATATAAATAAATGTTGTTGTTGTTGTTGTTGTTGTTGTTGAGTACCTAGCCAGCTTGCTCCAACACTATACAGCTTGCCAGACTCTCAGATCTGGGCAACAAGGCCTTTTAGTTGTCCCACGCACTCGGCTAAAAACCCGTGGGGATCGTGCCTTTCAGTCTGTGGCACCAAGGCTATGGAATAGCCTGCCTTGTGGTCTGCGTGAAGTCGAGTCTGCTGATTCTTTTAAAAAAACAACTAAAACACTTCTTTTTAAACGAGCTTTTAATCAGTGCTGAATAGTTTTAGTTTGTTCATTTACTGTTTTTATTGGTTTTGTTTATGTTTTGTTTTAACTGTTGTATTTCTACTGTATTTGCTGTTCAGCGTTCTGTGACCTTTTGTCTGTGAAGGGCACTATATAAATAAAACTACTACTACTACTACTATCATGGAAAAGTGCAACAGACAAGAGGCTCTCTATCTCAAAGTGCTTCCTGCATTGTTTCCATATTCCGAGTGAGTGATGGACAGCTGGATTATCAGTATATTGACATTAACTTGTATTTACTGGATCACAAAGTAGGGCATATAAATAAGTAATACAATATTTTATGTCAATTGCAGTCCATGATTGTATATACTCATCAATTTGTGTCAATGTCCAGGTCTTTATAGCTTGTATATTAGCTGCACGGTAATAAAATTCAAAGGTAGTGCCATGCCACCTTCTGCTTTAGGTTTTTGTAGAGTCGCCCTTGGTGTGGATGCTTCAAATTCAAATAAACAAGGTTATAATTGAGTCTAATTTCTTAAAGAATGCTTTATATAGGGATGATATGAAATAGAAATAGAAGCTTGAGAAATACGTTCATCTTCACATTATTAATTTTCCCTGCTAATGTGAGATGGGGGGTAGATCATCTGTTTACCTCTTGTTTAATTTTTTTCCATGCAGAGAGGAAAATTTCATTGAAAAAGATCTTTATATTTACTTGTGATGTTTACCCCTAGGTATTTAAACTGATCTGCTAAAATAAATGGACAGGCTTGCAGTCTAATACTGTGTACTAGAGAGTTCACTGAAAAAGCACACTTTTATTCAACTTAATTTTGAGTCCAGATATCTTTTGAAAATCTGCTAGTACATTGATGACTGCTGGTAGTGAACTTTGTAGGTCTGATATATACAGTACCATATTATCTGCATATAGTGATATTTTCTGATCAAGTCCTTCTTTTGTAATTCCCTTTATCTTTGATACATTTCAAAAGTGAATGGCCAATGGCTGAATGGCGATTGGTGATAGGGGCATCCTCGTTAAGTACCACGTTCTAGTTTGAAGTAGTTTGAAACAATGTTGTTAATACAATTACAGAATTCTGGACTTGAACAGAATAGTTTGATTCATGCACATATATTTGGGCCAAACCCAAATTTGTGCAATGTGGTGCAGCGCCTCCATGCTGGAAGGATCGAGGGAGCAAGCGTAGCCAGAGCATTACCTCCCCCAGGGCGCCAAGTGGCAGCCCCCCTGGGTTGCAGTAGTGCCTAGGACTCCCGCAGGGCTTCATGGAAGTTGGAGTTTTGTGCAGACTTGTTGGGATCTGTGGGTGCCGCCAGGGTGTGCTGCAGCTGTTGCTAAGCCTTGGAGATAAGCTCTTCTGCCACACCCAGAAGTGCTGCCGGAAATTAGGTCAGCCAGAACTTGGAGAACTTCCAGGTGCCTTATAAAAGAGCCAGCAGCCACTATTCTGAGAGCCAGAGTCAGGAGGAGGGAGACGAAGCTTGCCGAGGAGGAGTGGAGGAAAAGAGAGAGGAAACAAATATAAAGAAAAGAAAAGAATTAGAGTGTGGTGCTTTTGAGACTGTGTTGTTGTGCTTGTGGGAGGTGGGGAAGACATTTCCTACAAGGGAAAGAAAAATAAATCTGTGTGCTTGGACTTCTTCCCATTGCATCTGTCTGTGTCGGGTTGGGTGGCTTGTATGTTGCCTACTGGTATCACAATAAGTAGTCTCATTCAACCATGTCAAAGCCTTTTTCTGCGTTCAAAATAATAAGAATCTTTGATGTGTTTGATTTTTGGATGAATATATTACATTAAAAGAACATCAAAGATTAGAAGCTAAGAGTCTGCCTTTAATAAATCTGGTTTGGTCATGTGATATTATGGAGGGAAGCACTTTCTCAATCCCTCAAGCTAGAACTTTGGAGAGTATCTTATCATTATTCAGAAGTGAAATTGGGCTTTATGATGCACATTGTAATAAGTCATTTTTTTGTTACAAAGAAAAGTTTAAGGTAGAATTTTATTGTCTATAGCTTCTATAAACATTGCTAGTAGTAGTGGATCTAACTTATTTGAACAGTTTTTATAAAATTCCACAGGGTATCCATTAGGGATTGCTGCTTTCCTTCACTGGAGTGAGTTTAAGGCATCTAGTAATTCTGAGAGTGTCAGAGGTTTGTCCAGTTCCTGTGCACTAAGAGTATCTAGCTGTGGTATTTGTAATGCATCAAAAAACTCATTTGATTGTGTCTTGTCTTCTGTAAACTGAGTAGAATATAAGGAGTTGTGTGGGTCATATTTTTATGGTCAATGATTTTATCTCCATCCTGCCAATCATCGAGAATTCACTAAACAGTATCATCTCCAGACAGAGGAGCAGCTTCATTGACAGACTGCTGTCACTGTCCTACTCCACTGACAGACTGAGGAGATCGTTCCTCCCCCACACTATGCGACTCTTCAATTCCATCCGGGGGGGGTAAACGTTAACATTATACAAAGTTACTGTCTCTTATACCTGCATTTTTATCACTCAATTAATTTAATATTATTTTTTTATCAGTATGCTGCTTCTGTAGTATGTGAATTTCCCCTTGGGATTAATAAAGTATCTATCTATCTATATATCTATCTATCTATCTAGCTATCTGTCTATCTAATTTCTGTTATTGTGTTGTGAACTTCCTAAGCTAAGATCGTATTTGTCTTCTCTCCATGTTTATAGTAATGATGTCACAATTTAAAGATGAACTGTTCTGTTTCTTTGTCAAGAAGTTAAATTCTGATTGTAAAGCCTGATTTTTCCCATACAGTGCCTCATTTGGAGACCTGGCATATTATTGATTTATTTTGTGGAAAAAGATATAATATAATTTGTCCTCTTAAAAAAGGCTTCAGAGTTTCCCATAGTATTCCTGCAGAGCCCTCTGAGGATGCATTTGTCTCTAAAAAATAACCAGTTTGCTTGGAGAAGAATTCTGTATGATTCTCATCAGCTAATGACAGGGTGTTAAGATGCTGTTTTATCTTGGTAGAGTAATATATATTGCTCTACTTTCCCTTATTGTGTTATTAACATGTAGCCTTAGAATGCCTAATCTCACAGACTTACCACTGTTTATAAGGTATTATTGTATAACAACAACAACATTTATTTATATAGCACATTTTCATACAAAAAAATGTAGCTCAAAGTGTTTTACAAAATGAAGAATAGAAAAATAAAAGACACAGTAAGAAAATAAAATAAGTCAACATTAATTAACATAGAATAAGAGTAAGGTCCGATGGCCAGGGTGGAGAAAAAAAAATAAAATCTGCAGGGATTCCAGACCATGAGACCGCCCAGTCCCCTCTGGGTATATAACCTATCCCCACCTTTCCTTCTATATCTATAACCTCAGGCAATTAGATGTAGTAAAAAGACAAGCAGGAGTTATGTTACACATAAAATAATGTATTACTGATAATATTCATAAATAATAACAAAATGCAAAGTACATTTGAATATTGGCAACCATACAACCTGATAAAATGGTGATGTGTAATTCAGGTGGCACACAGACTTGTAGTTACTTAATGTCTCTAGTTAAGGCATCATTGGTGCTCAGATTTTAGCCACATGTCTGTTCAAAATGGCTGAAGCTGTGCTCTTCATTGTGTTGTCTTCAGTTCTTGGTGTGATGGTCTTCTTCAGTTGTTAGCAAGAGAAAGATACTTCTACATCATCACAGGGAGAGAGAATGTGGTTGAGCAAGCGAATTTATAGGTTTTCTGTCTAACCCCTACAGTCAATCCAGACAGCCATATCTCAGACCAATGGGGGAAATAGTACATCTTAACACCTGCAACCCCCCAAGACCATATGTTAAGCTAACCTGGCTTTGTGTGGGGGATGGGAGAAAGACTTTAGGAAAGAAATACTCATCAAACTAGTTTAAGATACATCCCCCAAATCCTGTCATAAAATTACAAAGAAAAGTCGTAAACGGGAGGGCAAACACGAATGCCTCTCACCAAAGTAACACTAAATTACATTGCTTCGCCTTAATTACAAATAAAGACATACAAAACATTTATCAAGTTATATGCAAAATCTTACATCACAACAGATGCCAACTACAAGATGAGTGTGTAGGGCATAGTGATTTAACTTCCATGATCAGAGGGGCGTGATCGAAAATAACAGTAGCGTCATTCTTGCAAAATTTAGTAGTGGACAATAAATTATTATCAACTAGCTGTCCCATGCAGCTCTGCCCGCGTAGTAGTGAAACAGAACAGTGAGGAGGGCCTTGCCTGACTCCCCACTCCTGATGTCATGTTTCCCCCTTCCCTTGGCCTGTAGTCTCTGCCTCGGATTAGCACGAATATATTGCTGCTATGATTCTTAACGAGATGAGAGAAGTCACAAAATCAACCAGAATGTTCAAGCAAATTATAGACAAAAAACCCAATCTAAATTTGTTACATAGTTCTGTCATTCGCCCCACCTCCCTCCCCTCAGCCTGCAATACCAATTTGGGTTGGAGGCTGATACCTTGATATTTGGCTGTTGGGTGGTTGTAGATTCTCTAGGACACTCAGTGGTAGCATTAGAAGCAAACACATCACTAATAATAACTCATTACATTTATATAGCACTTTTCTCAGTACTCAAAGCGCTATCCACACAGGGAGGAACCAGGAAGCGAACCCACAATCTTCTTACTGCAAAGCAGCAGCACTACCACTGCACCACCAAACCGATATGTTGGGTACATGGCTCAAAATGAAAGGCCAGTTTTAAAATAATCCATTTGGCCGTGTCAGTCTCCGTGGGAGTAATGGTGCAGCCGTGGGGAGTTGATGAGGTACATGCGAGTGCGATCATTCTCAATTGCTTAAGCGGCTTCCTGCGGTGCGTGATTGAGCCACTGCACTGATGGAGCCGTATAAGTAGGGCCTGGCACAGGAGATTGGGAGGAAAAAAATGGGGAAAAAAGAAAGCAAGAGAGAGAGAGAGAGAGAGAGAGAGAGAGAGAGAAAGAGATAAAGAAAGAAAGAAAGAAAGAAAGAAAGAAAGAAAGAAAGAAAGAAAGAAAGGAAGGCTTGTAGAGCGAGAGAGTGGCATTGAGGGAAATAAAAATGAGCAGATGATCCAGATAGCTGGTGAGAGAGGTCAGCGCAGTCAGGATTCTCATGCGGAGTGAAGGATCAGCGCTCGAGGGACGGATCACGCCCACTGATAAGGTGGAAGAGTGGGTTTGATCGTGGAGGAGTCCGCCCTAGGGATCCAAGGGACGACTATGCGTGGGAGAAGGAAGACGAGAGGACAACCATGAGCGGTCTGGCATATGCTGCCAGAGGCAGCCAAAACTGGGATTGGTTGTGTAAGAACCACGGTGGCTGAAGTCTCTCTAACTGAGTAAGCCTTGGGTGAGCTGGAGAATCTGGGAAGGAGCTGTGCTTAGCTGGTGTGGCTCCAATGAGTGCTGCAGGTTTTTTAGACTCGTTTTAGCCTTGTTTTAAATGTTTGTGATTTTAGTCTTTTTATGGAGTATTTATTTATTTATAGACATTTTGATGCACTGCACTTTATTTGGACACAGATTTTGTTTTGATCATTCACTTGCTTGTTTGATTTCTCCCCATCAGACCAGCTCATCCGGTTACATTACCGACGGTGTTGGGTTCGAGGGCTCCCAAAAGGGAAGAGGAAGTATGGAGCAGGACCTGGACCATCACAACTGTTCACAGTTTATTTTATAAGGACTTACTTGATACATTACTGGGCAGCAGTGCAATTCTGCTATATCATATTTTATATATTTGTGTTGTGCAAAGTATATTTCATTACTACTGTATATAACGTTGTGATTGCATCATGTACCGCATATTGCATTGTTTAATTGTGTTTACCTTGTAATATGTATGGACAATGAAAGAATTACTAGCAACTGAGCTGCCTGGCAATAAAGTTCAATTTCTTCATTAATTAGAAAAGCAGAACCATGGAAATTTTGCTGAGTGCACTGCACATATGAATTAACTTCAATTTTTATTATTTTATAGATTTGGCTGACACCTTTATCCAAGGTTAGTTACAAGGCTGGGCTACATTGTAACTGTTTAATGCATTTAACTCAAGTTTAATGTAAGTGTCTCGCTCACACAATGAAAAAGTCCAGTGTTTTAGTCACTATTCAATTCAATTAATTTCAGTTTATTTTTGTACAGCACTCCTTACTGAACGCAATTTGGAGCACTGTAAGAAATTTGCAGGCAAATGCAATTACAAACTTTACAAATTGCTACATAATGAGGACACAAAGTTACAGATTTGTTTAAACAGACAGGAAAACAAAGCAGTTTGAAAACGATTAACATAAATGGAACCTAAAAATATCTGTCCATTAATTAATACACAGTGAACGATCTGCCAGACAAAAAACAGGGAGCATATGAAAATGACTAAAAATGTCTGATGATATTGAAATGCACTAATAATTTAATTTATCTTCTTACAACTGAATGAGTAGCACCTGCCATAGTCACATGTTTATAGGTCCATGTGAGAAAATAGCTGACAAGGACATGTCTTCTTGAAGGAATCTGATTAAAAGTTGAGCAAGAAAAGCACCCAGGCTTCAAAACTGTTAACTGTCAAGGGTCATGTTGTCACTGCACTGTAACAGGCTGCTGTGTCAGCCATTATTACAGCATTTTGAACAAGTCTAAGAATGTAAAAAAACACAGTGGAAATGTGTAAATGGGAAACACTGACGTCTTGCAATCTCACAAAGCTTTTCTGAAATAGATATGATTATTGGATGGAGATCATTTATTGAAAACTACAATCAAGGATAGAAAAATATTAGTATTATTATTTAGCAGATTCCTTTATCCAAGGTTACTTACTAAGCAAGTTATAATGCATACAAGAATGATTAGAAGGTATCAAAAGCAACAGACAAAAAAATAAAAAATTGAGCAAGAGGAAGTAGTACAATAGCTGTGTTTACCCAAAATTACAAAAGTTCTGCAGCTTTAGTTTGCTTCATGGGATTTTGGCAATAGCTTGATGTGTTGAAATGATTCCAGAGACAACATATCTTTGTTTTTAAAAGCTTTAGTAAAAATTTAAGGTAAAACAGTTCACACAAAAATAGAAAAACAATTGATATAGCAAAGAAAAGTAAAGTTCTTGTTTTAGAAAAGTTCTGTTTAAATCTTGTAGCGGGTCCCACATGTGCTATTGTCCTGTTGTCAGTTTGTGTCTCCTTAGGGTGCACATCAAAAAATGGGTTACTGAAAGTTCACCAGAACTGGAGAAATGCACCTTTAAGGGGAAGACACAACACGGACAGGATGGTTGAGGTTGAAGACCCTTTAACCAGAAAAGAAGGGGGTGAGTGGGAGAGACATCTAGTGGTAGAGCAAGGAGAAGCAACGAGTTAGCATCAAGAATACACCTGCTGGAAGAAGGTTTGTTTTAACTCTGTGATACAAGGGAGACATGTCTCTGAAGACTAATTTTTTTGGTTTGGGCAATCAACCTTTTGGGACTGGTAGGACAGAACCTTTTTTGTTATCGGCTCAGCTTCCAACATTACACCTTGCTCGGGAACTGTAAGGATAGTGAACCAATTTGGAATCAGGGTTATCTCAAGCGAGAACATCTCGCCCCCTAATCTGTGGAAGGTTGTTTTTGATTTTTGTTATTTGTTTCCTTAGGAGGCATTAGCTCTCCGGAAATGTGTTCTTTTGAAATTGTGGCATGTTAAGTAACCGAAAAATATAGAAATGTGACAGAAAAGGCGATATCCCTCCCATCATGATTACGGCGGTACAAATATCACATGAGAGAGAAAGATATACTTTAGCTTACTTTACTGACGGTTTTACGCGGTTACAGACGGGAAGCTTATGACAGACTCTATCAAGGTGTGGGAGTCTTGATCTACGCAGATCTGCCATCTTTCGTCACCACGCTGAAAGGATTTTCCGGACGGATGACATAATCTTCCGCCCGACAGCTTCAAAGTGTATTGGCAGTAGGTCCATCCTTATATACTGGTTGCTCCATGTGCAGGCTCTTTCTGTGGTCTCCAAAGAAGGACATGAAAGGACACAACTCCACCTCCAAAAAATACAGCAATAGCACAATGCCTACATGCAGTTCTCATTATCCCAACAAGGAAAGAAGATTTTGTTCTGACAGAGGACAGAAGTATACTATTCTGTCTTTTATGCTGACTATACAATCCTCCAGTTGTCTTTGGCTATCTAGTCCTATGCTTGGCTGGCAATTCTAAATGCTGAGCCCCTGTGTATCATACTTGGTCTGCCTGTATGAATGAATCCATAACAGTGTGCACAGAGATAGTGACATTAAACTTCATATTATAATAAACATATTATAACATTATTGTACTTGTTTGTTGGGTGAAATGCTTAAACTGTTTTTACTGTCAATATGTAAATATATTTTTTCATGTTTTCCTTTCATTGTTGTAATGCTTATTGTCTTATGCTGATCTGGGGCATGTGGTGTGGGGGTCAAAAATAAGGATGAGCGTTGGTCACATTACCCTGAAAGATTTTATTAACAAACTGCTTTTCTCTAGTGGTATTTTGATTGTGCAGCGACCCGAGGTTTAGTTGTTCTACCGGGGTGGCGGTACAAGCTTATATACCTTGTTTGATTCTTTAAGTTTGCTTATACAGTTGAACCATTTTTTAAACGGTCAGAAAACTGTATGCCTATCTCATTTTCTAACTAGTCCATGCTAGCTATGAGCCTATTCCAAACACACTGACTTAAATAACACACCGTATTACCGATATAGCTAAGAAAGTTCTATCTCATATTAACTTGCAGGGGCGTGGAAGGCTATACCATAATCTATAGCTATGAAAGAAAATTATATTCTATTCAAATTAAGCAAACGCTAATATTAGTTTAACTTAAAGCATTAACATTCTAAGATTGGCTCTTACAAGTACTATTACATAATTATACCTGCACCCAGACTAAAACAAATAATCAATGCCATACACCCTTTATCATTATAACAGCAGCTACCATGTAGAAGAAAAACTAAGCAGTTTTAAAATATTTAATGAAAAGATGCATCTTCAGAGGATGCCTATAAAGACGTGAACTGGGTTTAGTTCAAATAGACAAAGGGAGATCATTCAACAGCTTTGGACCAAGAACAGAGAAGCGTTTTCCATTCTGACAAGAGGCAGAGGGAGAATGGAGAATTCTTAGAGGGACATATGAGGAGACCAAAGACTGGAGAATCTGAGCAACAGAAACATTTAGTGAACTGGAAGTCAAAATAAGAGTTTTGAACTGGATCTCTGTGGCAACAGGAAGCCAGTGAAGAGACTGAAGCAGAACAGTAGTAGGAGTGAAATGAAGATCAGAGGTCACCAGTGGAGCAGCTGCATTCTGGAGGAGCTGGAGAGGTCAGACAGCAGTTGAAGGAAACCCCACCAGGATAGTGTTGCAGTAGTCAAGCTGAGAAAGATTCAGTGCATTAACAAAGGGTTGCGTGGCATAATTAGTGAGGAAGGGTTGAATCTTCTGAATATTATGAAGAAAAAAATGAAAGGATATTTGACATTGAAAAGTTATGCTAAAGGTGATGGTCATTTATCCATGATTAGATGGTAGTGAGGCAGATGGAGATCTGGGATGAAATCTGTGGGTTGTAGGAGGGAAATGAGAAGAAGATCTGTGCATCATCAGCATAGAGGCGGTAGGAGAAGCTAAGAGAAGAAACAACATTACTTAAAGAACGAATGCAGAGAGAAAGGAGAAGTGGGCGCATCACTGATCCATGAGGCAAACCTCAGGAGACTTTGGAAGAAGAAGACAATGAACTAGAACAGGAGACAAAAAAAGGATCAGTCAGAAAGGTGGGAGATGAAACAGTCCAAAGCAAACCCACTGATTCCAAGGTTATTGAGGGAAGAGATAAGCAAGGTGCGGTTAATGGTATCTAAAGATGACGAATGGTTGAGAAGGATAAAGAAGGAGGAAAAGAGGAAAAAGAAGCAGCTCAAGGGGGCCATAGGACATTTGTGACTGAAAGCAGTGTAGTCTTGGTAGAGTGATCTTTGCGGAATCTGGACTTAAGAGGATCTAGTAGATTGTTTTCAGTGAAAAGGGGAGAGTTGGTTGTGGACTATGCATTCTAGAGTCTTGGACGGGAATGGCAGAAGTGAGACAGGATGGTGATTTTCCAATAACAGATGGGCTCAGAGAGGGGTTCTTGTGAATAGGGATCACATGAGACTTCTTGAAGCCAGTAGGGAAGATACCACCAGAGGTCAATGAGGCATTCAAAAGAGAAGAGACATAAGGAATAGAGGAAGAAGAGATGTGAAGATGAGAAGATGTGAAAGAAAGTTGTGCAGTGCAAAGGCGGTGGATCTGTGGTTACTGAGCAGGTCAGAAATGTTGGTCACTTACAGGAGAGAAGGAGAAAAGAGAAGAACAACACCGTGGTGAGTCTGAGGATTTTGGAGCCTTGAACTGCTTTTGGAAGTTAGAGACTTTGGAAGTGAAGAAGGAACCAAAATCAGGAGGAGAGATAGATGATGGTTTTCGAGCAGCAGGTGGACTTACATAATTTTGTAGAGACATATGTACGTGTATCGCCACTCATTTTGGGCTCTAATTAATGTTGCTTATGTGAGGCTGTTCTGCAGATGCAATATAAATAGCTGGTGATTACAGCTTGTCTGCAGAATGGCACACATACAGCAAATGCTTCATTTTATCCTTATATGAAAGGAAGTGAATAAGGGTGCCTCTTAAGATTGAGAGGACCAATAAAAGTGTTGCCATGTTTACTTTGATAGGGCAGACATTATTGTAATTATTGTGCTGATGTTTTGAGTAAAATATTTATATTAGTCAGCAAAGTTAATGACCCATTCAATTTGCTTCATTGAGGCTGGTGCTGACTGTTTCTTAAATACCTCAGCTTTACTGGGATACACAAACGTCCCCCTTGTGGTGTTTTATTGCCAAGAAAGACCACCAACGTAATGTGAAACTGACATTCCTTTAGTTTCTCAACCAGTCCTTTTATGTGTAACTTAGAAAGCAATTCCTGAATAATTTAATTTTCATTTCAGTTACTCACTATGTTGCCTATACAAATTGGCACATAAATCCTAAATAAGCCCCTCTTATTAATGATTATAATTCCAATGGTCAATAAACTTGTGAAATTTATGGATAACACTGACATTAGTGAGACAACAACTATTGAGACACCAGCAAAACAATCTTCAGAACTGTGCAAACACTTGGAAAATGCAATTTATTGTAGGAAAAAAGAAAGGCCAATTATAAATACAAGATGGGTGATGCTGCCCTACAGAAAGCAACCATCCTGAAAAAGATTTAAGAGTTTAATCTTTGATACAACATTGTTGTCATCTAGGCAATGTGCAGCAGTGGTTAAAAAGACCAATAAAATGTTAGGGAATATTGTAAAAACTGTTGTAAAATATAAATCAGGAGTCTTTATACTCACACTGTATAATGCAATAGTGACACGACATCTAGAGTGTGCAGCCCTGGTCACCGCGGTACTAAAAAGACAGACTGATGCCAACAGACTTTGTTTTATAGAGATGACAATCTTAAAAACCAGGAGTCATGTGGCAGTAATTTACTTCAGAGCACAAGGGATAGCCTTTAGGAAATGTAGATCTTTATCAGTCTCCACTTCTTTGTTATGGATATTTAATTGGTAGAATTTAGTGATCAGCAATCATTTAACTTTAATTTAGAATTACTCAGTTTATGCAGATTTGATTTTGACTGCCACTTCATTTGGTTCATGGTTTTATTATCCGTACACATTTAAAGAGGTAAAAAAAATTGGATAGAGGCACTGGGCTATAAGTCTTAGTACTGTGCTGGTTCACTCCTCAGTAAAACAACACCCCCTCAGGTCTAGCCACACATTTTTACATTGTTTTAAGAAGACCTCCAAACTTTATATCAACATCATGAATGACAGAGGTGAATAGAGAAACAGAGAAAGAGGGGACAAAGGACCATCTTGCTTCATGGTATGCAAGAGGAAGACAATAAGTGCAGTTCCTCTTAGAGCACTGCTCTTCCCCCTCAAATAGTTAGATAGATGTGAAAGACAATATATAAAGTACATGTGATAGATAGATAGATAGATAGATAGATAGATAGATAGATAGATAGATAGATAGATAGATAGATAGATAGATAGATAGATAGATGAGCCATTTCCTCTCTTTTCCATACTATTCTCTTTCCAACCTTCTGGTCTATATTGATCTTAGTTTTCTTTGTCCAAAGAAAATTGTTGCAGAACAGGACAGGCTTTTAAAAATTGTTTTCTGGCAAAGTCTAATCTGTCCTTCCATTGCTTGATGCAATGATAGGTCTCCCTCCTGGAGAGTGGTTTTCCAAATCTTCTAGTGTTGCTGAGTTCACCAGTGTGCTGATTTGACCATGCCTGGTGTTTCTGCTATCTCTCTACAGGTTTTGTTTTGTTTCATCAGCCTAATGATGGACTGTTTTTTCTTGCATGGACAGCTCTATGGACGTTATATTGAAAGTTCACAGTGACAGCTTCCAAATGTAAATTCCACACTCCAGACCTTCTACCTGCTTAATAATTAATGAAATAATGAGGGAACTGCTCCCATCTGGCTATGGAACAACTTGTCAGTCAAATGTCCAAATGCTTTTGAAACCTTGAAAATATGGGGGGCCATGTATAAGAATGGCTGTCATTCCTAAAAAACTCATCAGTTTTACCAGATAGAGATAGACGCTTGGTGCTCAGTAGTTGATTTGCATAATGCATGTCTACTATAAAGGAAGTCTTTTTGTCAGTTTTTTGTGGGATTTAAACTAGGAGAGATGGATCCTTTTAGTTTCAAAATCTATGGAGAAAATTAAGTGATTTATAAGGCTACAGAAAAGGGACACAACCAGCTTGGTCAGTTTCCAAATTGTATATGGCTAGATTGCTGTCTACGATACCAAAAGTGACACGTGAGGATACTGGAGAGGCAGCTGTCTAGTTTTATGTACTGAATGTCATAAACTGTATTATTTTGCCTTGCAAATGAGGTTTTGTGAGATATTTTGTATAAATATCTCATTTTATGAGCACTTTATTTTTATCATTGTTTTGGTAATGTCATTACACTGCCATTTTGCAGCGTCTCCTGTTTACTGTTGCTAGGATGAATGCCATTACATGATTGATGCCGTCACCACACATCAAGTCAGCAGTTTGACACCATCACATGGTGTCACTAGCGAGTAACTATTTAGGCCAGTAGTGCCGTCCTTTTTGTATTCTATCCTTGGGATAACTTTTTTATATGAAAAGTTTTGGGTTGTGGAACGAATCATCTGAGTTTCCATTATTTCTTATGGGGAAATTCACTTTGATATACGAGTGCTTTGGACTGCAAGCACGTTTCCGGAATGAATTATGCTCGCAAACCGAGGTTCCACTGTATTGCTGTAGCAATATATATATATTCTTCTTCTTTCTGCTGCTCCCATTAGGGGTTGCCACAGTAGATCATCTTCTTCCATATTGTTCTGCCTTCTTCATCTTGCTTCTTCGGCCAACAGTAGCCCAAGTTGTTAACCCGGGGCTCTACTGATCGGTATGGAAATTTGAATTGTTGTCTGCATATTTATTCAGGAAAATTTTACACCGGATGCCCTTCCTGACGTAACCCTCCCAATTTATTCGGGCTTGGACCGGCGTGAAGAAACACACTGGTTTGTGCATCCCCTGTGGCTGGGATACATGTATATATATATATTGTGGTGGACGGCTTGGTCCCATAACCACACCCCTTCAACATATGTTCCGGGGGAGCAACCATGGGCAGCTTAATACCTTCCCCAGGACACTTGGTGGCAGCCTCCCTGGCTGAAGGTGGTGCCTCAACTTCCACAGCCCATTTGGGATCTGGGCTGGCCGCCAGGGGGCGCTGCATGCATTCCTGAGCCTGGCTGGACGAGTCTTTATCCCCACCCAGAAGTACAACCGGAAACAGGTGATCAAGCACCTGGAGCACTTCTGGGTGGGCTATAAAATGAGCCAGCAACCACCACTCAGCGGGTGGAGGAGGACAAGGATGCCTGGGTGTAGAAGAAGAGTGTTTTGATGTGTTTGTTGGTGCTTTGGCACTGTGTTGTGGCTGGGGGACATGGGGAAGATGTGCGCTCCAGCTGAAGAAATAAAAATGTATTTATTTTTTACGTGTACCTCCGTGTCCAAACTGCGCGTACAGCCGCCCTAACTCTTGACGCAGACAGTCAGAACACAGGTTTTAGTCCACACAGCACATGGTTTATTAACACTGTTGCCTTACAGCACACAAGGCACAGAGCACAGCACAGTCCCTTCTGCTGCGGGTCCACCTGCCTCCACTCCTCCTCAAGTGCTTTGTCTTCCTCTTCCTGACTCCAGCCACTGAGTGGTGGTGAGTGCCTCCTTTTATAGGTGCCCAACACAGGCCCCAACAGGGTTGAGCTTCTAAGTTCATGACCCGTGGCCTCGCTGTAAACCAAGGGGGCTGCACTCTATCGGTCCGGGGGAAAAACTATCCTGTAAGTACTCTCTCCCCTGCTCCTTACATTCTTAGGGCGTCTCGACCGGGTAAAGGCTCCCGGCCATCTGCCATACTGCTCCTCCCCCAGCTGAGCTTTGATGGGCAAAGCATCCTGTCCCACAAGGGCTTTTCTGTTAGATGGGGAGCTGCTCTCATCCAGGCCATGGTTCCATCCTGCAAAATATGAAGCAAAAGGGGACGGGGAGGAACTGCGCTGATGCCCTCCGCAGGTGTCTATCGAAGCCTCATTGGGACAGCACCTCCACTCGTGGCTGACTCTGTGGCACTTGTAACAGCGGCACTCCCCACCTTGCTTCCGTGCCCTCCAGAGATGGAAACATTGTGGGAACACCTGCTCTGCTTAATGCTCAGCACGGGCTCACGTGCAGCAGAGTTTTGAGATCTGGGGCCTCATGCATAACGCTGTGGAAAGAATTCACACTATAACATGGCATATGGACAAAAGCGGAAATGTTCGTATGCACAAAAAATTCCAGATGCACAAATCTGTGCGTTCGCCAACTTCCATGTTCTTCTGCTCCATAAATTCCAGTCAGTGTGAAAAGTAATGCATGTGCTTGCGCCTGCTGCCACTCCCAGACTCCTCCCAGAATTACGCCTCTTTGAATATGCAAATCAATATAAATAGCCCTTAAGCTCAGCGTTCTGTGAAAAAGCAATGGCAAAAGCAAGAGGGAAAATGGAAGAATTTCAGCAAATACCAAGTGGAGGCAAGGAAAAACATATTATTTGTTGGTTTAAACAGTGGTATAAACAAAAAAAGGAAGTCGATAAAGTGACATAGAGTGTCGGAGAAACTCGAAAGCTCAAGTTCACAAAGTTGCACAGTGCCTGAAATAAAAAAGAAGTTGTCAGATATCCAAGTCGCCGTTAAAAGGCCAGTTGTAGCCCACCGTCTTAGTGTCATATGAAAGCCTTTTAGGGTACAGAGAAAAAAAAATAGGCACACAGTGGGGAAAAAGCACGAAATGACAACTTTAATCTTGAAATTTCCACTTTAATCACGTGGTTTATTTTGTCATTAAAGTAGAACACCATAAACTTCATGTTAAAATCATTTAATTTACTCGTTTCTCAAATCCCATCGTAACTTAAATAGCACGTTAAATGTTTTGTTTTGTAATTGATCTTCTATGTGCTCTATGTGTGTGAATCACTACGTGCTTCTTAAACGCGCTTTCTCTTCCTCCAACAGGACATAGAATCCATTACAATTATGATATTACAGGTCTCTGAATAATTAAAATACTGAGATGTATACTTGATATCATTTTCATGATGATAGGAGTTAAAGCATGCTATTAAACATGGGAACACGGTGGCGCAATAATTGTTCATGTCTCACACAAGATGCTTGCTGCGCTGTGTGCGACCTTCGATGAAATAATTTATTGCAGCAGTACTGTCTCTTTCAAACGTACTAACCTCCAATTCCTTTCTTTACTTTTCTTTCTCTAAATACCCAATCGCCTGTAGGCTTAGAACGCTGATTCTTGAAAACTTTTAAGGAACATTGAAATAACTTCATAGTACGTGTTTAATTATTCTATCCATCTATCCTTCCAGTATCATGCCAGTCCCATTAAGAATACATTGCGAGGCAGGAACAATCCGTGAACGGAACGCCAGCAGCTAGCTAGCGCTGCGGCACCGTGTCCTCACACATTTAGTTATTAACAAAATAGATTATTTAAATTATGTTAAAGTTTTATCTGTTAAATATAATAAACATATTTTGCTGCATTTCATCTTAAAAATGATATCGTCATCATATGTAAATACTGCTTTATAAAGTGGCTCAGGCTGTGCAATTTTATAACTGTAGTGCAAGTTTACAGTGAGGTGATTGTACTTATAAGTACAAACAGTTCTACAAGGAGCACTTGATGGACTGATTGAGTGCGTTTATAGTTCTTGGGATGAAACTGTTTCTGAACCGCAAGGTCCGTACAGGAAAGGTTTGAAGCGTTTGCCATGTGAGTGCAGTTCAATAGACAGCATGGCTGAATAAAAATTCTAGAAGTACGGAGTAGAATTTCACATTAGATGATATCACATAATATGATTTGGATTTGTTTTAAGTCCTGGAGACCTTATTAATCAAGCTGCCTCCCCCATTTGGCCATTCCACATCTGAAATAGCGCTAATCCGATGAAAGGACCCCTCTTTCCCACGATTCCTGTGATCCTCCATCAGGGATGACTTTACATTAGGCAGGCAATATACAATTTAAAGAGATCGTTTTTTTCTTGGGAATTGTTACATATGCATTATTTTCACTTTTACTTTAAAAACTTTTGTAAAAACGATACTTGTCCTTTATTTCCGGCCCTGTGCGTGGTTACATCTTTCTTGCAGGATGTATAACGCTGCTCACGTTGTCAGGTGGGGGCTGCTGTTGCGCTGCCCTTCGATCTTTTTAAAGCCTGTCCAGCCGCTGTCCTTTTTGCTACTTTGTGTCTCTGCTGCTTGTGTTGTGATCGCTTCTCTGTGATCATAAATATACACCTGACCAAATTGTGTTTTCTTTGAAATTAAACTTGTCGTTGCTTTAACTGTGGCGGGTCCACAGATTCTCATAACGTATGCTCCATTATTATGTAAATCTAAATTTTGTGCATTGAATGATGCGAATGCGAAAAGACTTTGTTTTCTGCTCTTTTCCTTTTATTTCTGACCTCACTTTATCCTGCTATTTTTTCAATTACACCTGGTCCTGATGATTAATTCCCTTTTTTTTGCGCTAAAGCAATCTTTTATTTGTCAACGTTTCATTTATAACGTATTGTCCTTTATACACTTTATATGCACTGAGACACCTGCATCTGTGTGTGCTGCTTCCCTTTACACTACGGATTTTTTTTTTTGCCCATTCTCTTTCATCTTGCGGTTCTTTTATTTGTCTTTCGTGATCTTAACGTGAAGATCACGTATCATCTCCTAGTCATTCATTCGACAGGATTTTTTTATAATAGAGAGACTTTTAAATCAAAGATATTTGTTGTGTGTAATTATTTGAACACACATCACCCTATTGCCTGAACTGTTCTATGAAATAACTAAAAGCTGCAGAGCTTTGGTAATTTTGGACAAACGCAGCTACAGGGTCTGGAAGATGAACGAATGGATGGATGATTTTCTTGTGTTATTTTAAAACATTTTGAGCTGCACATATTAAACCTGCTAACAGAAAAAAAAACAAAGTAAATGTTAATTACAGTATGTGATTGACCTACTTAAAGACTAAACAACAAAGTAACTGAGCAAAGGGAACAGCAACTGACCCTACAAGGGAAGAGTTAATTAACAGTGAAATGAAATCACCGTGTGAGCCACTAAAGGTATGTGTTGTGCCAGGCTGTTCAGTCAAAACTTGACAACGCAACGACACGCCAGCAGTGAATTCCCATGTGCTTTCAGGTTTAATCTGCCAAGCTAACAATAGTCAGTGTATGGCTTTCAGCCCAGGTTCCCACTTGCTTCCAGTTTTACATGCAATAACCTCCAATTAGCTTCTGGGTTGATATTCATGTTCCTCCAAACTGATAAAAAAGCTGTCTGAAGGAGTTGTTGTCAGACACAAATTTGCTCAGTGCCAGTGAAGTCAGTGCTGTTATCAGGCTGACTAGCTTATAAAGTTGAGCTGGGAATTCAAAGGGACACCTAACACCAGCCATGTCGTAGTAATCACGGTAATGAAAAAGCCATCACGATTATAAGAGACTTCCCATATCTTTCCATAGGATGGAGATGTGAATTTAGCAATACATTACACATTTTCATCATTGTTACTGTGGACTGAGCTTATTGCAAAACAATAATAAAAAAATGAGTGTTTTCAAGCATGTTCTCACTCTCCAGTTTTAGGAAGAGTGACAGAGAAGTCCAGACTTTTTAGATAGTGTATCAGAAATATTGTCAGTTGTAGCTGAGGTAAATGATTAAAAGATATCACGTAACCAAGAGGAAACAGTAAATGTAAAATACTGTATTGGTCAACAAATAAAGTATAATCTATCTATCTATCTATCTATCTATCTATCTATCTATCTATCTATCTATCT
>JANRMT010062791.1:127817925-127847987 GCA_026402145.1 Polypterus bichir lapradei | reverse complement strand
CTAGGACAAAGCAGTCTGTTCTGTTGAAGAAAGGAAGAGACTTGGTTAGTGGCAGAACATTCCAGTGTTTATTAATAAAAATGAGACTGGTCTGTAATTACTTACTTGGGATGGGTCAAGTGTGGGCTTCTTGAAAAGAGCAATTATTAGAGTCTGTTTGAACAATGTAGAAAAGTGTCTATGCTGGGTGAGATGTTGATGATGTGTGTAATTTCAGGAATGAGTGAGGGAGATGGACTGCTGATGACAGCCAACTTTTACTAACAAAAAGTTGCAAAGTCACTTGATACCTTATTTATAATTCTGTTTTCACACCTTTGACATAGACATTCATCTGTTCTTGAAACACCTTTTCCTAATGTAGCAGTAATTAAACCTAACATGGATGCCCATCTGATGCAAGGCATGGTCACTCTTGAAACCAATTTATTGCTTGTGATTGCTTGGACATCAAGTTTTTTGGGCTCTGCCTATACATTTCTTCCACTTGTTCTGCCTTCTGTGCTGTCATGGCTTATATAACATGGAGGTTATTATTACAGTACCATAAGAAACCTAAAATTTTCTTTGAGTTGAAATCAAACATTTCAGAGGCAAATCCATGTGAACAGGATGAATTCAGATCACTGCAGAGTAAATACAAACATTTCTGTCGATACCCCTAAAGAGCTGTGAAGTCAGGGACACAAATTTTCAGAAACAGCCAGGATTCTCAGGACTTACTTCAAAACAAATGGAGTTTGTTTTAAAGAAATGTCATTAAGTAATCCAGAAATCAAGTGCAAATAGGGCTACTAGATGTGGACACAGTAGGACAATCTTAGGACTGTGAGAGGAAACTGGGCACATGAATATGAGTAGGCAATCCAGTTGAAAATCAAACTGGAGTTTAAGTGATAATTGCTGTTATTATCACCACCCTCCCATGAACGCACTGAGGCATGCTGGAGTGTTCACCATAGGCCAACCAGACGTCCCAGGCTTTGAACTCAGCTCTTTGTTCAGCTGACTACTCATCTAAAAGGCATGGTATGATCTTCTGGATCTCTTTTGTGCTGACTCTACACAGAAGTTGTCCAGCTGTTCTTGGAACATGGTCTGGATGGTTCCAAGTGCACCTATACATATGCTTATTATTATTATTTTTATTATCACAGAGGACAAAGTGGGCATTGCCGATTCTGCTAGGCTTTAGTTAAAGGGCAGAAAATTGAACAGACATCCAGCTTCGCCTTCCGCCACTTACATCCCACACAGTGTCCAGCAGATATCAGGATCTGCCTGTACTTCATTTGTTAACAAAATTGAAAATAAGAGTTGAACTGACATCTTTTCAGAGGTCCCTCTGCAACCTTCTTGAGTCAAAAGGTGCAAAATAGACTTAAGCAAGATCAAAGACCTATAATTCAAGGAATGACAACTAGAATGGTCCGAATAACTCACTCATGAGCAGGCACTGATTTTGCAAATAGAAGTTTCTTTAATGTAATCATGAGAGGTTCCAAAGTCTTTCATAAACTAGTTACACTCATTATATGACCAGATTTCTGGTGTAATAAAATAAAGAAGCTGGGAAAACTCCAGGAAGGGTTGGGGAATGACCCCGTATAATGTCCGTTGCACACAATGAAAAAAAAAATAGCAAAATGGATCAAAAACAGGAGCATTTGACATTTGAGTAATGGTTACATGGAATTTATTAAGAAAATGGTGGCAGGAAATGATCTAGACCAGAAATTACATCAAAAGCAGACACTGAGGGCAGGAAGTGATGTCATCATGGAGGGCTGGATGTGATGTCATTATGGCGGAGCGGAAAGGACTTCATAAGTGAGAGCCAGAAGTGACGTCATCTCGGAAGAGCCGGAAGTGACGTCCCCGATGGAATTCGGAGATGGGATAATTGGATATTAGCCATTTTGTGAAAATGGAAGTATTGTGGGTGAGTTATGGTTTTTCTTCTTTAATTGTGTTGATGGAGAGAGAGAGGCATTAGTACATACAAGGGGATTGAGTTGCCCTGAAAGCTTGCATATTATAATATAAGTTTTAGTTAGCCATTAAAAGGTGTCATTTTGCTTGACTTCTCATTGTGCCAGAAGGAGTAATGCTTTTCCCTATAAATTTCTTGATAACATAACAAATGGGCTTAACTGAGGAAAACAATGCACATCACAGACAAAGGATCACGCAGCAATGAGAAAGAGTGCACTCTAACACAAGACGAATTCTCCACTTGAACCTGGAGAAGCTATAATTCAAAGCAATAACTCCACAGGAGAAGGACTTGGTATTGTAAAACTGTTTATCTGTGCCAAAGATAAAACAGAATTCTGAAAAGCAAGTAAGCAGCCATCCTCTTAATGTTGTATTTTTGTCTGTCTAGTGTGTCTAAACTCTATTTTATATAATATAATATAATATAATATAATATAATATAATATAATATAATATAATATAATATAATAGCCTGAGACCCCCTCCTACAACAGAGAAAGGTAAGGTAAGTAAAGTTGGAGTCTTACTGAATTATTTAATTACTTACTGGGCATTGCAGAAGGCAAGACCGATAATTGATAAACCTGACTTCCTACAACCATCATATGCACAGGTAATGAATTATATTGATACACTATACAATGAATTTCTTAGCTTGTGCTCTCTCATTATAGTATTTAAAGAAATATGAAAAATCTATAAAAATGAAAAAAAAAATTACAATAAAAGACACATAAACATATATATATCTGGAGATTGTAGATCTCATAGTCTGGTACTATTTACTGGATGGCTGGGGTATGAAGAGCCAGTGTTGAGAGGTGAGTAGTTAATGATGTTGTTGGCCTGGTGAGGGATGTGTCTTATAGTGTTGTGAGAGCAATCCATGTGATGTCCTGGACTGTCTTCATCACTTGTTGGAGAGACTTGTGATCTCTGTGACAGTGTAGTTCTCATAACAGACTACCAGGACTATACTCTCCACAATGCACCTGTAGACATTACTGAGAACTCTAGGAGACATTCTAAATTTCCTGTCTTCTCAAAATATTCAAGAGTTGATGTGCTTTCTTTACCAGATTGGTAGTATTGTGGTGTTGAGGGGAGGTTCTCACTAAACCCCAAGTTGCTCATTCTCCACTTCAGCGCCACAAATGTATAATTCCATGTGATGCTCTCCCTTTTATCCTCTAGTCCACAACCACCTGTCTTGTTTTATGTTGTTAAAGAACGGGTTGTTTTCATTGTGCCACATATGACTAGGTCTGTCATCTACCTTCTGTAGGCTGCCTCATCAACACCAGTGATCAGACCAATATCTGTTGTGTCAACAGGTAGTATGGTGATTGTGTCCTTATTTTGGGAGGCATAAGTGAAAAGAGTGTAGACCAATGGGCTGATGACATATGCTTGAGGAGAAGTGAACTGGAAATAAGCACTGGACATACTGGGTTCTGCCTATTAGAAAGTCCAATATCTAGTTGCAGATGGAGGAATTCTGGCCAAATGTGTGCAGACTGTTTGTCAGTTTGAAGGGGGAGACTGTGGTAAATACTGAGCTTCACATGCTGGTCAGAATTTCTCAGTGGATGTGTGCTGCTGTGTAGACAATGCTGGTGTTTCAAACCCCATTCTAAACAACCCTTTCATTTACAGAACAAGCGCACTAAATCTGCATCTTATTGCTGTGTTTGAGAGAACGGAGTTCAGTGCGCGTAGGTAAGTATGGCTGAATAAATGTACAAAGGGGTACAAGATTGTGTGATGATTTGTGAACTAGCTGTCAGTTTATTTCTTTTGTGTATAATTTACTTTTCCTTGACCAACCTTTCTGAAAGTAAAGAAGATACAGATTTGGATTTTTTAATTTTCTTTTCTATTGTATTTGTCTTATTTTTGTTGAAGTTATTATTTTATTTGTGTCATTGAATGTGAACTTTTTTTTTATAATTGATTGCATGACTCTGAACTTTGATTGTTATCATTGACATCTATGAATAAATATCTTTTGGTTTTATGCAGTAATTTATAGCCTGTATCTTGATTCTCTCAAGCACTGATCAGTTTCAACTGCAGATGCCCGGAGTCAGAGTTTGTGCAAGGGTATGGTGGCATATCGAGCCAGTCTTTACTAGGTACAGCAGGCTGCGAAACTGTGGACCTCTACTATGAGAACCTAATGTGGATGGCACAGCATCTGGGAAGATCTACTAACATACGAGTAACTGGATTCCAACTGTGAAAGACGGCGAAAGGTGCAGACAAGAAAGAGCAGTTTTTTAACCTGGAGGTCTTTTAGCACATTTCAGATTTTTCTTCTTCATGCCATGAAGTGCAGTGATGAATCTGTTGCTGCAGTGGGTGTTCTCCGGCCATCTAAGGACAACCTGAATCATATAACTGAAAAATGACTCTGAGCCCCATATACTGCTATGTGCTGATGTAACTGACTGGCAATCCGCTTTTCCCTGTGTTGTGTAAATGATCGTCACGTAGGTACGTAGGGTTAAAATACAAGCTTTTATTTTCCTCTTCCAGAAAATCTTTTTTAAAACAAAAGGAAAAAAATAGACAGGGCGTCACATAAGCGTCTTCTCCCTTCTGCCCCCAAAGCGTCCACCAAGCTTTTCACCTTTTTATTTATACAAACACATTACATATAAAACTATTTACAAAAAAAATTACTCAAATTTTCTAAAGAGTACTAATTACAATACACATAGCTTTACACAAAGAAGTCCTAGTTTTACAATTATATATTCTTAACAAATGAAAATAAAAATAAAAGAAAAAATATAGCATACCCTTTTTAAAACAAAAGGAAAAAAATAGACAGGGCATCACATAAGCGTCTTCTCCCTTCTGCCTATTAAATAATAAATTAAATCGATTATAAATTATTAACACAAAGTAAATGAAATAAAAATTGGGAAAAAACTTGAGGAGAACAGAAACCACAACATACCCCCAAAGCGTCCACCGTGCTTCTGGCGTTAAAGCCAAAAACGTGGTGCATGCAGATTGTGAGGTGCGACGCTAATTAACGCCCGTACTACAACAGATTATATTGTTGGCATATTATTAACTATTTACAGGGATCAACTCTTTTTGGGGAAGTTCATAACTAAAAAATAAAATTATAAATAACATTTTACACTTTGCTACACTGACAGGTGCATAACCTTTTGGAACCGGTAGGCAGGTTTTCAGCTCAGTCATCTGGAGGTATATATCTGAATGGCCGGTATAACGTTCCATCTATCTGCTTTCATAACCAAGCTGGTTGAATAACAGCGTATGCATAGCTGTAATCTTGTAGTCTGGTGCCATACATGAATATTCCCGAAAGATTGCTTTACTTCTCTGCTGTCATAACCCGGTTGGCCAGCATACCGACCTTTGCTATGTTAGACTATGCACATAAGTAGCATTACGCTGTTACGGTACTTATGTGAGTTATGCTGCTGTTTTTTTGGTGCAAGTCAGTTTTGCTATTGCTTGTAGGTTTCCAGAAGTAAATGGATAGGATTTCAGTTATACTTTAACATGGGAACAACTCAAAACAATGGAGGCGTAGCATGAGCTGAGATGTACACACAGGTAAAGAGAGCTTTTGCGAGAGGTTTCTGGCACCCCTAAGCTTGCCAGTGTACACTTGCGCTACAGCGTAACAAGTGTACCACCCTAGTCAAACTCCCCACCTGCCACTGTCCCTACAGCGAGTTGTGCCGCACCTGCGGGAGTTCAGGCACCTGAGAGCCCCGTGGGGAAGGGGAGATATCGGGCGATTGATCAGAAGGATGTGAAAATCTTGAGAAGTGGTCTTGTGCGTTGCTTCTGGCACTGAAAACTTTGCTGAAGTTTATCCCTCAAAGGTGCAGTTTAAATGTTAAGTCTGGACAATGGATGGTACAAAGTGATGAAAACTGAGATGCTGTAAGTGATACAGCTTGTTCTGTAATATCAATCTGTTGTTATAACATTGTGGCTTATCATCATATAACACAATTTTAATTCTACAAATCAATTTTTTTGTTTTTCAGAACTGTTGAAAAGTGCTGGAGAGGCTAGGGTTATAGTATTGAATTTCAGTTGTCCCATGTCTGGTTCCTCAGACACCAGGTCAGGAAGCATGGCCGTTTTACTTGTCTTTCTGCAGATAGCTCCGGCTATCAAGCTGGATGCCGACTGAGGGTGTTGTGGATGTGCATTCGACAGATCTGCTTTTTCACTCTGAACACTCACTTTACAGTTTCAAATTAGAGCTTCAATGTTACATTAAATCTCTGGCCTTCAGTTTAGCCTACCATACCATTGTTTGACATTGACAATTCCTAAATGGCTAGAATGTGCTATAAAAAATGTAGTCCTGAAGCTCAATGGGAATAATGGTGGCACTGCAGACTTAAAGCCGAGAGGAAAACTTGTCCTTTATATGATAAACTGATTCCAGGTCCTTGGAGACCCGAGACAGTTCGCTTCAACTGCTGTAAGTATAGCGAGTGCTAAAATACAGGTTTCTGTCTGTAACACTTCTAAGTCATTTAAGAACGCTGTGCCCTCTAGTGATGAAGACAGCGTGTGAGGCAAGTTACTTGCAGTTGAAGTGTGGGACTTTTGACCTTGTTAACAGGTATCAAACACAACAGCAACACACCACTCCCTGGGATAAGTTTCATTTCAAAATTGTATCATACTATTCAAGTGGTCCACTGGAAAATTATGATAAGCGCCAGAGTTAGCAAGTGCATGCTGAGGAGGACAAAGTGTGAAGTGCTTACTGTACAAGTTGGTGCCCACAGGCCCAAAGTCATGAATATAACTGACGTTCCACATGATAAACAAATCTCCTTAGTAGGCAAAGGGGAGGCATAAACAACATCCGGAGAAGACATCATATAACACATGTAGGGCAGGAGAGATCAAAGTGAACGAGAGCAGCTGGTAAGATGAGTTACTTTCATTAGGCAGCATACTGCTGTGAGGCAGGCAGGGGTCCTGTCCCAGGAGATGTGCAGATGTAGTACAACAACAGAGTTATTTTGGTACAGCTGGACAAAAGAGAAATATTACGGAGTTGCATCCCCACAACACAAGCAAGATCAAATGAATAGGAGGACTAGGACTTTTTGAAGCTGGCATTAAAATTGGTCTGAAGTGGGAAGACTTCAATACTAGAAAGGTGAAATTTTGACCAATTTAATAGAAGCAATGCCTGCAATTTAACATCATGGAGAACCTAAGTTGGGCCATAAGATGTCGGTAACAACAGAGCACTACTTAGAAAAAGGTTAAATGCTTTAATTAATGAATAGTGTTCATAAGATAATTAATCTTGTGAGTTAACTATAGAAGAAGTTCAGTGGAGGAAGATGGGAGTCAACCCTGGGTCCACTAAGCCAATAGGTGGCAGCAGGGAGACCTGTTATCTTGTACCTGGCTCCTTGTTCCCCACTGTAATAGACAGGTGTTCAGGGGGTTGCTTAGCTCTGGGATTCAGGACTGTAGTAATGTCTTTAGCTACTAGGAGGCGTTGCCAGCTTCATTTCTGACCATTGTGGTTATGCTTGGGAATCCTAAAAAATTATTTCTTAGCCAGGACTTAAAAGCTACTTCTGGCCAAAGGGTAGGTGATGTTGGAGTTAGAAATGTAGATGTGTGCAGGAGGAAGAGATACCTGAGGTGATTAGGTGTTTAAAGCTGTATTATTTGTTTGAGATTTTATGGTCAAGTATTCTGAACACCCCTGTTGACAGGCAAGGTCTGCTTTATTCCGGTTTGATTGAACTTCTCTGTTCTCCTTGGTGTGTAATTGTGATGAAGCGGGTTAGCTCCCAACTCCTGGTAACTCTATTGGGAGCCCTTTGAACCCGCACCGTCGATAATATTACCAAGGATGGGCATTGGCAAGTGAGGACAATCAATGTCAGCAAGGGATGGCTTTAAAGTGCAGGTGCTTTTATTACAAAGAATTCAAAACAAAGTTTAACAAACTGCACAAATTGTAGTGCTCTTTCTCCTTAATAAATAAATATTCCCATAAATATTAACATTCAGGTACCCATGGTGAAGGATTAAAAGGAATGCAATAAATAATTTAAAACTAAAGGTAAAAACAAAGTCAGGATTCCTTTCTAAAATCCCCCAGATGTGAGGCATCCGTTCTTCACCTCTCGCTTTCCTCAGCCACAGCCTTAATCTGTCTGCCCCTTGTAGTCCTGCCTCTCACCCCATTTTACCTCCATCCTCTATCTCCCTCTTTCCTTCAGCCCTGCATGTCTTCCTTCATTGTCTCCCCAACTCACCATTTTCAGATTTCGCAGTTGGCAGAGATGTCAGCAACTGTGGTCCCTTCCGCTCATGGCTTTAGCCACGACTGCCATGACACCCCAAACCCCCTCTCCTGTCTTACTCATACACAAAGCTGGCAACTTCTGGATCCTTAGGGAGACTTCTAAGGTTCCCTGCTACCCCTCAGCTATTTAGTGGGGAACCGATCTGCCACTTGAACGTCGATCGCTCATTCCTCCACGGGGTCCTGATCACTTGCTTCCATTCCTGTGTACTGGCTGACCGGATATTGCCTTCACCTTTTCTTTCTTTTCAGCCTCTCTGTCTTCTTGGCTTCCTCTGTTTTGTCCGACTACCACTTATATGACTCCTTGGGTGCAGTGACTCTAACATAAACTGCAAAAAGCCAATGAAGCAATCAAGACTGACCACATCTTCCTGGATGGGTGCGCCACGTCTTGATCACTGCACTAACTCCACACAGTTGCATGAGCCCACACACTCACTGATATCTAGCCAGCTATTTATTCATTTATAAAACCGACCACCAGTTTCTAAGCCGTTATATCCCAGTAACCCTACCTTTTTGGAACAACCAAAAATGTTTGGTCTCTGTTGTCCTTATTTGACTTTTTGTATAGCATAATACAGCAGTCTTTATGCCACACAAGTAAGTCTTCTGTTCTATGAAAAGACATTTCTCAGCATTAACAAAGAGTATCTGAGTGAAAAACATATAAAAGTATTTATTTAGGTATATTTTTTATTAATTATGGAAAATTGGTCTATAGTGGCAACTCCCTGTCAAGTGCCACTTTGAGCAGGACCAAAGATTCTGACACGTTAAACTACTTGTAACTTCTTCCATATGATTTAAATAACTATTACAAAACATAGGTAAATAAAAGAATTTAATAAACTTGGCCAAAAACATATTTCCAAAAATGTAATTTCCTTTATGTGAAACCTGTGTAATTATATCCAACATAAAAACAGCCAAAAAACTGTTACTTCATGTCCTGCCAAACAGCAATCATCTGACCCTACCCCTATGCAGAATTAAAACTACAAGCAGGGCACACTAATAAAGCACCTGCTTATTATACACAAAGGCATGGCTAATCAACTGATACTATACTTTATATTAATACAGCCCTTTACGGATTATACAAATGGCTCTTGCAAGGTCAGAGACGAGGACAGCCCAAATGGCACAAGGGTGTACCAAAAGTGATATCTAGTATACGGCTGGGGCTCGGAGGGATTTTAAATGGTAAAAAGGAATCAGAAGATACACTGAAGTAATGGGATGTTCAGATTCTTAGTGAAATGCTTTAACAAGAGTCAGAAAACCAAAAAAGGCTGAGAAAACCAATCATAAAAAACAGAATCATAATTCAAGTAGACTTTACAAAGTCCTCAAACAAAGTGTTCTGAATTGCCTCTAAGTAATTCTCATAAAAGTTTTTGGAATTAAATGCCAATACAAATGTTATGGTTTTGCTAAACTTATGACCTGATTTTTTGTTTATTTATTAGTTTATTCTTTTATTTTTTTGTAAATTATTTGTTTTTTTTATTTATGAAATTTCTTGTTTTTTTGCTTTTCCCTTTCCTATTTTTTGTTGAATTCTCTTTTAAAATATTTTTGGATTTGCTCTTTATTAAGTTTGCTTTTAGTTTCAGGCAACTTTAGGATTTAGCAAGTTTTGAAAACTAATTGCAACAGCTTGGGTGTTAACCTTAGTGTGCCGCCATCTTAAATAGGGTTTGCATGATGACAATAGCAGAACATGTGACAAGCAACAGGTGTGTTTTCAGCAACAATATTTTTACAGGCAAAAGTCAGAAATGAAGGCATTCACAAAGAAAAAAAATCAGAAAATGTCAATGAGGTGGTGTCATGTAAGAATGGTAAGAATATCAAGAGTCATTAAAATAAGCGAAAGCAGTCCAAAGATTACAGATTCATTACAGATACAACTTTGGAATGCAGTTCTTCCAAGTACCAGTAAGCCACTGAAATATGAAATGAAATATCCTGTGTAGATAATAAACAAACCAATGTCTGATAGGAAAAGCTCAGAAAGGACCAAAAAAATCAGGCAAGCCTGAAGCTTAAAGACAAGACAAAAGGCAAGAAAATGAAAAACAACTACACTAGGAAATCCCAAGTTCTGATTATCTATATTTATTTTTTCTTTTATCTTAAAGGATAAGTTTGGTATTTTTCAAGTTGAAGTTTTTTCTTCACAAACATTATATAAATGCATTTGCCAAGCAAAACTGTGTTCCAAAGTCCAACGTTTTCTTTAAATTAACAAAAAAATATCTATACTGGCACTAAATTAATGAGGCATGAAGTACCGGCAGAAAACAAAAGCCTTAAAACTTACCGAATACATCCATTTTTGACAGGTATTGATCCACGTCTTGCTATTACACATGTGAGAGGTGTCTGGGTCGCACACAGATTACTTTAAATTGGGCGGTGAGTAAACACACAATGAAAGACATGGCACTAATTTCAAAGAAAAACAACAGCAACCTGCATTTCACCAGACAATATGAAATCTACCAAGAAGATAAAAGTAAATAAGAATCTAAAAATATCAGGAACAAAAACCTTTTTAAAAAGAAAAGCACACAGTCCACACTTTAAAATCCACTAAAACATAATAGTGGAAGATACAACCTTTGGTGGTGTGAAGTCCAAGTTAGGCACTGTTACCAGAACAATTACTCTTCCAACTGTCCCACTGAAACACTCTATTGCCGAATGCTTGTTTCCCAACAGAAACCCTGCTTCTTGTCTGCCATCTTCACTCAGTCCTCTCGTGTGTCTTCCCTCTCTCGCTGGACCCGGCACATCTCTGGTGAATCTGTCTCTTCCTTCCTGCAGGTAGGTGTCATCATCTGTGTGCTTTGCGTCTTGTCAGCCATGTACTTCATCTGCCTGTGAGTCCCTGTGCTCAGCGTGAGTGAAGTTGACAGCACTCTCGTTGGACCGCCTTCTCTCCTACACTGTCTGCCTTCTCATACCATCCTCTGGACTCTCTCCGTCCCTTCTGCTCATGTGCTCTCTCTCTCTTTGCACCATCCAAACACCACCCACTGCCCAGAAGTATAGAACTGCTTCAGTCTCTGCTTAGATCAACATAATGATCGATTAAATGGTACATACCAATTTCCTTATTAATAGCTTAAACACATTTTCATTGGTTAAAAAGAAGAGTATTGTTGTCAGCTATCAAGAAATATACAGTATATACCACTGTATTCTGATTAGAAACCAATATCCCCAGAACATGTTAATTTTAACTCAGGTAAATACAAACAGGGCAGCACGGTGGCACAGTGGGTAGCACTGCTGCCTCGCAGTAAGGAGACCTGGGTTCGCTTCCTGGGTCCTCCCTGCATGGAGTTTGCATGTTCTCCCCGTGTCTGTGTGGGTTTCCTCCTCCCACAATACAAAGACGTGCAGGTTAGGTGCATTGGTGATTCTAAATTGTGTGTGTGTGTGTGTGCCCTGTGGTGGGCTGGCGTCCTGCCCGGGGTTTGTTTCCTGCCTTGTGCCCTGTGTTGGCTGGGATTGGCTCCAGCAGACCCCTGTGACTTTGTAGTGGGTTGGATAATGGATGGATGATGGTAAATACAAACATATTGAACAAGAGCAGGCTGTTCTGTTATCACAGTCTTATATGTAGATGAGATATAAAGCACTTTAATCTTCAAAGAAGGGGACTCTTTTGCAAGACAGGTAAATATCTATGCCCTGATGGATGGATGGATGGATGGATGGTGAAACTAACTCATTAGTGGTAGAAAATGCTAAACATTTTGAGATATTCAGAATCTGGAATGAAGACACCCATGAGCGTAATTAAAGCTGTTGGCTTCTCCCATCAACTAGTACAAATAGGCCATCATGACCTTGTTAAGTGTTTAGAGGTCAATGCAAAGGTAGAGGATTTCTGATTTCGGGGAGGCATTCATCAACTCAGTATAGCCATCTTCTATAGGGTGGTCCAGATCTAATTATGCAATTTTCATTATGCTATAACTTAAGTTTATTACATAGAAAATCACCCGAAAAATCCCGGACCATCGAGAAGTGTGCAAACTGACAACATGAAGAATCGTCTTCGCACCGAACTGGAATCGTCCCCACCTAAATCAAAGTCATCCAGACGATCTGGATCTGCATAATTAGATCTGGACCACCCTGTACATGCACCATCCTGTGCATTTCTGTGTTATAAGTGCAGTATGGTGTGGTTGAATAGAAGCATTATTTCAAGAAGTGACCAGTGAACAAAACATGAAAGACTGCCCAGCTCAGAGAAGAGGAGACACCAGGTTGCTTCTGTGTTCAGAAATATGTTGTAAGATAGAAGTTAAAGGGAGCCATTCAGTTCATCAGGCTTGTTTGATCAACTAAGTGCTACATTGTCCACAAATCTCATCCAGATACTTTTTATAAGCCATCAGTGTTTCTGTTTTCCACTTCATACCTCAATAGTTTGTTCCAGATTCAAATAATCCATTTAAACAATACATGTTTCCTATTCATTTTCACAATTATGAGTCATTATTTAATTAGTAAAAAGTTATCCATTCTCTAAATTGTGGTGAGAGTGCCTAGTCCTGACCAAAAGACCAAAGGGAATCAATTTTAAGCAGGGTGTCTCATCTGTCCCATCCACAAGCAGAAAACCAAGCATGGGGTACAAATCTAAACTCATCAGTCTGCAGACATGTCTGGTAATGTAGAATGGGAACATCAGGATGTACACAGTGGCTTAGTGGAAGTTAGGATACCACAGGGATTGATTTTGACTTCATCACAGCCCACGGTGGTGTAGCTGGCATCTGTATCAGCAGATGGAATGTCTTCTGGAAGGGGTTGCCCATTTAGCTTCTGTGTCAATCAACAAAGACAAGAAGATTTCCTCATTGGAGGAAAGAAATGAACTTTAGATTTGATGCAACTAAATGAACCTGAGGATTCACAAGAGAGAAGACTACTTAAAAACTTAAGACATGTGGCAATTGAGAGGAGACTCATTTCTTTAGTTAGAAGTTAAGGTGTCCACAATATTTCATTCAGAAGATGTCAAGATTTTTGATTCAACTTAAATTAATTTGTTTAAATATTTGTTCCACAATTCAGCTACTCGGTGAAGAAGACCTTCCTGGGTTCTCCTCAGTAGCCAACATTTGTGAAAAAGGTTATTTTTTTAAAATCAGGTGCAGAAGCTGAATGGTTGTTAGTCTGCAAAAGGTTTGGGGATGCTGCAGAGAAACAAAACAGAGCCACTCTAAGCAGGAAGAATATGGTATGGAAGAAATGGCATCCTTCTTTTGTCTACCAAAGGTGTTCGCCTTATTCTTTGGCCTCCTTTGTGTTGTACCCTTTACCTGTTGTGATACTGGAAATTCCCCAAAGCCCAGCCACTTACAAAAGTGGCCCACTAGAAGGGGGGAAACTCTGTCATAAACCCTGGGCCAAGAACAAATATTTATAAAAATAAAATGTTTATTTTCAAAAAGGCTCCACAATACACAAGCTCCATAGAGAACAAGGAATTGCCTGAATAGACAAAGCAATCCACAGTGAACAAAGTCCCAATACAGTAACCAAAAATCATGGTCAAAAAACAAAGCAGAGGTTCAAAAATTCAATAAACTCAAAGTCCCAATATTAAAACCAAAGAAAGACAGAGCAGGGTGAAAAATGCAGGAAATCACAAAGCAAGGGTGTCTAACTCCAGTCCTGGAGGGCCGCAGTGGCTGCAGGTGTTCATTCTAACCCTTTTCCTAATCAGTGACCAGTTTTCATTGCTAATTAACTCCTTTTCCCTTCATTTTAATAGCCCTGTTTTTAAGGATTCAGTCCTCTGAATTGATTCTTTTCTTCATTAAAATGACAGCCAAATAGAAATGAGACGTGAAATGAGTCAACACATGGCCAGCTAAATTGGGGCTTCAAACTACAACCAATTTCTTAATGAAAAGCCGATTCGTGCTGTTGATTAAGCCTGGCTGTTGCTGCTCTCATTCTGCCACAGCACACATTTCCAAAACTGTTGATTTTCTGTTTTTTCCAAGAACACCGTCAAAATGGTTTGGTGAGCTGAGAGATCAATCTTACTGAGACCTTCACCTTTCTTTATTTTCAGATATTGTGTGATGGGCACAGGTGAGCAGGGGGGCATTTTCCGTATGTCGCTTAAATCAGATGCCTCATCTTGGATGAGTTAATGCCAGTGAAGCTCATCCGGGATAAGTCAGTTTTTCAAACGCAGCCGTGTAGTAGATTAGTCTAGCCGGATCTAATCATCTAAGATGAATGCGCGCGCCCGCGCTGATTGAAAAGCCCATATATATTGAGTCTAGAAAACATAATCAGCAAGTCTTTGATGCCCCTCGTCTGTGGAACTCTTTACCTCATCATATAAACGAGTCGTCTACGATTGAACTGTTCAAAACAAGATTAAAGACTCATTTCTATTCACTTGCATTCTGTGACCTTCAGTAATACTGATGGATTCCTCTTTCTGATTATATAACATTATTTCTGTTTATTATGTATCTTATTTTATGTTCATATATGTTATTACTATTTATGTTTTATTGTCTATTGTTTTTGTTTTTTCTTTTATTCTATTATTGTAAAGCACTTTGGCCGCAGCATTACTATGTTGTTTTAAATGTGCTATATAAATAAATTGACATTGACATTGAAATTGACATTTGATAGGCTGCAACAAAATGATGAAAGAACGGGCGCAGTTTTTTTTTCCACACAAGCGGAGCAGGACCTTTTATTCGAAGGATATGAAGAATTTCAAGATTTAATATGCACAAGGGGTAACACTGTAAAAGCTGCCCAAACCAGAAAAGACGGCTGGCAAAAAATGGCCGACAAATTAAATGCTAAGTAGTGTGCATTGTACTTACTAAATGCATTGTTTCATTTCCTATGTGTCAGATTAATTATTATTTAATATGTCATAATTCCAGATCAAACGTGAGCACAAGGAGAACATGGGAACAGTTTAAAGTGAAGTACAAGAATATACTTCAAACTGGTAAATATTGGTATATAACTATTTAAAAAATTGTTGACATAAAGAATCATATATAATATAAAAAACATTAATTTTAAACCTAACAAGAAGGCAGAGAAGCAAAAAACAGGTGGAGGTCCACGCGGTCCAGACCTAACCCCTGCAGAAGAGTTGGCTCTCCAGCAAAATGCCCATCACCCTGTTTCTGAGGGTATTTTTTTTTGTTGGGTCAGTTGCAGGGAATGTCATATCCCTAGAGCTTGTGTCTGACCAACGAGATATTGACGAAGGTCAAATATTTGATGTAGACACTGTGTCTGATTATTTATCATGAGGAGAGGTACATTTTCAAAATAATGTTTGATCAAACTCCACTCTGATCAGTCCCATGTACCCAAATCACATTTGGAAATGAGAATGTTAGGCTGATTGTGAGATTCTTTATGGAACTGTGGATGTTTTTGTCTGTGTACCTGCAATGGCATGAAACTCTTCTTTTATTGTCTGCACACGCAGGTGTCCAGGAAACACTATGAAAACCCGAAGGAAATATTTCAGAGCCAAACAGACTTCACGAATTGCCTGGCAAACTGCACTTTTAGATAAGGTGACCAGAATTTTTTGGTGGGGAGGGGTTTTCAGAGGAGCGTAGACTACATACAAAGCAAAAGCTTATCACGTGATTTCTCGCCAAAGTTGCAGGATGCGGTAAAGCATAACCTCCGTCAAAACACCATGCATGCGCGCCGAGTTCAAATTATACTGGGGCCTCATGTATAAACGGTGCGTACGCACAGAAATGTTGCGTAAGAACGTTTCCACGTTCAAATTGTGATGTATAAAACCTACACTTGGCGTAAAGCACTTTTCCATGGTACCTCATACCTTGTTGTATGCAAGTTCTCCTCTCGGTTTTGCAGACTGGCGGCACCCAGCGTCAAAGCAGTGCTACTGTTCCTGTGTGGTTACTCCTTATTTTTCTGGTGCGGCTTTATAAATACACTGAAACTAACTTCATATTGTTTATTAGTGTAATGCATCTGATTGTAATTAACTTGTAACAATATAATGGTCCAGGGAATAGCCATAGAATTCCAAATACCATAAGTGCTTTAGCGTTGTTACTCTCACTGCACCTTCTTCTTCTTCTTCTTCTTTCAGCTGCTCCCGTTAAGAGTTGCCACAGCGGATCATCTTTTTCCATATTACTCTCACTGCACAACTCGGAGTATTTATATCACTGTATCTGAGTGTGAATCACAGCAGCAGCTGATCGGAAAGAGAATTATCGGTATACAGCATCAGGCACACGCTACCTCAGCTACGGCAAAACGTTTCAAAGCCTTTCCTGTACGGACCTCGCGGTTCAGAAACAGTTTCATCCCAAGAACTCTAAACGCAATCAATCAATTGCTCCTTGTAGAACTATCTGTACTTATAAGTAGAACTACTTCACTGCAAACTTGCACTACAGTTGTAATATTACACAACCTGAGCCACTTTATAAAGCACGTATTTACATATGATGACGATATCATTTTTAAGATGAAATGCAGCAAAATATGTTTATTATATTATACAGGTAAAACTTTAACTTCATTTAAATAATCTATATTCTTCACTGGGACTGGCGTGAAGGATAGAATAAATTAAACATGTACTACAAAGATAGTTCAATGTTCCTTAAAATTTTGAAGAATCTGCACTCTAAGCTTACAGATGGCTTAACATCTATTAGCTGATTGTGTGGCGATCGGTTACTTGGAGAAAGAAAAGCAAGGACTGCAGGGGCGGCCACGCCAATATATATCTATACTAATAAAAGGCAAAGCCCTCACTGACTGACTGACTGACTGACTCACTGACTGACTGACTGACTGACTGACTCACTGACTCATCACTAATTCTCCAACTTCCCGTATTGGTAGAAGGCTGAAATTTGGCAGGCTCATTCCTTACAGCTTCCTTACAAAAGTTGGGCAGGTTTCATTTCGAAATTCTACGAGTAATGGTCGTAACTGGAAGCTATTTTTCTGCATATACTGTAATGGAGTTGAGCTCGAAAGCCGTGGAGGGGCGGAGTTTCGTGTGACATCATCACGCCTCCCACGTAATCACGCAGTACGTAGAAAACCAGGAAGAGCTCCAAAAACCGCTGAAGAAAACATACATTATATAATTAAGAAGGCAGCGAAACAATTAGAAGCGAGCAAGTGACATATAAAACCATATTCAGCGGCTCACGTGAACTGACGCAGTGCGCAGACAAAAAGCAACAGTTCCAAAGAGTGCTGAACAAAAACCGAATTACACTGCTACGCTCAAATAGACAAACCACACGCCGTGGCGCAATAGTAGAGGCTTCGTCTCTAGCGCCGGCATCCGAAGTTCGATTCCCGAGAGGGGATGCACTGAGTATGTACGTGTGCTTCCCGATTCATTTTAGCCTCGCATCCCCTTGGTTTGAGACGTATAAAAAAATATGCGGTTAACGCAGAAAGACAGATCACCAATTGAAGCTTTATGAATAATGGATACTTTATTCGTGATCAATGATTGTTTTGGTAAAGCCATCCTCAGTGTATTCATTAGATGAACAGTAAAAAAGTAAGAGCGAGGGGAGGGTAACTTATTGAGGCACGCAGGCAAAACCACAATAGCACGCGGGCTCGATGTACTGTAGTGCGAGTCAACTCGATCTGAATTGCGCGATCACATTTGAAAAAATATATCTTTTCAACTTCTATTTAGTCAACACTTAGCATATTCATATGTAAGGCTGCTGCGCAACTCAGCACGCCTCCCATGTAATTGACTACCTGCCCATATAAGGCCATTCTTCGCTGCGGTGTCTTTATTCGTTTCCTTGCTTCAACAAGGAAGCAGCTTTCTCACAGCTTCTGCGCTGTTTTATAAACGAACGACATATACGAAAGTCCTTTTTCCTTGCTTCGCCAACGAGGCAACCTTTTTATTTAATCCACGGGTTCTGCGCTGTTTTATTGTTCATTTCTTACGATTGTTATAGTTATTGTGTACGTATTGTACACTTAGTTTACTGTTCAAGTACCCATTTCCTTTATTTAATCCGCGGCTTTTCTGCTGTTGTTTTGTTCGTTTATTACAATTATACTTATTTCATTTACTTTCTTTGCCTGACTGCCTGCCCATATTAGGCGCTCCGCAGTTTTTTGGTGACGCAGCTTTCTCACAGCTTCTGCGCTGTTTTATAAACGAATGACATATAAGAAAGACCTTTTTCTTTGTATATAAAACAGAAAGAGAAAATAATGACACAGCTAAAAACGCAGCGGCAAATTTCGACAAAAGTTAAACGCTTGTGTCATGAGCACGAGGCGGCTATGCAGTGTCTGCAACGGACGTGGCCATCCACCGTGCATAAGATACCATATTGACATTGGCGGGTGAAGGAGCCACCGATTCTTTCTCTGCCCAGGGCCGCTACAAGCTTAGAGCCACCCATGAGTACTGCTGCAATAAATAATTTCATCGAAGGTCGCACACAATCACTGCGCCATGAAACCCATGTTTAATAACGTGCTTTAACTCCTATGATCATGAAAATGATATCACGTATACATCTCAGTATTTTAGTTATTCAGAGAGCTGTAATATCACGAATTTAATGGATTCTGTGTCCAGTCGGAGGAAGAGAGCCGGTTTAAGAAGCAAGTAGTGATTCACACACATAGAGCACATAGAAGATCACATACAAAACAAAGCATTTAACGTGCTATTTTAATTACGATGTGATTTGAGAAACTGGCTAATTAAATGATTTTAAGATGACGTTTATGATGTTCTACTTTAATGACAAAATAAACTACATGATTAAAGTGGAAATTTCGAGATTTAGGTTGACATTTCGTACTTTTTTCCCCACTGTGTGCCTTTTTTTTCTCTGTATTCTAATAAGCTTTCATATGACACTCAGACAGTGGGCTACGACTCGCCTTTTCACGGCGACTGATATCTGAGATTTCAAGTTTCTCCAACACGCTATGTCACACGATCAACTTCCTTTTGTTGATTATACCACGGTTTAATTAAACAAATAGTATGTTTTTCCTTTGCCTCCACTTGGTATTCGCTGAACTTCTTCTATTTTCCCCCGTGATTTTCCCATTGTCTTTTCACAGAAGGCTGAGCTTAAGGGCAATTTATATTGATTTGCATATTCAAAGAGACGTAATTCTGGGAGGAGTTGGGGCGGGACAGAAGGCACGTGCACGTGCGTTAGTTTTCACGCTGATCGGGATTTATGTAGCGGAAGAACGTGGAAGTTGGAGTACGCACAGATTCCTGCATCTGGATTTTTCTGTGCGTAAGCACATTTCGGCTTTTGTGCTTAAGCCATGTTATAGTGCGAATTCTACACACGCCGTTATACATGAGGCCCCTGGTGATGAGATACATTCAAAAAAGTGAACCAGCTGAAACCGGGGACGAAATCTTAAACCAGGGACAAAACGGGGACATGTTTCTGAGTGGGAACAGTTGTCCGAAAACAGGGACTGTCCCTGAAAAACGGGGACAGATGGTCACCTTATTTTAGATGGATTTTCCGCATCACCTACGATATATAAAAAAAGTGCCGCTTGCAAAAAAACTCAAAGCAATGCTATTGTCTGTGTGGTTGTGAGAGCCCGACTTCGCCTAGTTTGACTTCGAATATAAGGTGCTAATAAATCTTTGAGGTACAATATTCCCCCTCGGCTAAAGCGGTAAATTTCGAAAAGAATTTCCTCCGGGAGCAATAAAGGATCTTGCCGATTGCACAAAACCCTCTCTATATGAAATTCTCTTCTTATAATTTGCGCACCGATATCAATTAGTAGCTCATTCATGAACGGCAAAGCCATGACTGAATGAATTCCATACACGGAAACTGATTAAGCGTGTGAGCTAATCCATGTTTATATAGAACAAACCTGCTCCGAGCAGGTTTGAGGATTTGGATCTGCTGCTATGACAACACATCCACCAAGAGTTTCGAAAAACCGACAGATCCAGGATCATGCCAAATCATTAACAATTACATCCGGCTAAACAAGTAATCCATGTACGAAAAATACCCCCCTGGTCATGTGATGGCTTGTTTTGTTTCTTATTATTGTTTGGCTGCTAGTTAAGGAAAAAGAAACAACTAAGGGGCCTGAATCAAGTTATTTAAAACTAAAGAAAAGAAGTTAATTAGCAGCAAAAACTGGTCACTAATTAAGAAGATGGGTAGAATGAAAACCTGCAGCCATTGTGGCCATCCAGGACTGGAGTTTAATATCCGTGCCCTAGAGCGCGGGTGTCGAACTCCAGGCTTGGAGGGCCGCAGTGGCTGCAGGTTTTCATTCTAATCCTTTTCCTAATCAGTGACCAGTTTTCATTGATAATTAACTCCTTTTCCCTTAATTTCAATAGCCTTGTTTTTAAGGATTCAGTCCCCTGAATTTATTCCTTTCTTCATTAAATGGCAGCCAAACAGAAATGAGATGTGAAATGAGCCAACAGATGAACAGCTAAATTGGGGCTTCAAACTCCAACAAATTTCACTCCAACCAATCTATTAATGAGAAGTTGATTCTTGCTGTTAATTAAACCCGTTATTTAATTCCATGTCTTTTTGCTGCTTTAATTCTGCCACAGCAGAATTTTCATGTTTTTCTTAATTTTCATGTTTTTTTACTCAGAGATACTGTCAAAATGTTTTGGTGAGCTGAGAGATCAACCTTACCGAGTCCTTCACCTTTCTTTATTTTCAGATATTGTGTGATGGGCACAGGCGAGCTGGTCATGTGGTGGCTTGTTTTGTGTCTCATTATTGTTTGGCTGCTAATTAAGGAAAAAGAGACAACTAAGAGGGCCTGAGTTAATTAAAACTAAGGCAAAAGAAGTTAATTGGCAGTAAAAAACTGGTCACTAATGAAGAAGATGGTTAGAATGAAACCCTGCAGCCTCTGTGGCTGTCCACCTCTTGGGGAGCCACCCACAAAACACAAGGAGCATAAACCAAGGCCACATCCATATACAAATGAAAACAAAGAAAAATGTAAATAATAAACAAAATAAACATTAATACAAATAAATGGCATAAAATAACACAAAACAAACGAGAAACACCACTTTGAACCCCAGCTAGGGGAGACATGCCAGATGAAACATGACACTATCCTCTACAAAAGAAACAAGATGCCGAGTACTTCCCAGTGAATACATCACAGACAGCAACTAGAATCAGTGGTGAGGCAGAGGAGGAAAAGAATTCCAGAAACTCAGTCAGCCCACCTGGCTAATGCAGCGATGGAAGGTAGAAGAAAAAAAATGTAGAAGTACCAGTGGTATTCATTGTATGGTCGAATATGAAAAGAGAAGTGATGTGAAGACCTTTCTTGCAACTGTTGGCTGTGTC
Organism: Polypterus bichir lapradei; assembly: GCA_026402145.1. NCBI lineage: Eukaryota > Metazoa > Chordata > Cladistia > Polypteriformes > Polypteridae > Polypterus > Polypterus bichir. The sequence goes on along the minus strand of JANRMT010062791.1, from coordinate 127,826,201 downwards.
TCCTCCCAATGGGTAAGTGCAGGAGTGGAGTATAGAGCATGTGGTTCCCAAAAGTTTCTATGCCCCTTAGAAAATGTTTGATTTATATTCGCACCTCCTGAAAAAGTAATATCACACTTGAAGATGAAGAAGTGAAATGTCTAATTTTTGAATGACAAATGGAACCCCATACAGTACTGCAGGTGAACAAATTGAACTCGAAAAAATAAGCTTTTAATTCAGTGTACGAAATTAAAGTAGATTCTAAATGTCAATAACCTTGTAAATGTGTCCACCATGAAGTTTAAACACTCGATTGACAATCTGGGGGGTATGGGTATCCTGCAAAGTGAAGCGCTAAAAGGAAATGGCACACAATCAATGACAGAGGGGTCTGGGGAATTAGATACCCCCTAGAAGCAACTACTAAGCAATGAAACACAATCAACGAGCTTTGTCAATTGATAACACCAGCACTGTAGTTCAAAAGCAGTTAAAATTGCTGTGTTACTGACAGGAAACACCAGCAGAGGAGACCGGCTGAGTGTAAGCAGTAGGTGTTGCATCTAATTCAGCCCCCCTTTGTCCCTTCCTGGCAAAAATGTCAATCAATCCTCAAAATCAGTGATGTTTCACGATGAGGACTTGTACAGAAATCAATACTAGACCTCGTCATTCCCTATGGATCATTGCCAGGTCCAAATTCCATTCTCTCTAAAGTTAATCGCCTTTATGAATGTTCTGCCCACAGCAAGGAGGCTGCGAGAATGTGCATCTCTGCGGCTCATTCACCGGTCACAATTGCATGCACAATGCTTGATTCTTTTCATATCATAGAACAGGAATACTAAACTAATAAATGACCAACAAATGACAGCACACTGCAAGACACCGATTGCACTATAAAAAAGTCAGACAACCACCTCACTTAATTTTGGCGAATCACGATACAACCTTACTCTTTGTTGCACCCCATGACATGCCATCTTGAACTCCCAGACACCCCAGGTTGGGAACTCCAGATATTGAGGGTAAGAAGACAACATATATCTGTGGCTCTACGGGAAAAGAGCCTATGCATTGAGATGAAGGATTTATGTTTTCCATGATTAAACAGTCTCTATTTGTTGTGCTATCCTTTTTGACATCAGATCTTGTCCTAGAATTTTGATTTTGTCAATGAATGGTGTTTTCTGTGTTGTGATGGCCAAATTGTTGCCAGGCTTTTGACTTCAAGCACAGCCTACTCCTTTAACCTTTTATCTCTTGGTCAAATTCTTTCTCCTTCGAATGTGCATTCAGAAAGTCTCAGGGTGTTCTCAACATTACACATAGGAAAGTTTTTCGGACCAAAGGTTGACCTTTAATGGCTCATAAGACTTCACAGAGATTCTCGTTTATGTTTCACTTGAGAATCAGCTTTGTCACAGATGTTTCTCCTAAAGTTCCTGTGGAGAAATGGTTTAGATAAGAAGAAGACATGACATACAGATCAGGCAGAAGGTATCACATTTGAGAATTTTGTTTGAAAAGTATGTTTTGTGAGATCTCTTCCTGGTTTTGTTTTAATCTTACTTTGTATTTACTTTGATTCATTTGATCCAAAGCAGATTACATTTCAGATACAATTGGCTACAATTTCTTTTGCTTTTCCAATTGAAGCACAGGCAAGTAAAGTGATTTACTAAATGTCAAATGGTGTCAGTAGTGGGATTTGAAGCAACCACCTCAAGGTTTGAAGTTCAAAGCTTAAACTGCTTTTCTACTAATCTCTTCATAGTTTTCTTCCACATTGAGCACGATTTCATTGGAGTGCAGAAAAGTAAATTAGAGCAACTAATAAAACCATTCAGAAAAAAAAACTGCCCATACATCTCATCATATACTATATTATTGAACACACAATGCAAATACTTTCAGATTAAAAAAATCAATACATTGCTCAGAATGCAACATTAATAAACCGGATGAATCAAAGCAGTTATGATTAGTAGGGCCCACGATTTACTGCGGCCCGCGGAATTTAACGCCACGCTGTGGAATTTAGGGTTTTGCAGCGGTAAAACGCCACGCCGCGGAATTTACCTAACTGCCGCGGAAAATACCAAATCTGAATGAAATCTCACCATTTGAGGCATATTGATATTAGTATGATTAGTTTTGATTACTTCTTTAAGTTCTTTCTTTAGCCTATTGAATCATCTCATCAATATCCCGTTCGTTGCTACTGAAATCGAACACAGTGGAGCTACAGTCCAGTTAAAGAAGCTGTCGGCGTTGCTGCAAACGAGCTGAGAGCTGAACTTGAATTTGTATCTGTGCACTGCCAGCCAATTATGAACACTGACTTCTTTTGAGGCACAGTCATTAATGGCTGTCGATGTCTACAACAAAGTGTCTGACTTACTGTCTTGCCTGAAATTACCCGGATTTCCAATTGCAACCTGCAGCTGTGAAGATGCAAAGCAGAATGCTGCTGCTAAACTTGAAGAATATTTTGTGTGAACCAAACAGCCGGCAGTAGATCTGTGAGCCTATTCAGATATGTGAGACTATTTGATCCACGACAGCTACCAATCTTATCGAAGAATGTTGCTGATCATGCACAATAAGTGCCAACAATGATGGCTGCAGCAGAAGAATGGCAAGCTTATCTGGACATAGCATCTCGTGAAGTAATTCCAGCTGATATCACTGCTTTTTGGCGTGCCTTGGAGGACAGACTACCTCGCTTAGCAGCTCTTGCTAAAGTTTACATTGCGTTGCCGATCTCTTCTGTTGATGTGAAACGTTCGATCTCAAAATATGGATCGGTGTTGTCACCACTGCGATATTCTCTGTCACAAGAAAAACTACGAGCGTACAGTGGGGTTTTCTTCAACAATAAATAAACAATAACTTTAGAAACATTATTCGATAGTTTGTTCAGAATAATATTATACCTACATATGTTTCAGCATCGTTTGCCTAAAGCAAATCTGTGGATTAAAATGTGCGGATGTGAACGCTTTGATATACCTATTTGGTTAGTATTACGAATTATGATTGATTATTAAGGATTAAGAATATGAAAAATTGCATTTATTTTGCTTGGGTTACGAATTAGTCTTATGGAGTTCTGGTACTGCATTTGCCGTGCCGCGGTACGCCGCGGAATTTAAAAAAAAACATGCCGCGGAATTTACGATTTCTTGCCGCGGTAAATCGTGGGCCCTAATGATTAGTATCATTTAAGGCACAGAAATATAACTTCAATGTATACACCAAAATAATGAAGCCCTAACAGTGACAAACGTTTTTGAAGGTCTGTACTGCTATCATTATACAGCACTAAAGAGCTACAACATGGAAATGAGAAGGAGGGCCCATTAAAACTGTTTTTTATTTTTTTTATTTTTGGACTAATCGTGTTTTGAGGGTTAACAGTTGTCACAAGAATGGACAGGAGGTTTGGTGCAGCCGCCCGTGTATTATGCCAGCTGTGTCTGGTTCAACGTCCAAAACAGAACTGATGACATGCAGTACTGGGCAGGAAGTGACATCATTACGGGCACCAAAACCCTGTGGAATTTCCTGTGATTGGTCTGCAGAGGATTGAGAGAAAATGCCAGTACACCTCGCCAACCCCTGTCAGACATGGAATTGTCACTATTCAGGCCCTTTAGCTGCCTCCCATGCGCACGTGTGTGACACAGTAAAAAAAAAAAGGTAAAAAAAAAATCTATACTTAAACCTTTCATATGTTTTAAACATTGTGTTGTCAGACTTTTTTGCATGTAAAGGTTTCCATTTGTAAAGCTCTTTCTGCTAGTACTTTATTACCACCAAAGCAAAATGAATGTGCTAAGGTTACTGCAACTATTGGGCAAATAAAGTGCCCTCCATAATGTTTGGGACAAAGACACATTTTTCATTGATTTGCCCCTCAGCCCCACTACAAATCTAACAATTGAGACGTGATTAAAGTGCACAATGCAGACTTTAAGGGGATTTGCATACACTTTGGTCACACCATGTAGAAATTACAATTTTTCTATATGCTCCCCCAATTTCAGGGCTCCATAATGCTTGGCACACAGCAACGGCAGGTCTATTAAAGCAGTCATATTTAGGACTTTGTCGCATATCCCTTGCATGCAATGATTGCTTGAAGTTTGCAATTCATATACATCACCAGGTGTTGAGGATCTTCTCCAGTGAGGCTCTGGCAATCCTCAGCTCCTGCTTGTTTTGGGGGCTTGTCCCCTTACATTTTCTTTTCAGCATATGGAAGGCCTGCTCAATTGGATTTAAATCAAGTGACTGGCTTGGCCTTTCAAGAATTTTCCCTAATTTCAACTTTGGTAAACTGCTGTATTGCTTTAGCAGTATTTTCGGGAACATTATCTTATTGTAGGATAAGCAAAGTACAATGTGTTTGGCATTTACTAGAAATTAAGCAGATAAGATGTTTCTCTACACCTCAAAATTCATCAACAGTTCCATCATCAATGAAGATAAGTGTTTCAGTACCTGTGGCAGTCACATGTGCCCAAGCCATAACACCACCCACCATTATGTTTAACAGATGAGGTGGCCTGCTTTGGATGTTGGGAAGTTCTTTTTCATCTCCACACTTTGCTCTTGCCATCACTCTGATGCAGGTTCATCTTTGTCTCATCTGTCCACAAGATCTTTTTCCAGAATTCTGCAGGCTCTTTTTTTCAAACTACAATATGGCATCTTGCAGTGTGACCTCTGTATTTTTGTTCATGAAGTCCTCTGCAGAGAGTTTGCCTCCTGAAGACAGTTTCTGATCTGTCAGACAGGCGTTTGGGGCTTTTTGTATAACACAGTGAGGATTCGTCTGTCATCAGCAATGCAGGTCTTCCTTGGTCTACCAGTCCCTTTTGCGATTACTGTGCTCACCAGTGTGGTGTTTCTTTTTAATGATAATCCAGGCAGTTGATTTAGGTCATTATAAGATGTTACTGATGTATCTAATGGTTTTATTCTTGTTTTTCAGCATCATAATGTGTTCTTTGACTTTCATTGGCAAAACTCTTGTCCTCAAGTCAAACAGTGGCAACTACAGACTCCAAAGAGTAGAAGCAAGCCAAGGAATGTTATAAAGAAATGAAACACACCTGAGGAATGTTTAGGAATCACATTGTCCTAAACATGATGCTGCCCTGAAATGGTGGGGACCATATATAAAAAGTGTTGTCATTTCTGCATGGTGTGACCAAAATGTATGCAAATACCCTTAAACGTGTGCAATGTGCACTTTAGTTATGCCTGAGTTATTTGATTTGCAATTTTGTAAATCAAGGAAAAATGTGTCTTTATCCTAAACATTATGGAGGGCACTGTAGATAACTGTTATACTGTAAAATTGCAGCACAAAAAGGTTAATATGGTGTCTCATACTCAGATCTAGGAGGTGTCTCCCTGCTGCAGATGGAGTAAGCAAGACGGGGACAGGTAATGAGGGAACATAAAATCAGTAACTGCTTTCCACTGTTCTCATTTGGAGTGAACCAAGAGTGACACCACTGATGCCCAACTGCCAGTGAGCCTGACCCTGCTGGACTACCCTCAAGACACAAGCAGTCTCAAGACCAGAAGCTGATGTTCATTTGGGAATCAGCTTCTTGAGAGGACGGAAACCTTGTTGAAAAATTAAGTTTATTGGCAGGGTGCACAGCCCAAAACCTTTTGTTTTGTGAACTTTGAGTTGTATTTGGAAGAAATAACATTAGCCATTGAACAGGATAACAGGTTGGGCCTCAATCGTTCTTATGAATATTTTCCTTACCTTCTGCAAAGGATAGCATGGATCAGATGATAATTGCAATTCACAGCATCAAAACAGAGAAGGTTATGTCTTTCAGTGTTGATAATCATGTTGAATACGTTTCAATGTTGTATAATCTGAGCCCAATCTGTGACTTTGCTGAGATCACTGTTGAAAATCAGGAAGATACACATCAGGAAAACCGGGGTATTTTTTTCTTGGGAGAAAAATCAACCATGAAAATTTTAAGGGTATCTCTTTATGATTTTTCATTCCTCTAGGTGGACAGCTCAAAGAGATCATCTACCCTACATAAGGCGGCAGGGAGATACAAGCAGACTGTGGTGTATGAAAATAGTGTCTCTTACTAATTCTTGACATTTGGTCGGTATTTAATTACCTGTTGCAAGCTATCTTTCTCTGCTCAGCAAATATAAATTATGTTTTCAAATTAATTGTGAGCAAGCAAGCAGAAATGAATAGAGATTTTTTCCCTGCTCCATAATTAGTGCACTTTCCTGCCGGTGAGCAGGCCAGAGCGTGCTTCTGTTTGGATGCAATTCTAATTAAACTTTCGTTGGTTTGTAACGATTTTATGTTTCCAGTACAGAATGTGTCAAAACATTTCTTGTTCAGTGTTTAATCAATCAAAAAAAAAATAAATCAAAAGTTTAGCAATGCTGTAAGTGAAAAAATAATTAAGGAACTAGTGATAGATTTTATTTTTTGGTTCCCCCCTCGTTGTTTTCTATTTTTAATTTGTTGATGGCATGCATCGTGTTTGATTTATTTTCATAATGCATGAAATTGAAGAGCTCATTCAGTGAACTCCAGTTCATAGAGAATGGCAGTAGGGGTCGAGATACATAAACTCACACCACTGATTATGACCAGCTATTACTACCTCTCAGGGGTCTTTAACTCATTTTACCTGATGAGTGATTACTCTCCTTTTTAACCCTCTCAAATACTCTAGTGACCCTCTGCCTAATTTTGCTTCTTACCAGTGGCCTACTGGGGCTACTGGATTTTATATCCATTTGCTCGTCACCAGTGCATAACCGTTGCTTGTAATACATCTGAGCCTTCCATTCAAGCACACATGGACCTTTTTTTTGTATGCTTGGTTCAAGATCTACGGATAGTTCAGAATTGTCATTAGTGTAGCAGTGTAATGAGCAGTGTGAAGCTTGAAATTACAGGGGTGAGAACTCTTTGGAATTACCGGTTTTTCTGCAATAGTTGGTTATAAAATGTGATCTCATCTTCATTACAAGTTTAGACAAACACAATATCCTTTGGATGAGTGATGAATTGCAAGTCCCAGAAAAACAAATGTTGGGGTGCCAAATTGGTCCTCACCATTTACTACTTTCAAGTTTAATGGAAATACAGGCACGCACAGTAGCAAAAGCAATAAAATAATAATAACAAAAATAGCCCCAGTTGGGCTTTGATCAGGTTTAGGTCAGGTCACAGGATCTCTGTTGCTGTTAAGCTCTGCTAGCAGATTGACAACAACAACATTTATTTATATAGCACATTTTCATAGAACAATGTAGCTCAACATACTTTACAAGATGACAAAGAGGAAGTTATGTGAAAAGGAAAACAAATACGATTAGGCAAGAATATTAAAGAATAAGTAACAGAAAAAGGTAAGGTCTGAGGGCTGGAAGGAGCAAAAAACAAAAAAAAAGCTTTCAGTTAGGCTGGAGAAAAAAGCAAAATTTGCAGGCATTCCAATGCCAAAAGACTACCCAGCCTCCATGTAACTTCGCAATATATAGCGGAAAAATCAGAAAGAGTGGAGTCAGGTACCTTCAGTGTGTATCTTCTTGGTGTCGTTAGTAGGAAAAGGGCAGGGCATGGTTAACAGCAGCACCCCCTCTCGACGTAGGGTGGTACCACAAACCATACAGGAGCCCTGAGGATGATGCCCATACGCACTATACTTCCTTAGAAGACTGGCGTCCTTCAACATCTGCAATAAGATACTGCAGATGCTCTATCAGACGGTTGTGGCGAGTGCCCTCTTCTACGCGGTGGTGTGATGGGGAGGCAGCATAAATAAGAGGGACGCCTCACGCCTGGACAAACTGGTGAGGAAGGTAGGCTCTATTGTAGGCATGGAGCTGGATAGTTTGACATCTGTGGCAGAGTGATGGGCGCTCAGCAGGGTCCTATCAATTATGGAGAATCCACTGCATCCACTAAACAGTATTACCTCCAGACAGAGGAGTAGCTTCAGCGACAGACTGCTGTCACTGTCCTGCTCCACTGACAGACTGAGGAGATCGTTCCTCCCCCACACTATGCGACTCTTCAATTCCACCTGGGGGGAGGTAAACGTTAACATTATACAAAGTTATTGTCTGTTTTACCTGCATTTTTATTACTCTTTAATTTAATATTGTTCTTTTATCAGTATGCTGCTGCTGGAGTATGTGAATTTCCCCTTGGGATGAATAAAGTATCTATCTATCTATCTATCTATCTATCTATCTATCTATCTATCTAT
>JANRMT010062791.1:127789759-127817915 GCA_026402145.1 Polypterus bichir lapradei | reverse complement strand
CTATCTATCTATCTATCTATCTATCTATCTATCTATCTATCTATCTACTGCTTACACTAATAACACACAAATAATTATAATCTTTTATGTCTTTATTGGACACACCCATCAAACATTCACGTAATGCTGAGGAAAAAAGTAAGTGAACACTTACCCTGGTTTAAGTAACAATATGTCTGCTCAATGCTTTGGGTATGGCAGACTCTTGAACAGAGATGATAACCTGTTTTGATGATTATTTCAAGCCTTCAGCTCTGTCATTAGTTGAGGGAGTCATCCCCGAGAAAAGAAATGTTGGGGCAACACCTGGGTTATTCCATTTAATTGGTATGTGAAACAAAAAAGTTGTCCAAGATTTAACTACATGCGGCCTTTCAATGGCTGTCAATTGACTTTCTTGAGCTGGTCACTTCGTTGTGGTGTGCTCAGTTCATAAATAGACTCCACCTTTCTGGGTCACCCAGGCTTTATAGTTCCTCTCAATGGGCATCTTCTTGTTGCTGTGGAGGAAAGGGAGATGATGGTTTAGCGACAGCACCTCCGCTTGTCCTGGAGTGGTGTTACACACCTCAGATAAGCCCGGAAGATGATCCTCTGATGTGCATGCATGACTGTTTTTTTTTTTTACCTCATTGAGCATTCTACATGGTACCTTTTGAGTCATCTTGGATGGGAGCCCGCTTCTTTGGAGAGCAGTCACACACTACAGTATATAGTCTCCGGTTACACACAGTTTGTCTAACTGTGAACTAATGAATATCTAAACTCTTTGAAATTACTTTGTAACCATTTCAAGCTTTATGCAAATCAACAGATCTTGGTAGTAGATCTTCCAAAATCTTTTGATTGTGAGGCAAGCAGAACATCAGCAGATGCTTCTTGTGAATAGCAAACTTAAACTGTTGGAGTCATTTCTTATAGGTCTAAGTATTTCTAAAGCACACCTACAACCTCACTTCATTGATTGAACTCCAAGTTTGCAAACACCTGACTCCAGTTATCCTTTGTTAAAGTCATCAGTGTAAGGATTCACACATACTGTGAACGTTTAATGTATTTAATATGAACAATACAAAAATCTGCATGTTATTAGTTAAAACTGATTGTGTTAGTTCTTTTTTGAAACTTTAAAATCAGACATTTTTGCTTGGTGCCCTTCCCCACCATAACCTATTGTATATGTGGGAGGAGCAAAAGCTTTAGATTTGTCAAAAATTTAAATCTCTGGTTTTTGACGGATCTCAACGTTTTAGGGTCCCCTGATATTGAAAACATCAATATCTTGATGATGGGTGTGTGTCTGCGTGTGTGTGTGTGTGTCACAGCTTCTTGAGGACAATTTAGAGCTTAAATGGACTTATGGAAAACAAACTCGAAACATATGCCTGTTATGAGATGGCCAATTCGTTTCTGAGGCAATCTAGAGGAACCCTCAAATACCGTAATTCTGCAGTTAATTATCAATTCTTCATGTCAATTGCTACTGTAATTACCTATTTTATGATTGGAAAGAGCAGCATCACAACGATAAATAATTACTGAAATGTTATGGAATAGTTTGGGTAACTTGGTGCCTAGGGTACAAAGCCTACTGACGCTTACATCCGAATTGTTATTCTTTTGTTTAAAATGCAGTTATTTCCAATGGGTTCAAATGTTTTTTCTTGCCATTGTAAAAGAGGGAAAACAGGAAAAAAAGAAACTAAACTAGTTTTAGAGAGATTTAAGACAGTTATTAAAAGGCAGATCAGAAGCAGGAAGGGAAAAATGAGCTTCAAAATCATAGCTAATGTATCTATGCTCAAAGAAAATAACAAACTTATACTGAAAAGGACAGTTAAAAACAGACCAGGAGATAAAGAGCTAGAAAAACGATCAGTCAGATGGTAGGAAGGGGTTGAAATCAAACAGCAAAACCAAAGTTGTAAGAGGTCAAAATGCTAGCAAGGATCTGGTGTTCAAAAGACAAATCCAAAATTAAGTACAAAGTACTGTAGATTTGTTCAGGAAATGAAAATATTTGGATGAAGACAGTAATTTGCTGACATGTTGGATACTGGAAACATTATGACATCACAAACAGCAAGTCATGGTGACATACAGTTTACAATACAATACAGTTTATTTTTGTATAGCCCAAATTCACACAGGAAGTGCCGCAATGGGCTTTAACAGGCCCTGCCTCTTGACAGTCCCCCAGCCTTGACACTCTAAGAAGACAAGGAAAATCTCCCAAAAAACCTTGTAGGGAAAAATGGAAGAAACCTTGGGAAAGGCAGTTCAAAGAGAGACCCCTTTCCAGGTAGGATGGGCGTGCAGTGGGTGTCAAAAGAAAGGGGTCAATCATCATTAGTGGTTGCTGCTAGATCTGTAAACGAAACAGCACCACTGAAAAGAAATTTAGGATGGTGTCACCGTAAATAAAAATTAAAAAAAGAAGAAATATATTTTAAATAAAATTCCAAATTAGACCCAACAGATTAACCCTGTTTCCTCAAATATTTGACAAGATGATGGGGTCACGGTTGGAAACTTGTCAAGGGCAGATTTCACACAAACATTATGATTTTTTCCTTCACACAGAGCACCATAGACATGTAAAATAAATATGTGAAAAATTCCTCCACTTTTTAAAATAAAAAATAATAATTCAACTAACATAAATCCATCATCCATTTATATCTTCCCTGTCTTCGCACTCCATCCAGCTCCTTCTCTAAACTGTCGCCAGTCTTGTCTATATTTGTTAATGAAATGCTTTGTAATATGAGGCTGATTACTTGTGTACAGGACCCCATCCCTACCACACTTCTTAAATTCTGCCTTTATGTCATAACCCTGACTTCTTATGACAATAATAAATACATCCCTTGACACTGGTGTTGTGCCAGCCACTTTTAAAATCTCACCTGTAATCCCAATGTTAAAAAAGTCTGGTCTTGGTGCTGAAAGTCTTAACAATTTTTGGCCCATCTCTCACTTTCTGTCAAAAGTTGTTGAGCATGTTGTGGCCTCCCAACTCACTAATTACTTGACTTCTAATAAGTCGATGGAACCCTCTAAATCTAGTTTGACAGCATAGCACACCTGTAAAACTGCTCTGCTTTGGGTATCTAATGATTTGCTTATGGCAGCAGACTCTGGACAAACCAGCATATCAATTTTGCTAGATCTTAGTGCAGCATTTGACATTGTCAGACATGACATTCTGCTGTCTAGAATGGAGAACATGCTGGGTATCTCTGGCACTGCTCTCCAGCAATTCAAGTCCTATCTGACTGATAGGCAAGAGTTTGTTAGTTGGCAACAGCAGATCCAACTCAGCGCCAGTCACACAAGGAGTTCCTCAGGGCTCTGTCCTCAGCCCTCTTCTCTTCTGTATTTATATGCTTCCTCTTGGCCATATTATTCGTAGCTATGGACTGGCTTATCATTTTTATGCAGATGATACTCAACTCTATTTCAATGTTAAAAACTGAACTTCATCAGAGCTTTCTCAGCTCAAAACCTGCCTTGGTAAAATTAAAATCTGGCTGGAGCAGAACTCTTTAAAATTAAATTGCAACACAACTGAACTCCTGCAAATTAGACTAAAGCACAACTTAAGAAAATGAGCTCCTTCTCAGACACTCTTGGTGGTGATCTCATCAGACCTTCTTCTAACCAAGGGATCTTGGTGTCATTTTTGATTTCCCCCTTTCTTATTCTGCTAACATAAAACACATTAAGAAACTTTCTTACTTTCAACATATCCATTGTTCGCTCATTCCTCTCCTTTTCTAATTCTGAAAAACGTGCTCATTCTTTTATCATGTCCTGTATCGATTATTGTAACTCTTTACTGGCAGGTGCTTCTCATCTTAAATCACAGCTCAAGTTGATTTAAAACTCTGCTGCAAGTGTTCTTACACAAACCAGCAACAGCGAGCACATAACACCCTTCCTACTTCGCCTTCACTGGCTTCCTGTGTCTTACAGGATTGACTTTAAAGTTCTATTATTAACCTACAAAGCTTTAAAAGGACTCCATCAGTGACCTTCTCCATCGCTATGCTCCTGTTCTCCCATTAAGGTCCTCTGATTCTGGCAATCTTGTTGGGCCCCACACTAACCTGCACTCTATAGCCAACAGGGCCTTCAGCTGTATAGCGCCCAGACTTTGGAATGACCTTCCTAAATTAATTAGATCAGCTGACTCGATTCATTCTTTTAAAATACAATTTAAAACTCATCTGTTCGGAAAGGCGTTTAACTTAACCTGACATTCTGCCCTTTCTTTCAGTTTGCCTCTCTGTCCAGATGCTCAATTTAATTTGTGTGTGTATGTTATATCACAAATGACATTATTTGTTATGCTTTTCTTCTAGTATTGAATTTAGTATTTTACTCTGGTTTATTGTCTTTTATTCTATTTAATAATTTGTGTATCCTCTCTCTATCTGTTTTAATGTTCTGTTCAGGAAACATTTGAATCCAATGTTACATATACAGTGGCACCTTGAGATACGAGTGCCCCAACGTACGAGTTTTTTGAGATCCGAGCCGTCACTAGATCAATTTTTTGCCTTGAGTTGTGAGCCAAAATTCGAAATACGAGCCATCAAAGAGCTTGTCGCCGCACATTCCGAGGAACTGACGACAGAGGAGTTGACGGAACTACAGACGCAGCAAGATACGGAGGTTCTGCAGGAGATCGGTATCGCGGAGGAGGTTGTCTCATAAAGTGAGATAAAGGAAGTATTGCAATGTGGGAAAAAGTTTCGAACTTTAAAGAAAAGAACCACCCTGAAAAAGTTACAACTGATCGTGCAGCGGTGCTATTTAATGACACTTGCCTAACACTTTATTGAAAAGAAACCCTGAAAAAGTTATAACTGATCGTGCAGCGGTGCTATTTAATGACACTTGCCTAACTTATTTCAGAAACATTCTAAAGGGGAGGACTGAACAAAGCTCCTTGGACAGGTTTCTATTGAAACACCCTGCGAATGAAAGTGACGAAAGCATGGCAAAAAAGAAAAAACTAGTGAAAAAGAAAATTAAGTTAAGCAAAAGTGACGTGAAAGAAAAAAACATTACAATACGCTAATCAGCTCCGCCAACATCTGTTTATTTCTTTAGATTTTCTTTTATGTATTAGGTTTTATTTTGTTTGTATACAATATTTATTCATTATAAATACATTTTTCTTATGTTGAAAGCATTTAACAAAAAATTGGGGTGGTTTTTTGGGGGCAGGCACGAATTAATCTCATTTCAATTAATTTCAATGGGGAAGACTGATTTGAGATACGAGCATTTTGACTTACGAGCTCAGTCACGGAATGAATTAAACTTGTATCTCAGAGTATCACTGTACCTGCTTTTTCTTTCTGAGACTCTGTGAAGTGCCTTGAACATGGGGAAGGTGCTATATAAATAAAATGTATTATTATTACCAAGTAGTGCGGTGGCCAGGAGGACTTTGGAGACCTTCAAATCACAATTTGATGTTTTTTCAGACAATCTAAGTGAATAGGATGGATACGCTTTGTTGGGCTGAATCGACTGTTCTCCCCACAATTGTTCTAATGTTTTAAACAAAGTGCTAACTTTTTTAAAAGAGATTTATCTATTAACCTAGAAGGTAAGCATACGGTACTGCAATCTTAAATACTGATTGTGTGATGACCTCATGCATTATCACACCAGTTATTACTTAGTAGCAGAGTCAATATCACACAACATGGCCACAGCTATAAAAATCAAGACCAAAATGACAGTGCCCACAATGAACCTTCATACTAAAATGGCAGTGTGATGATGTCACAATCATAGTGCTAAAATTACGTAACAGTTGAAAAAAAAAATTCACATAAAAATTTTAAAAAATGATAAAATACAGGATGTATGACCACTATCTTTCTTGATGTAAAGTTCATCTGATGTTATGACAAATACATAGCAAGGGAGTGAGTGTGGCTTTATGCACAATCTAAATTTTTCACAGTTGTCAACCTTCTTCATGAACCTGTCAATGCATGTGCTTAGCATGTAAAAGGTTTAAGGTACTCATTGAAGAACCCAATAGGGAAAAGTCTGAACTCTACGACAGAGTGCTGGGATTGGGTCATTCACCTGGTAACTTTGTGTGGTAGGTACTGCATGTTATATCTATGTTCAATCCTCAAGACATGTGATAAACCGATGCTTCATGGTGGGTTGTTTCCTGCCTTGCCCCCTACACTGCTCTTGCCCCTGAACCAGAATCGGAGCTAGTGATGTGTGGATGTATTGATCTGATAGAATTCTGAAGGTTCTGTCCTCCCAACATTTTAATACTTTCAACAAGTGGGGTAAATAGAGTCCATGTGGAGGTTAAAATTCAGCCCTCAGAGTATTTTCTCTTTACTATTGAAAGTCTTCTAATTTGGGTGTTAAACCCTAAAATAGGGGATTATCTTCTACATTTATATTCTTGGCGTATGACAGAGCAGTTTCTGTTAGTGTGATATCAGTGTCACCTTTTAAATCAAGGCTGAAGACTCACTACTTTTATATTGCATACCCCGACTAGAGCTGCAGATTAGCTGTAAATTCTGCATCTGTTTATTAATCAATTGTACCAAAATACAAGTAACACAATAGTTAAGAACCATTATGAACCCTCCTTTATTCTGTTTCCCTCCTCGGCATTTTGATGTGGCACTTGGTGCCACTGCTCTACTGCCAAGCTGGTCTCCTGCCTATGGAAAAGTCATCACAAATAAAGGAGCATTGAAATTATTGGATGGAGAGATTCTCTCATCTGACTGGTTGAGGATTCCAGGACTGTGACTGTGTTTGACTGTTTTTGACGTTCTCCTTTTACAATTTTTTTCTCCTTTGCTGTCAACTGTCTATAGATCAACAATTAACAAATGGACAGATATTGTTGGTTTCCTATTTATGTTATTCAGTTTCTACTTTGTTTTCTTCATATTTTAACAAATTTGTATCTTTACATGTACTAATTTTGTATTTAGTAATTAGTGCAATCTGTACTAGCATTCTACCTGAGAATTTATTCACAGCACTCTGTGAAGAGCGCTATACATAAATAAGTTGAGTTGTATTGTATCATAGCTAATCTGCTCTCTCTGTCTAGCTTCTGGGTCACAATTGATCTGGTCGATAATGATGTTGTCCACATGGGTCCTCCCTCCAACATCACAAAGATGTGCTTGTTAAGGTAATTGGCAACTCTAAAATACACCGTTTCTTTTTGGGGAGTGGCCTTTTGAAGTACTCCAGGGGCTTTGCAAATGCGTGTCACCTGATCATTTCATTTTTCTCATTCATGTGAATCTTTTGCTCTCATATGCACTGTCTTTGATTGGGAAAGAGAAGGAGAGGCAAATGGTGCACGGACAATGTTCAGAAGAGACAGCAAGAGACCCCACTATAATAAACGATGCCTAAAGACACTAATTAATTCCCTCCTGGCCCTTGAAGCTCAGGTTTTGATGTGTGGCTGCACATTCATTACCCCTGGCCAGGTTCGGAAGCTTGTTAAGTGCTCCCTGACGCCTGAGATACAGCCATTATTCAGACGGAGATCTTTCTGAAGTGATGGCAAAGGCCGGCGGCGACGGGGCTGCTTTGCTAATGTGAAATTTGAAAATAACAGAAACTCAGATTACAGCTGCGCCTCAGCCTCAAATATATGCTATCATTATACTGTGCGCAAATCAACATAATTTCCAAAAAATATTGCTGAATCCTGCAACAACCTCAAATGACCCATCAGTCTGCATATTGTGTCTGTGTACTTTACTATGGAGAAAGGTAGAAACAATCAAAACACAAAGGGAGAGAATGCAAAGAGAGAGAACAATAAACAGGAGATAATCAGGAGGACTGAGAATTTAGGAAGACAGGCAGAGGTGGTGGACTAGTGGCGGTCCAGGGCTGCCTCCTGCCTTGTGCCTGAGGCTGCCAGGATAGACTCCGACCTCCATAAGAGTAAACTCGATTAAGCAGTTTTGATAATGTATGGCTGGTTTGTAGGAGAGGGGAAGAGAGAGAGTGGCGCTTTGTTCCAGTTAACTGAGCTGCACCATTAGTAGTACTGTAAGTGTCCCGGTCCACTTAATAAATCTCATTGCCCTGATGTACAATTCAGCAGAACAGATTTTATTTTACACATCAAAAGGCACTGCATTAATGTGCAGGAATGAGTGAGAGTGCCTTTATATATGTGCATCATTATTAGTACTTAGAGTTACTGTACTTGACAAAACATTGAGACTTAGACTACTAAATCTATAATGGCACTGGAATGGTCATGTAGCTGGACGTGCTGACTGAAAGCTCTGGAGTCCTGGGTTCAAATCTTGATCACAGTGTGGATTTTGTACATGTCTCTGATGGTGGAATCCATACAGTACCTAATGTCTCTGATGGTTCATTACAGGGCAAACCTACGTATATACCCCCATTCGTTTATTCTGACACAATATACAAATGTCAATTAACTTAAGATAAGATGAATGTGAGGAGAACAAGCCCACTATGCATCTATAGGGACTAGATCTGGAACTGAAACCAGGACCTAGAATCTTTGAGGTACCATTCACATTGCACCACTGGGCCACCACAAACTGCAAAAGTTAACGTCACCCCGACTTACTTTGAGTTTTAGGGTAAATCAATCAGTTTCTGTTATAAAAATGCACATTGTGCTGTTTGGCACACACAGTGAAAGGAAAAAAACTGAATAAATAAAAGAAAAGATAATTGATGGACATAGAAAGACACAGATGGTAAAAAGTGTGATGATTTGAAACTTGCAAGAAATAAAGTATAAAGTATAATGCTGCACAACAAAACAGTGTCAAACTCACCTAATCCAATTCATGATTATGTAAGGTCAGAGCTAGCTTGGCAGCATTGGGAATAAGGAAGGATGCACCCCTGGATTGGCAGGGTCTGCTAACCCACATACACACAAGGGACCAATTTCGTAGGTTGCCAATTGACCTAACACATTCATCTTTACAATTCTGGGAAGATAGTTGTATTACCCTGTTAGGACTCACTGGCCCAGATAAAATTAATTGTGTTTGATGGAAGTGCAGGCCATTTCTGAAAATGTGATGGAGGTGAAGCAAGAAAGCTGTTCCTGGTGTAACCTGCAAGAAGAAATTAAAGTGGTGGAGGATGCAAGAGCTTGCTTGACTAAAATGGCTCTTGAAAATCCAGAAGTGAGTCTCTACGTAAAAAAGAGAGGCACAAAATTAAACAAGTAAGAAAATGTCTGCAGGGCGTAACAGGGAGGTATGTTCATAAACTTGGCTAGCTGATTTGAAAACTGGAGCACTTATAAATTTTCTAGACACTTTATTGTTATCACAATAAACAATGTAACAGTTTGCCATATTCAAAAATAACAGGATAATAGAATGTGATTACATATATTAGTAGTGCACATAAAATATATTTTTAATGCCATTTTACCAAAATCATGTGGCTAAAATTGTTTTCATAGACAGCAGATTCCAAGTCAAGTGATGAAAAGATTCCTGTGCCATTCTTAGTTGCTTAGGTGTGGAGGGCCCTGTGGTTAACTAGAGTTCACATTTCCTAAAATATAAAATTTTTGAAAGAAGTACTCGATAGAGATTTAAAATCACTACTGCAGACTCAAGCTAAAATTGTTGACCACCCCTGAGCATGATAGATAGCTGATCATTGTGGCACTTTGCTGGTAAATCTCAGTGTCAGGGAAATACTGAATCATTGTAAACTTTAGATAATGCAGCCATGGGGCTGATTTTAGTGTAATGGAAATACTTTGTCTATGTTTATTCACTGTAGCATAAAGTGTTCCTGAGCCATCTATTACACATTTCTACATAAGCTAAATTGATCTTATTTTTTACTTTTACGGACATGAACATCATGTCACTTACCTGCTTTGATTTCAAAGAGTGAGTAGATATGAATTCCATGCAACTGCAGAAGACAGACCGTTAGGATATAATGAGTCCCACCCTTGCACTCTGGTACAGTAAGGAATGGTGAAGAATAAATAAACAATATCACTGTTAGGAAAGTAAATAAATAAATGCACACCCAGCATCGTACCCTCCTTTATATGTTAATACTTGGTCAAGCCACCCTGCCTACATCTGATCCCACTCCATCCCAGGGTGTACTTGCTGTGGCACACATGAGTTATCACTGCTGGTGTTTCACTGTTTTGACATCTGCAGCGCCTGTTGAATGAGTAAATGACAAAAATATGAAAAAAATATATACTGCTCAAAAAATTAAAGGAACACTTTTTGATCCTAGTATAGCATCAAATCAATGAAACTTCAGGGCTATTGATCTGGTCAGTTAAGTAGCAGAGGGGTTTGTTAATCAGTTTCAGCTGCTTTGGTGTTAATGAAATGAACAACAGGTGCACTAGAGGGGCAACATTGAGGCGACCCCCAAAACAGGAATGGTTTAACAGGTGGAGGCCTCCTCATCTTTTCTGACTATTTTTTCACTAGTTTTGCATTTGGCTATGGTCAATGTCACTACTGGTAGCATGAGGCGATACCTGGACCCTACAGAGGTTGCACAGGTAGTCCAACTTCTCCAGGATGGCACATCAATACTTGCCATTGCCAGAAGGTTTGCTGTGTCTCTCAGCACAGTCTCAAGGGCAAGGAGGAGATTCCAGGAGACAGGCAGTTTCTCTAGGAGAGCTGGATAGTGCTGTAGAAGGTCCATAACCCATCAGCAGGACTGGTATCTGCTCCTTTGGACAAGGAGGAACAAGACAAGCACTACCAGAACCCTACAAAATGACCTCCAGCAGGTCACTGGTGTGAATGTCTCTGACCAAACAGTCAGAAACAGACTTCATTAGGGTGGCCTGAGGGCCCGACGTCCTCTAGTGGGTCCTGTGCTCACTGCCCGGCACTGTGGAGCTCGATTGGCATTTGCCATAGAATACCAGAATTGGCAGGTCCACCACTGGCACCCTGTGCTTTTCACAGATGAGAGCAGGTTCACCTAGAGCACATGTGACAGACATGAAAGGGTCTGGAGAAGCCGTGGAGAACGTTGTGCTGCCTGTAACATCATTCAGCATGACCGGTTCGGTGGTAGGTCAGTGATGGTCTGGGGAGGCATATCCATGGAGGGACACACAGACTTCTACAGGCTCCTTGACTGCCATTTAGTATGGAGATGAAATCCTTGGACCCATTGCCAGACTCGATGCTGGTGCAGTGGGTTCCTCCTGGTACCTGACAATGTGGTGAGAGTATGCAGGCAGTTCCTGGAGGATGAAGGATTTGACACCACTGATTGGCCCCCACACTTTCATGACCTAAATAGAATAGAACACCTCTGGGACATTATGTTTCGCTCCATCCGATGCCGCCAGGTTGCACCTCAGACTGTCCAGGAGCTCAGTGATGCCCTGGTCCAGATCTGGGAGGAGATCCCCCAGGACACCATCTGTCGTCTCATTAATTTAATTGCAATTAAAAAATGTGTACAATGCATACTATTTTAGATATCTCTACAAACTATCTGTCTGAACTCTCCTTACAAATCTTCTTTAACATTAAGTGTATCATGATTGCTTTCCTGGGAGCTGAGTTGTTTTGTGTGGACAGACAGACAAACAGAAATTGCTATCACAGTAGGTGCCTCTTGCATTACTCCTAAAAAATGAATGATGCAAAAAGGTGTCATCAAGTAGATGGCACCCTTTTCTTTTCAAGCATCAGAAAAAGACAACATACAGTTGTGCTTGAAAGTTTGTGAACCCTTTAGAATTTTCTATATTTCTGCATAAATATGACCTAAAACATCATCAGATTTTCACTCAAGTCCTAAAAGTAGATAAAGAGAAACCAGTTAAACAAATGAGGCAAAAATATTATACTTGGTCATTTATTTATTGAGGAAAATGATTGAATATTACATATTTGTGAGTGGCAAAAATATGTGACCCTCTAGGATTAGCAGTTAGTTTGAAGGTGAAATTAGAGTCAGGTGTTTTCAATCAATGGGATGACAACCAGGTGTGAGTGGGCACCCTGTGTTATTTAAAGAACAGGGATCTATCAAAGTCTGCTCTTCACAACACATGTTTGTGGAAGTGTATCATGGCACGAACAAAGGAGATTTCTGAGGACCCCAGAAAAAGAGTTGTTGATTCTCATCAGGCTGGAAAAGGTTACAAAACCCTCTCTAAACAGTATGGACTTCACCAATCCACAGTCAGACAGATTGTGTACAAATGGAGGAAATTCAAGACCATTGTTACCCTCCCCAGGAGTGGTCGACCAACAAAGATCACCCCAAGAGCAAGGCGTGTAATAGTGGGCGAGGTCACAAAGGACCCCAGGGTAACTTCTAAGCAACTGAAGGCCTCTCTTACATTGGCTAAAGTTCATGTTCATGAGTCCACCATCATGGGAACACTGAACAACAATGGTGTGCATGGCAGGGTTGCAAGGAGAAAGCCACTGCTCTTCAAAAAAACATTGCTGCTCATCTGCAGTTTGCTAAAGGTCACGTAGACAAACCAGAAGGCTATTGGAAGAATGTTTTGTGGATGGATGAGACCAAAATAGAAGTTTTTGGTTTAAATGAAAAGTGTTATGTCTGGAGAAAGGAAAACACTGCATTCCAGCAAAAGAACCTTATCCCATCTGTGAAACATGGTGGTGATAGTATCATGGTTTTGGGCTTGTTTTACTGCATCTGGGCCAGGACGGCTTACCTTCATTGATGAAACAATGAATTCTGAATTATATCAGAGAATTCTAAAGGAAAATGTCAGGACATCTGTCCATGAACTGAATATCAAGAGAAGGTGAGTAATGCAGCAAGACAACGACCCTAAGCACACAAGTCGTTCTACCAAAGAATGGTTAAAGAAGAATAAAGTTAATGTTTTGGAATGGCCAAGTCAAAGTCCTGACCTTAATCCAATCGAAATGTTGTGGAAGGACCTGAAGTGAGCAGTTAATGTGAGGAAACCCACCAACATCCCAGAGTTGAAGCTGTTCTGTACGGAGGAATGGTCTAAAATTCCTCCAAGTCGGTGTGCAGGAATGATCAAACGTTACCGGAGACGTTTAATTGCAGTTATTGGTGCAAAGGGGGGTCACACCAGATACTGAAAACGAAGGTTCACATACTTTTGCCACTCACAAATATGTAATATTTGATCATTTTCCTTAATAAATGAATGACCAAGTATAATATGTTTGTCTCATTTGTTTAACTGGTTTCTCTTTATCTACTTTTAGGACTTGAGTGAAAATCTGATGATGAAATATAGACAATTCTAAAGGGTTCATAAACTTTCAAGCACAACTGTAGTTGAAGTTCTTCTGCTGATTTTTGTTTGGTAAAAAAAACTAAAGAATTAGATGCAGGTACCTGGGTGCAAGAATACAGTGGTGATGGAGCAGTGGTATAAAATATCAATAACCGTTAGACAGACAGCTTTTCATAAATCAAGTGATGGCAGCATTTTGGTGGTTAACCAAAAGGATTGCCAAGTATTGCCTAGGGATCATTAAGCCAAACAAAGAATAGCAGAGAATGTTCATCAAAGTGGAAAGAGTTCATTAAATATTTCCCAAAGTTTGGACACTACTTTAACAATGAGGCCCGCATATATAACATGGTGAATGTGATCTGACAGGTAATGTTGCACATGCATCACATGCCTAGCAGAAAAGAAGCCTCGTTGTGATCAGACACATAATGTTCTGTTAATAAGGAAAGAGCAAAAATTAATAACAGGCAGCAGAGAGACAGGGAGAGAGACAAAGTCAATAAACTACTGAGAATCTGAGGCTAAAGATCAAAGAGACCAAAGCCCAAATGCTAATCAAACTCATAGTCTGCTTTTTCAGAGCGATAACAACATACAAAAGTTTTATTTAGCAAAGGATCCACAAAGTTGAACATGGTAGCTACAACACCATCATCTTAAATAGGAGCACAGTTACAATGTCAGGAGTGAGACATAAGGTAGCAACTGGACCTGTGGTAATGTGGAGAAACCAGCAGGATCAGCAATACAAAACCCAGTACAAAATGGTCGCATGGTGACATCATGGAAACGTGCTTCTATCTAACATAAATGTTATAAAGATGTTCCTCATTGTTTCGAGGATTCAATGCAGTGGGTCTCGTGGACTGCAGAGCTGTGCGTGGGATGGGGTGTAGTGGTGGAGGAGGAGCAGCCACCACAGAAAAAAGGAAAATGGAAATCAGAGAAAAGTAGAGATTAGTAATGATGGCAAATTCATAAAGAAAATTGTGTCTCTGCATAAATAGTACAACTAAAATGTAAGAATGAAAAAGGCAAATTAAAAAAAGTTTTTTTAAAATGCTCCAAGCAGTTTGCAAAAATGACAATTAAAAGTCAAAACAAAGATTTACAACACAGAGAATGGCTCGCATCAATACAAACAAATACACAAAATGTCAGTACCCATGAAAAAATAATTGTAGCTGCGTTTATCCAAAATTACTAAAGTTCTGCAGCTTTTAGTTTCCTTCATCGAAAGATTCAAACAACAACATAATGTGTGTTCAAATAATTCCACCAAATATCTTTGTTTTAAAAGTTTTAGTAAAATTACAAAGTAAACACACAAAAATAGAGAAAAAAATGATATTAAAGGAAAGAAAAGTTCTTGCTTAAAGCTTATATATCTTGTTTCATTTCTCCAGGTTTTGTCATACAGTCATATTGGGCACATTCACCAAGTTCGTTTCAAAATGGTAAACACAGTCAGAAAACTGTATGCCATCTCCTATTCTATTTGCAAATATACCTAAAAGTCCATGCCAACAGCAGGACTATTTCCTAACTGGCTTAATTAACAGTCTGTTTTAAAAATATAGCTAAGTAAGTTTGATCTAATGTTAACTTACAGGAGATAAAAGGCTATACCATATTCTAGGCAGCTATACGAAACTGACGTTCTATAGAACTTAAGCAGACTGACTCTTACAATCATCTTACATAATTGTACCAATGATGATGTCCAAATTGTAATGATAAAAATATAAACAAACTTTAAAACCAAAGTAAAAAATTACAAATTCAGATAGGAATGTCATTCGCAAAATCACCCAAACTATAGAATAACCATCTCTCTATTATAAAAAAAAATCCTGGGAGAGAAAGACTAGTGGGAGACGAGATGTGATCTTCACATGAAGTTCACGGAGACACTTAAAAGACCCATGAGACGAAAAAGAT
The DNA here is from genome assembly GCA_026402145.1 of Polypterus bichir lapradei. Classification (NCBI taxonomy): domain Eukaryota; kingdom Metazoa; phylum Chordata; class Cladistia; order Polypteriformes; family Polypteridae; genus Polypterus; species Polypterus bichir. The sequence continues at coordinate 127,802,653 of JANRMT010062791.1, read as the reverse complement.
TGGCCACTGAGCGTCTTGCGGGGACCTTAAACAAGAGACTTTGTGCCAAGAGATTGACCCAGGACTGTCTTGCAGGGACGTAGAACATGAGATTCTTGCAAGACACGCCCTACTTATAACCAATATCAAAAAAGCCCACGGGTAGCAAAACACTCAGTCATGTAAAGGCATGTAGCACACACAGATCCAGGGCTCTCAGCTCATATAAAGCTTATAAGGACAATACATTATAAATGAAGCGTTGATGACTAAGTGAAGAAGAAAGAGCAGCACTGAGAAAAGACACTCAAAAGCGTTGGAGAGAAAAAAAATCAAAAAAGAAAAAGAATCATCTAGGTGCAAATTCAGAACTGCTTGTAACTGTTTCTTTGACATCTTGTAAAGCAGTTTGAGATACATCCTTTGTTTGAAAATGTGCTATAGAAATAAATGTTGTTGTTGATGTTGTTATCTTGAAAAACACAGGAATTCCAGACTTTAGTAGTCCTAAGTAGGCAGATGATAAACGATTGCAGGCTGCTTGCTGCTTGCCTTTATTGGCACATTTACAGAACAAAAGACACTGACGGAGAGGTGCGAACAGATTTAAGGTGGGCTGGATTTACGAGTTTTCTCGTAGGCTCTGGTAATTCAAGTGTTAAAGAAACCCTAAAAGCTGTTTTTGTAACAAAATACTTCTAAAATCAGGTTTATCAAAGAATCACTCTGTTAGGTTTGCAATATTTGCTATTGTAAGATTTAAATTTATATCATTAGCTTGTTAAAAACACACTAATGAGCAACATTTAACAGATGAGTCCATTTTTTACATAAATCCAATATCTCAGAACTTGTGTAAAAGAGCCTTTGCTGTGTCATTTCTGAAGTGTCTCACATGAGTGATCAGACTTTGTTATGCTTAGCTTGTGTGCAAATCCACAATTACAAAAGTAACCTGTAGTCAGTTAATCCTGGGAGACTGCATTACAATCACTAATGTACCATTCTAATATATGACATAAGTGCTTATACTATGTTCTTCACAGTTTAGGGGTTACCTTGTAAACATTAGCTTTCTCTCAAAAACCAAATGAAAAACAGTAAATTAATTTTTGCAGATTTGTATTCAGCAAAGAAGCAACGTGGTTTTGCCATACTATACGTACAGTATCATATTAATTGGGAGATGCACTTCAAGCACTAAAATCCTAAATACATTTTATGTTAGTATTAACAAATGGAGCAGCTCATTACATCTATGATGTAGACAAGCCAAATGGCCACTTTGTTTGAAACTTGCCTCAATTTTTAATTGCTACAACTGTTGTTGTTGTATGTGTAAGTGGATGTATGCAAGGTGGTGTCACCCGCACCACTAAACTGTATCCAGCAGTTACAACGTGGATGCATGCGTGGATGAACATCTGTAGATCTGCTCATTATAATCAAATAACGAATGTGAAGCTTCTGTTCCCTTATTGGGACTATGCAGGACACTGTACTAAAAGGGATTAATTTCCCCGTCATTTCATCTGCTGTAACAAATGTGACACTACAAGCTTAACAGTTAAAACTTACATCTGAGGCTGAGTGCATCTGATTGAGCTCTCAAAGCTGCACGAATCTGTTTCTCAAGTAACTCGTAAAGGGATAAAACTGGCAATAACAAAATCCTGCGTGTGTCTGTGTGTCTGCTTTTTTTTTTTTTATTAATATACACGTTTTCCCCAATCGCAAGCTGAAATTCTCAAACACACAATAGTGCCAGACTTCTGCTGTTTTTCTTTTCGACGTGTTGATGCGGTGCTGTATCATCACCACTGTCAGCTTTTTTCATATGGAATTTCTACTCAAATTTTTCTCACATATTATTGTGCCATCCGAAGTTGTTTGTATATTTTCGGTCACACAAGAGTGCAGTACCGAACTTACTATCAAAATATCTTGTGACATCCCTACTAGCAGAACACCTAAAATAAACCGGCGCACTTGACACATTTGTATTAGCAGGGTGAACGAGAGCCAGAGGTAACTGTATTGGTGTCAGACAAGTCGCCACCTAGATAACGTTATATATGTCAACGCTAGAGGTCACTGTTTTCCCTTTAAACCCAACAGACATACACTCAGGACACCGAGTAAAAGCACCAAGAAGCTATTTTAGTTATTTTCTTTTATAAATAGTGCCCCTAACCACCACAGGCACAAATAACAGGCAAATAATACACTAATCACAATTCTCTCTCTCTCTCTCTCTCTATTTTCTCCTCCACATCTCCCAGCAAGCTTTGTCCACCTCCCCCCGACTCGGGCTCACCTGCTGGGTTTAAAGCAATGATTTAAATAGTCCTTGAACCTTGAAGTGCTTCTGTTCTTCCTCTCACGTGACTTGCTAGCACTTCTGGGTCAGAAGGAGAACTCAAGTTCTTTAATCAGCCTGGAAGTACTTCAGGGCTTCCGTTCTCGTGACTTTGTACTTCTGGGCTATGAGGAAGATATGACTCCCCAGGTTCTCTTGCATTCCCTGGCAGCACCCACGGTACCCAACAGGGCTGTGACATAAAATTACATGTCCCGTGGTGCCCTGCAAGAATATGGGGCACTGCAACACTGCAGGGAAGCTGTCATCTAATGTCTTGGGGGAAGTAGTGTCCAAAAGAGGTTGCCTTTCCCCATCCTTTTACTCTGTGGGCATTCCGGCTGGGTTGAGCTGTCAGCTGTCTATCACACTGCCCCTCCCTCAGCTGAGCACTGTGGGGTGAAGCCTCCTGTCCTGCGAAGGTTGTTCTTCTGCCGGAGGGGCTGTCTACGATGGCTGGACCGTGGCTTTATCCTATAAGACAAGAGCAATAGAACTGTGGAGAGATACTGCACCAATGTTTCTGTCTAACGTTCTCCCCAGTTCTCAATGGACATTTCCTCCACAAGTGACCCGACTGGTGGCATTCATAACACAGCCACCTCCATACTGACATTCATGCCCAGTGGGTTTGGAAACAGACTGAAAATGCCTGCTCCACCCCTTGGCCAGCTGAGGGTGGACAATCTCCCCACCCCTGAGGAGAGCATCCTTCTGATGTACATGAGTGCAAAACCCAGCTGTCCATCACAATACCTTGGCATGAATCTCTGGATGGTGGACCTCCAGAAGCCTCTCAGGTTTGTGGTGTTCTATCCTGTGATTACAGTACAATCCCTCTTAACCGGCCACCACGGGACTGGACCCATGGCCATTTTGGCCAGTTAATCCAATGCATACCTATTTTCATGTAGAAAAATATTTCTAAGGTATGTACTATACCTCTTTGATGTTTCTGAAGAAACCATATCCACAAGGCTTAATCCAAGATTTCGCTCATGGGTTTTTTTCTCATACAACGACTGGACAGTGTGGTGTAGCGGGTCCACAGCTCAAGTCCAAAAGGCCACTTTTTAAATAAATAATCGGCGCACTCGCGGCTTATTTATTTTATTTTATTTTTTATAGTTTATTGATCAAGGAGCTGAAGGAGCTGAAGTGACCGGTATCGAAGATGACTGGCCGTCGAAAGGCAGCGGCAGTCGTGGAAGCTTTGGGCAGGTTTAGGCCCAGCGTGAGTCTCGGTCCGGATGGTGCCCAATATAGCCGGGGATCGGAGGGCTACCGGACCAGTGTGGAAGGCAGGTGCACCTGTGGAAGCCCGATGGGAGAAGCAGGGGAGCCGCCAGGTAGAAAGAAGAAGGCATGATGCTTTGGATTTTAAAAGACTGCTTCCAGCCATTGTTTTAACCTCACTTGCGTTGTTTTTAACACTAGAATTACCAGAGCCTACGAAAAAACTCGTAGGTCCGTCCCACCTTAAATCGCTTCTTAAAACCGTTCTCACCTCTCCGCCAGCATCTTTTGTTAATCTAAATGTGCTGATAAAAGAAAAGCTGCAAGTAGCCGGCTATTCCATCCCCCCATCGACTTAGAACGTGCACAAACTTCTCCCAGCTCATGCCATGATTATCTGGGAGTGAAGTGGAGTTTTAGAGTGGAAATAATAGATCATTATTTGGAATACACGCATTTCACGTGTGTTCTGTTTCTACAGTAATCCGTGTAAACACATTTTTAAAACAGAAACGTTTTTCATATTGTAGTAGTAAATGACAAAATGTAAGCATAAACTATATAATGTATGAAGCCTGAAGTCCAAATATCAAACACATTTACAAAAGGTACAAATATAACAGAACAAGTAGGACTTGTTTTTTTACTAATGGATTTTAGCCTCCACTATTTCACTCTTTTGATACACTACACTTTATTTAATTTGAACACTGTTTTGTTGTTTGCTGGTTTTAAAATACCTCTCACCCTCCAGGAAAGGAGGAAGTGCATACATATAAAAAAATGTTTTTCATTTTATTTTATTTTATTTTAACAGGTCGGTTAATCCATCGGCCGGTTAATGCAAGGCCAGTTAAGAGGGATTGTACTGTACCTGCATTGTGAGGGAGTGTCAGTTACAGCACTACAGCCACGTGGCTCACAGAATCCTCACTGTTGAGGACCCGAGCGGCTGGACCAGGCCAAGAGATCGCCCACGTAACACCTGGCTGCGGCAGATAGATGGTCATTTCCGGACGGTGGGACTGGGCCGCGTGTCAGCCTGTGGGATTGCCAACCCGGATCCCAAGCTGTTTCACCGTGTGGTGAGGTGGATGCGGCAACGCGCTATACAAGTGCATGCTTCCCAACCTGATCTGACCTGACCTTTCTTGTGAGCTTCATTCCACATGACTTGCACTAGATTTTATTTTTGTCAGCATTGTAATTAAAGTTGGCCTATATGTCTGACCACTTTTTTGCCTAAGAAATGTGTTTGCTGACATTGAAGTGCGGAGTGGAGCAGGAGTCTGTCTGATGTGAGGATTTCCTGATGGCACCCAAACTAGTGTTATCCAATTATAAGCATGCATACATTTTTTTTAAATTGCACCACTGCATTCAAGCTTGTTATTTGTTGATGGACCGTGTCATGTGTAATAGGGATGTGCAAAGAGCTTCACATCGCTCATTGTCCAGTTGTTTGTTTGTAATATTTGGTTTTGTTTGTTTTTCATCCACAATGATTTTAAAAGCATTCATCTTAGTTATTGTCATTAAAGGCACATTTTTATTTACAGTAGTTTTTGTTTCATTGTTGTCTTCTAGGAAGGTATTTCACAAGAGTTTGGAATGTGCAGAAGTGGCTTTCCTCTGTTGGGTTCTTGAGCAAGGCCCTTAACCTGCAATTGCTTTGCCCTGGGTGTGATGTTAATCTGCATCCAGCCCTGCAAGCAGGTCCTCCAACTAGCAGGGAAAATTTGGGGGTTGGTGGCAGGATTGGCACTCCACCCACTGTAAAAAAAACCTGGCACTTTTCTAGTGTGGTGGCTACACCTGGGTTCCTTTCCAGGCAATTCATTGTGTGGTGGGTGCAGCAACAAGCTGTATCAGTGCGTCCCCCCAACCTCTCTCTCTCTCTCTCTCTCTCTCTGTGGAATTCCAGTTCATCCTGAAGATGTTCAATATGGTTATGGTCAGGGATCTGTGTAGGCCACTTGAGCTTCTCTATGTCTTTATGCATCTGGCTTTGTGCACAGGATCACAGTCATGTTGGAACCAAATAGAGCCTCCTTTAAACTGTTATCACAAAAAAAAAAAAGCACACAGTGGTCTAAAATGTCTTTGCGTTGTGTAGCATTAACAGTACCCTTCACTAGCCCAAACCTTGAAAAGCAGACCCAGACCATTAGTCCTCCTCCACCAAGCTTTACAGTAGGCACTATGCAGTCCGGAAGGTAGCATTCTCCTGGCATACGGCAAACCCAGATTGATCCTTCAGAAAGCCAAATAGTGGAGCTTGATTCATCACTCCGGAGAATACATTTCCACTGTTCCAGAGTCTAATGGTGACATGTTTTAAACCATTTGAGCCAATGCTTGGCATTGTGCATAGTGATCTTATTCTTGTGTGCAGGAAACAAATTTCATGAAGCTCCTGATGCACAGTTCCTGTATTGATGTTGCTTCCATGGGTAGTTTGAAACTCTGTTGTGAGTGAGGTAACAGATGATAAGTCATTTTTACATGCTATGAGCTTCAGCACTCGGTTGCCCTGCTCTCTAAGTTTGCATGGCTGAGCTGTTCCTGCTTCTAGATGTATCTACATCACAATAATAGGACTTATAGTTGAATGAGACAGATCTAGCAGAGCAGAAATTTCACATACTGACTTGTGGCAAAGGTAGCATCCTATGACAGTACCACATTTATTTTATATATTTTATTGATTTTTTTTTAAATCAAGTAACATTCTATAGAAATAAACGAAGTTTTACAAAAATAGGTTCAAAACAAATCAACCCTCACGGCAGAACCACATTTAAAATCACTGAGGTCTTCAACACAACCTCTTCTACTGCCAAAGCTTGTCAATGGAGGTTGGATGGATATGTATTTGATTTTATGCACCTTAACAACGAAAAACCTGAATGCAAGGGTATCCACATACATTTGCCCAAATAGTCTCTCATTATAGGGGCAGACTTAGTGATTTGGGCGGCCAAAGTGAACAAAGGTATGGGGCTTCCCTCTGCATCTTTTGTTCCCCATTAAATCTAGCGCATTTTATTACCCAGGTTGCCCACAGCCTTGGCATTTTCTTGAACCCGACTCATTGATATTCATGAAACCAAGGATGGCTAAGACAAAGAGGACAAATAAACAAGCAAAGTTGGTGCTTAAAAAGTGTGTTGTGCATATTCAAACATATTTGTGCTTATAGTGAAAGCGCAGTGCCAGTTCTTCAAATAAATAACGAATAAATTCTCACTTTGGGAGCCAAGGTCAAATAAATAAATAAATCTTCCAAACAAGGGTAAAAACAAGTTTCAAATTCCAGAGATAAAAACAGTTTCTATTCTTTTCCTGTTCTGAGCCCCACTGTGTCTCTCTTTCCCCCACTTCTGCATTCTCTGATCACCAACCAGGTGTCTGCTGCAGAGCAGAAGTTCTGACAAATGGGGTCCCCACTCTGGCTCTGGTCCCAGTCACCTCCATCAGTCACCGCTGGGATGCTCAGAGCTGGTGTCCACTGTCCTTCCACCACCCTTTGGTCCAGCAGGATCTCTGGAGTACCTACCCACTGGGCAGGAGCGACCTTCCCCCTCTATTTTTTGCAGGGCTGCCAACCATCTTGCCACCTGTCCATCATACCGGCTCACACTCCCCATTCATTCTCTCCCCTTTTCCCAATCGTATCTCTTGATTTTATTTCCTTCATAATTCTTTTTTTTTCCATTCCTGACCCCACTTCTATCCTGCTCAGTCTCATTTCAAACTCTTGTGGATGTAGGTGCCTTGATTACGACCCATGGAGTGTCAGCAAGGAAACTGGATGAGTTGATCATGTCTGCCTGCATGTGATCACACAATCGACCAGTTTATCCATTAAACATTCTGGGGCCATCTGGCTTTGCTACTGCATGCACCAACACCCAGGGAGTCTGAGCTGCACTGTTTTTACATGAAAACTCACACACTGCCATGGACCCCTTATGCCCTTCACTACATACATAAACGTTTAAAGCAACATTTGTTATAATCATGGCAAAACAAATAGAATATTTATTATACTCAATAGGAGAACAGCCTAACAGTATCAACACTTGCTTTATGTGGGTGCTTCTTGAGTTTTTGCAAATTTCTTGCGACTGTTGTAACTGTGCAGGGTCCAGGAATGATGGAACAGACCACTTTTCACATAAGGAGAGGGGAAATGCATTTAAACAAGTGCTAAAAAGTGCACTTTCGTTTTGTTTTCCATTAATAAATCCAGGAAGCATAAATAATAATCACCAGTCAATGTGTAACTTTCATTGACAATTAGGTGTTTTTGGGGCCCCATTTAAGAGCGGGGCCTGAAGTGGCTGCTTACTGTACCTCTCTTTATGTTAAGTCTGCCCAACTCATTTTAAAGATAGGGGTGCTCTGAAGCCATCCCTGAACCCAAAAAAACCTCCAAGGAGTCTAAAGGTGTAAAAAATGTGACTTGATTACACATTGAAGCACATAAGGAATGGGATGTTTAAAAAGATTAAGAAAAGTACACAAACCCCAGTGCCTCCCTAAGACTTCCTGCAAATGTTCAGCACCACTGTATATATGCTATGCCATCATCACCCTCTCTCGCCTTGTGGCATCCCACTTCTTTCTGCTAGTCAACACTTTTCCGTAACTCTAAAATTATAAGCTGACCAGTTTATTGGCTGGAGGAAAATGGAGGTCCTGAGTCTAGAACTCCTTGGACAACCCCAGCTTACACCCCTTACAAATCATAGCCTCTATAGCATACATCAGGCATCTACACATCATAGAGAAGACATTCATACTTCCCTCTACTGGTTGTGGACACTACTACTAAATCATATCATCCTTCTGTTGTATTGTCAATGTAACATGCACTCACTTTACTGGTTGATCCCTGTTTTTATCCTCACCCATGGCCACGAGCTTTGGGTAGTGACTGTGAGAAGTAGATCGTAGACACAAGCTGTGGAAATGAGCTTCGTTCATAGGGTTCCTGGACCCAGCATTGGAGATTGGATTAAGTGGGCAGGTCACTGTGGAGCTGATGCTTCACTGCACTAGAAGGAGCCAGCTGAGATGGTTCAGCCATCTGATTAGGACGCCTCCAAAACACCTTCTTGTGGAGCTGTTACAAGCATGTCCAACTGGAAGGAGACCACGGAATAGAACAAGGACATGCTGGAGAGATTATATTTGGTGCAGGCGGAGGGGAAAAAGGGACATTATAATGATTTTAATTATGCTGCCCCCACAATGCGGAACCCGGATAAGCAGTAGAAAATCAATTGATAGATGGATGGTAAACTGCATATTCCTGCCAACATTTTCCCTTACTGTCTTTAACAGTCTTCATCCTGACCAGGCATCATGCTTTATTGCATTTGAGTACGAACTTACATGTGTATGTAAGTATGTATGTATACAGTATACAGTATGTATATGTATAATATACATTACAGTAATATGTATACAGTATTTAGGTGAATTCATGCCTATGATTCTGCTTGACGTGTAGACATCACAATGCATGTTTGTCAGTAGGCGGTTACACTTGTGTGCTCACTGAGATGTACCTACATGTGCCACTATAAAAACGAAACACAAATCCACCTGCAGTTTTCAGTCCCAGCCCCTGCTTCACTGGACATTAGATGGTGGAGGTCACTCCTGAGAAGGTTTCTGCCACCTGCCTGCTTGACTGCACAAAGCAGACTTCCTGCACACTGTAAGAAGCACGAGATGCACAAAAATCTATTATTCAGCCAGTCATGAGGCCACTGCGTTAAGGGCACCCTGTGTCTGTCAGCTCTGATTAGAGAAGCTACAAGTCACAATGGTGACAGCCATCCCCCTCTCTTTCGCTTTTATCACTTATCCCTTTTTGTGTGTTGCACTTCTAACTAGAAACAAAACAAATTGATTTTTTGGCTTGGAAAGATGTTAACAAATAAAATTGTCTCCCCCTAGGCTGCCCGCTGATGAGCGTTTTGACTGGGGTATGAAAGCAAATGCAATGAAAGGACCTGCATGTGGACAACACCGTCAAGGCAGTGTTAGGTGGGTTTGGGCCTGGGGTTGTGTGCGTCTCTGCTTGTGTTAATCGTTTGTCTGACTGAGGCTCTGCTGCAGCTGAACGGGGGGAGGCGGCGGGCTGCTGTTTTTTGCTGAAGCAGCACTGGCACTTTGTAATTTATTTGTGTGCACGCATGACTGCTTGAAGCTGTTAATGACAGACATCAAGTTTATATTGGTTTAATAAAAAGTGCCGGGGGTGCCACCATCTTTATGAAAGTGCAACTAGAACAGCTCAAGGCAGCTTCATTGGCAGGCTGGACTCTAGTAGCTTTCATACCATGATGAACAAACTGGATTGGACCCTTGGTGTAAGTATAATGACCACTAAAACAAAATCCATAATGTGTAAATCGCATCCAGCTACATTTACTGCTAAAATTTAAATGCAGTGTTTAATTGATTATTTTCTAGACTCCATGAGCATTTCAGTAAACAGAATATAAGCTATTTTCTTACCATTTCCATCCAATTGGTAATCTATACTGGTTTACATTTTACCACTATTTACTACTAAACAAGACTACAGCCAATATATCACCATGTTTGTCCTTTGCATCATTAATATCTTAAAAATAAACTTCGTGTTGATCTCTGCAAAAACAGACTCCAAAATTGCACTGTTGAAATATTATTATGTGTTATTGTGTAGTGTCATTATATACGTTATTGTGTAGTGATAGTGTCGCCCCCTAAAAGTAACAACACAGCTAAACACCCAACCTTAAGAAGCCCTTCTTTATTTCTGTCAGCCTGATCTTGGGGTTTTGATCTGTGATAAGCGATGGGTCATAAAAGACACCATGACGAAAGCTAATTCTGGGTAAGATAGTGTCACACAAGTGCTAGAAGGGGATGTGGACAAAGCTAACAACATGAACTAATGTATCTCAAGGATTTTCTCCTATAACTGCCTCCTTTTTCCAATGACATCTGATTTACAATCAGAAAAGAAAAGACGAGGACTGTATAACTATGTCAAAATGCGATGCTTTAAAAGTGAACACATTACAATTAAAGCTAAAATGTATAATCCAGACTTTGAGATTCTGGCTGTCAGAATTCACCCACATTACAGCCTAGGAAGATCAGATACATCATCCTTATTAATGTTTATATTACTCTGTCCTCAGACTGGAACCCGGCAACAGAAATGATGAAATGTTAGCAACACTCTAATGATGAATCATTCTGAGCCTGGTGTAACGGCCGACTTCCTACCCAGCCGGCAGCCACACTACTAGGACCTGTGGCCTGGATGAATTACTGAGAACAACCTATCAATACCAAGCCATACCTCTAACAAAAAATAATTTTTCCCTCCTCCCCAATCGACGGTTAAAGACTAGCAAATGAAAACAAATAAGTAAAATAAGTGTGGAATATATTAAATACAATACAATTACAAAAATACAAGAATATAAATCCGCAATGTAAAATATATCTACTTATATAAATATATATTTTCCTCCACCAAAGCAGCTAAGTGAAACAACACCAGTACAATAACAAAACCTCCCCTGCCCCTGCAAACCTATAACAAACACAACACACAAATAATAGCGATGTATGAGTACTGAATGACAATGAACGTGAAATTGAGTCCGGGTAAATTCACTGTCCAGAATACGGATGACTGATCAAAATGGATGTGTTTGAATCTCCCAAAAACCAGAACAACCTCACCGTGCTTTCTCGGTGGATGGTGGAGTATAATGTCCAACCCCAGGATTTCTTGACGATGATAGTGTTGATGTGATTTCGGCGGAGTGAGAATCAAACTGGACCAGGCGCGATGAAAAAAATAGCAGAATGATGTTCGATCGATTGTCGGTACTTGGAATCTCTGTCTCTCTCCCTCTCTCTTCTTCTTTCCCTCCTACTGGTTTAAATGATGATGAGCCAGATGTAACTCAGTGGTTCTCAACCTGTGGGGAGGGCCCCCCTAAGGGGGCTTGAAGTAACAAAAAGGAGGGTGCAAAGATGTGAAAAAAAGAAAACAAGAATCAAAAATATGAAAAAAACATCTGTTGAAATCAAAACAAATTAACTTAAACCAAATTCTGATACTAGAACAATAAATATAGAGTTAGATAAATGTCGATAAAAGTTAAGTAGGTATAATAAACACCATCCAAACTCTGCTCCTTAGGGACAAGCTGACTGAGATGGGAGTAGACTCACACCTGGTGGCATGGATTGTGGACTATCTTACAGACAGACCTCAGTATGTGCGTCTTGGGAACTGCAGGTCTGACATTGTGGTCAGCAACACAGGAGCACCGCAGGGGACTGTACTTTCTCCGGTCCTGTTCAGCCTATATACATTAGACTTCCAATACGACTCGGAGTCCTGCCACGTGCAAATGTTTGCTGATGACACTGCTATTGTGGGCTGCATCAGGAGTGGGCGGGAGGAGGAGTACAGGAAGCTAATCAAAGACTTTGTTAAATGGTGCGACTCAAACCACTTACACCTGAACACCAGCAAGACCAAGGAACTGGTGGTGGATTTTAGGAGGCCCAGGCCCCTCATGGACTCTGTTATCATCAGAGGTGACTGTGTGCAGAGGGTACAGACCCATAAATACCTGGGAGTGCAGCTGGATGATAAATTGGACTGGACTGCCGATACTGATGCTCTGTGCAAGAAAAGTCAGAGCCGACTATACTTCCTTAGAAGGTTGGCATCCTTCAACATCTGCAATAAGATGCTGCAGATGTTCTACCAGACGGTTGTGGCGAGTGCCCTCTTCTACGCGGTGGTGTGCTGGGGAGGCAGCATAAAGATGAAGGATGCCTCACGCCTGGATAAACTTGTTAAGAAGGCAGGCTCTATTGTAGGAGTAAAGTTGGACAGTTTAACATCTGTAGCAGAGCGACGGGCACTGAGCAAACTCCTGTCAATCATGGAGAATCCACTGCATCCACTGAACAGTGTCATCTCCAGGCAGAGGAGTAGCTTCAGTGACAGACTTTTGTCACTGTCCTGCTCCCCTGACAGACTGAGGAGATCGTTCCTCCCCCATACTATGCGACTCTTCAATTCCACCCGGGGGAGTAAATGATAACGTTATTGTCAAAGTTATTGTCTGCTTTTACATGCATTTTTTTACTACTCTTTAATTTAATATTGTTTTTTGTATCAGTATACTGCTGCTGGATTATGTGAATTTCCCCTTGGGATTAATAAAGTATCTATCTATCTATCTATCTATCTATCTATCTATCTATCTATCTAT
>JANRMT010062791.1:127733810-127773939 GCA_026402145.1 Polypterus bichir lapradei | reverse complement strand
TAATAATAATAATAATAATAATAATAATAATAATAATAATAATAATAATAATACATTTTATTTACAAAAGGCGCCTTTCTGAGAACTCAAGTACACCGAACAAACAATAAATAAATAAATAAAAGACACAATTATAAACAACTAAAAACATCAGAAAATACAAAAATTAAAACCAAACATAACCAATGTAATCATAAAGAAAAAGCCATTTTAAACAGATGCGTTTTAAGTTTACATTTGAAGGATGAATATGATTTGATATTTCTAAGCTCGGTAGGCAATGAATTCCAGAGCTTGGGAGCAGAACGGCTGAAAGCTCTGCTCCCCGTGGTGGTTAGATGGGCGAGAGGGATGGTCAGATGGATAGAGGAAGAGGATCTAAGGTTACGGGAGGGAATGGCAACATGAAGAAGGTCAGACAGATATGGAGGGGCAAGGTTATGAATGGCCTTAAATGTTAATAGCAGAATCTTAAAATCAATTCGAAACTTAATCAGGAGCCAATGAAGCTGCTGCAAAACCGGAGTAATATGGTGAATAGATGGGGTTCGAGTAATGACGCGGGCAGCAGAATTCTGGACTAGCTGAAACTTATGAAAAGATTTATTAGAGAGACCAAAGAGGAGTAAATTGCAATAGTCCAGCCGAGAAGTAACAAGACTATGAACAAGAATAGCAGTGGTATGGGGAGTGAGGGATGGGTGAATGCGATTTGTATTACATAGGTGGAAGTAAGCAGACTGGGTGATGTTATTAATGTGAGATTGGAAAGACAGAGTACTGTCGAGGATGACACCCAGACTCTGGGAATGTTTGTCAGATTCCCCCAATGGGGAGATCTTCAACTTGCACCTCCAACACAATTTCTCTTGTATTCTGATAGAGGGTGGGGATATTAGGCCCAAATAGGCCATTTTCCTTGCCTCCATTTTTGAGACAGTTGGATAGAGCTGGGGCTGCAAGGTTGTTGACACGTGTCACAGCAGTAATCTAAGAAACTGGTGATGGTTGGCAGTGGTATAGGGATCTGTCAGACTGAAGAAGGAGGCCTTTCAAGCTATATTACGTTTGGGACTCCAGAGGCAGCTGACAACTACAGAAGGGCCAAGTGGAGCACAGCAGTGACAGTTGTGGATGCAAAATGTCCGGTGTATGACGAGTTCAGTAAGGCCATGGAAAATGACTTTTGGTCGTCCTCGAAGTGGTTCTGTCAAATTGTCATTTGACTCAGGATGCGGTTTATAGTAGGGATGGAGTGCTGCTGACCTCACCTGGGGATTTAGAAAGGCAGTACCAGGAGCAATTTGAGGACCTCCTAGTTCCCACTGACAAACCTTACATCGAGGAAGCAGAGCTAGGGGATTTAGAGAAGGACTCACCCATTAGCTGAGCTGAGGTCGCTGAAGTAGTTAAAAAACTCCTAGGTGGCGAGGCTCTACGGGTGGATGACATTGGTCCAGAGTTCTTAAAGGCTCTGCATGTTGTTCGGCTGTCTTTGCTGACATGCCTCTTCAACATTGTATGGAGATTAGGGACAGTCCCTCAAGACTGGCAAACTGGAGTGGTGATCCTCAACCTAAAGAAAGACACAAGAGGTTTTGATTTTCCACCATTAGGGGGATCACAACCCCCAGTCTACTTTGCAAGGTCTATGCCATGGTTCTGAATAGGAGGATCTGACTGTTGGTTGAGCTTTGGATTCAAGAGGAACAATGCTGAATACTGGACCAGCTTTTTACCCTCACGAAAATTCTGCAGGGTTAATGGAAGTGTGCCCAACCAGTCTACATGTGTTTTGTGGACTTGGAAAAGGCATATGACCATGTTCTTGAGGGTGTCCTGTTGGGGGTGCTTTGGGGATATGGAGTACTGGACTGGCTGTTGTGGGCTATTTATTTCCCGTACAACCAGAGTGAAAATTTTTGCATTGGTTACAGTAAGTCAGGCTCATTTCCAGTAAGCGTGAGACTCTGTCTGGACTGTCCTTTCTCACCATTCCGTTCATAATTTTTATGGACAGAACATTTAGGCATAGCCAATGAGTTATTGGTGTACAGTTTGATGACCTCAGCTTTTTACGGGTAATGTGATCCTTTTGGCTTCATCGGGCTATAATCTCAGAAACGCACTGGGACAGTTTGTAGCTGAATGTAAAGCAGCCAGAATAAGGATCAACACCTCCAAGTCTGAAGTCATAGTTCTCAACTGGAAAGGAGTGCTCTCTCTGGGTTGTGGATGAGGTGAAAGATTAAATGGAGCAGTTTAAATATCTTGGGATCTTGATCATGAGTGAGAGAAGAAGGGAGCGGGGAATCAACAGGTGAATGGTAGCACTGTTTGCAGTTAAGTGGACGTTGTGCCAGTATGTTGTGGTCGAGAGAGCTGAACTGAAAGGCTCTCAATTTAAAATTCAATTTATTTTCCTATCTTAAACCTATGCTCTTGAGCTGTGGATAGTGACTGAAAGAACTAGATCACAGATATGAGTGGCAGAAGTGAGTTTTCTTTTTTCTTTTCTTTTCTTTTCTTTTCAGGGTGTCTGCTTAGGAGAAGCATAGACATTTGGAAGGAGCTGCAAGTGTAGCCAATGCTCCTCTACATTGAAATGAGTCATTTGACGTGGTTTGGGCATCAGATTAGGATGCTTCCTGGATTCTTCCCTGGTGAGGTTTTCAGGTTTGTCCAAGTGGGAGTAGGCCTCGGGACAGACCAAGGACTTCCTGGAAAGATGATATCTTTCAGCTGGCCTAGAAACACCTTGGTGTTCCTACAGAGGAAGTGGAGGAGCCGGTGGAGAAGAGGGATATCTGTACATGTTTAATTAGATTGCTGCCCCTGTGACCTGGACCCGGACATGCGACAGAAAATGAAAATGGATGGATGGATGGATGAATTTGCAGTTCAGAGTTGTACAGTGTTGGTTGACCAATTCACCGGTTAGGCAGACCTTCACCATTGGAGTATTTTGTTTCTTAAATATTATCAGGACTTAAAACAGGCACATAAATGACCCTTGAAAAACTTGTGACAGCAATGTATCGTACCTGCAAAATAAAGGAAAGATGGAAAGAAAAATGTTTGTATCTATCAAAAAATCTAAATCAACCCAGTGTTGATAAACGATGGAAAAAAGATAAAGAACAAACTTGCTGAAAGGGACACAGTTCCTAAAACAAAAGTAAAAACATGAAGAAAGCAAAGAAACAAGGACATTCAGTGTAAAGAGAGCCTAATGTACACTAAGGATTGGGAAGACCAGTAGTAAAGGGATCATGTAGATCATCTGTTGCCATTATTTTCAAGCAGAATCCTGACGACTACACCACTGTAATGAAATCATAAACCATGATAAAGAGTTAGGGACACCACCCGGTGACAGCATATAATTGAAGTTTACAGAACTACCTAAAGAAAATTTTTCAGACGCGAGTCCAGAACAGAACCGATTCAAACTGGCAATGTCTGCGGTTTTAAATGATCCCGGCAGTAAGGGGCATGTCCAGGAGGGCGGACAGTGAAAGTGGCATCAGAGGTGGAATGGCTGTCAGTCTTCCATTCTGTGGAGGGAGGAAGAGAGAAGGCATTACTGTAGACAACAACACCACCCCTGGTTCGTTGGGTTATTACCATCACTGGAACCCTTAAGCTGCCTGCTATGCATGTGTGTGTGACAGACACCCTTACACTGAAAACAAAATGTTGTCTTAAGATGTTGTTAAAAACCTTTTTCTTTGCCATTACTTAAGTGAAAGCTTTCCTTATGTGTTTTCTTTAAATTGACAGACTTATTTTTTAATGACAGTCTGATGTTTTGATTTAGTGGGTTGCTATCTCCCTGAGTTATTACCAAAGGGCATTTTTGGCATCAACAACATGGCAGTACCCATGAAAACAAAAAAGGTGACGCTGTTTGAGGAAAACGCCAAATAAAATGGTGCCACAATGCATAATGATTAAAGTTATTACCAACAGAAGTAAAACAACAGTGATAAATAGAACTGGGTAAAAATTAATGTATCAGTTAATTCAGATCTGTCTTTACATAATATGATATCGATTCTTCAATCACTAAGATCGACCTGTCTACGTTTTTGGAAGACATATACATTCATCATTTTCATCTTTTCGTCATTTGCCGCAATCCTCCCTTCCTGTAGGTGTTTGATTTATACCTGGGGTAGTCTGCTGTTTTGCTTCTGAGGCCTTAGCCCTAATCTTCTCCTGTTATGCCTTCTGCTTTGCATGGCCAACTCACGCAAAACTCCACAAGGGACCTCCCCTTCCTGCTCTTTGACTTTCAGCAATAACAGAGCGGGGCTAAGGGCCTAATAAGTGCTAACATGCTCCTGGTTGTAGTTTGATTAAGCATTCACATGCAGGCTTCCTTTTAGTACACAACACAACCAGTCACAGATTTCATAATTTTAAAGTTTAGGGGGTGTTGTTAATTTAATTAATAATTTTAATTGATCTGAGTGCAAGCTATTGTGTTTATCTTGTGCCAGTGCAAGGTGTTCTAGTTTAATTAGATGATTACCGGTTGAGCAGTGACATGGGAATCAGCAGGTGCCAGCTGAGAAGAAGCATGTGAGCGCAGGAAAGGTTTTGTTGTGTATGTTTTTTTTAAATACAACAGAGAGAGCAATCATTGGTCAGAGAGATATGTCAGAGTGAGAGATGGAGGGGGCAGCATCGGAACGACTGACAATAATAATAATAATAATAATAATAATAATAATAATAATAATAATAATAATTAATTACATTTATATAGCGTTTTTCAAGGTACTCAAAGCATTTTTCACCATGAGTGTGGAGCCCATTCAGTCACTACTAATGTGCAGCATCCACTGTATGATGTAACGGCAGCCATTTTGCGCTTGAACGCTCACCACACATTAACTGTTAGGTGGTGAAGGGGTGAGAGATCGTTAGTCAATCAGAGACAGGAGATGAGAGTGGTGAAAGATAGTTAGCCAATCAGAGACAATTTCCATTTTGAAGTGGACCATCCAAGAAAGAGCAAGATTGAAGGCTGCACTCTCGTCAGCTGAGCAGTGGAGCCGGGGAGATGAGGAGAGACCACTGGAACATGCTGAAGGAGGGAGATTTGCATGCAGCGGCATTGAAGGGCAAAACACCCTGGGATATAACGGGCTGCGACACTGAAGTCTCCCGTTATCCTGATGTGAACAGATAGAGAACATGAAAGGATATAAAAGTTTTGCCACTACAGCATTTGGAAGTTTAACTTTATTTGGATTTTTACTTCTTTGCATCCCAAAGACATTTTGCTGGGTGAATGGTACAGATTTTAGTAGATTATTTGTTAAATGATTTATTTGACTGCACTTTTTTGCACTTTTAACCTTCCATGCCATTCTTTTGTTTTTTAAAGTCTTTCCTGTCTGCTCGCTCACCTTGGTCCATCATCAGTTCAGGACTATGGATGTCCTCGAATTAAGTATAATGACTATGGCTGTGGATCTCAGGCATTACACAGGCCAAAACCACACTATCTCTTACCACAGTGTGAACATCTGAGTAAAGCAGATATCCTATGATTACCTGGTGTGTGTCCTATGACTGATAATGACATACATTAAAAAGAAGTCACTAATTCAATCAAAATAGCAGAGGGGAAGAGACCCTTATCTCTAACATGTTCTTCAGTGATATTTTTGTGAGTCTGAGTCTCATAACCTGTGCTTTTTGCCAATGTATATTATTATAAAATGGAAAGGACTGGTAGACTGCAGAGTTCTGAGAATTTATTTTGCATATCTAATTAAGTATTGATGTGAATCAATATCAAAATGATGCTGAATTCAAATCAAACAGATTGATGCTGAATCAGAATTGAATCAAATCATTTTGGCAACATTTGTCAATACCCCGGACTGGTCAAAAGTCAGAAAATGAGCTAAGACAAGTGAGAATCTTCTCTAGCAAAATCTTGACCAATAATAAAAAAATAATGGTAGTATGAAAATGCTAATATTAAACAAAATAAATACTGACATGCATTAATGGGAACTTAATATGAATATAGATGAAATGTGAAGGAAGTCATGAATGGTGAGTGACTCAGCCAGGATGATTGCCACTACTTTTCAACTAACCGATGTAATGCATGTTTGTCAGGGTAGTAGGCTGGGTAGCAGCATTCCTCTGGTGCTGCACTGCTCTGAATTCCTGCAAGGAGGTATGGGATTTGTAGTTGGAAAATAATTCCCTGTTGGAGACCTCCAGGCTACTTTAGGGTGCTCTTGGGGGGCTGTATCCCTGACCTCATCTGTCTGACCCTGGAGTACTTCCAAAGAATTCCGGTGACGTATTGGTGCTTATTGGTCCCGCTTTGAAATAATCCTACTTTAAAAGAGTTAGGAGTAGAGTGAGATGAAGCTCACGTGGAAAGAAGGAGGAGAATGAAAGAAAAGAAAAGAAAAGATACTGGTTACGTGTCTGAAGTACTTCTTGGTCCTGCTTTAAAAGAAGCCCATCCAACTTAGCCAGGGGAGTTAAAGTCAGGAGGTGGAGTAAGATGAAGATCACCTGGAATTAGGGAGGAAGAGGATGAAGGAAAAGAAAAGAAAAGACAGGAAAAGAAAAGTTGGTTGACTGCATAAGAGATAGTAAAACGAAAATGAAATGGAACAGTAGAATCTAAAGTCAAGGAACGAGGTAATGGTCAAAACTGGGGGATCTTTTGTCACAGCCAGAATGTGATTAAAAAAATTCCCAGTCAAAAACAATAACAGGGATTCCAAAAATTGGGAAGGACTAAATAATGACCTTTTAAATGCAGCAAAATGAGATTTATCCATTAAGCTTGGATACCCCAGAAATGCCAAAACTGACGTCACAAATAAGCACACCTTGAGAAATTCTGGGAAAGGTCTCCAATGAGACAATAGAAACAGAAACTTAAAATAGCGGCACCCAAATGGGAAGAAAAACGGTATCACAACAAAACATGACTAAATTATGAACTTTTTCAGAACAGGTTCTTGACAAATTTAAATCCTAAGTTCAAATTCTCTGTGTCTCAAAAACTGTATAATTCATTTATAGATTGATGGGAACTGCACAGGAAGTTACACAAAGAATAAAAAACTGGAGGTCATAATAGTACTTAACAAAATTGAATTATATTGGGGTAAAAATACCCATTGAAATCAAAGAAGAATTAAAGGCTTATTAGATCCGGGGACTGTGTCTGAGTTTGGGGGTTTGAGATGCCTCCTCAGTGGTCACAACATATACATCAGCTGGTTAGTGGACACTCTTCTATAGCAGATCCATAACAGAAAAGACATATTTGTTGCGTTATTAACGCTCACGGCCTTAATAGAGACGGCAATCCAGCAACTGAGTTCTTCTTAGGTGCTGCTGTAACCCCTGCTATACACATCAGACAAGAAATCTTGAACACAAAGCTTTTAGGACTAACAGCTTTATTGGGTTTCATCCTTTTTATTTTAAAATACAGAGAAAGTTTTCAAACATTCATATTACAAATACAATCATCATTTCAGTACAAAAATGTAAAGGTACCTGTGTCCCACTAGGGTGAACAAGGAGAAATGGTCAGTATGCTAAAGAACACCAAAAAACGAGGGAATCTGTTGCCTATGTGGCTTGACAAGAGTCAGCAACAGGAAACACAGAGCCGCTAAATTTGGAGGATCTAGTCTCAAATACCAGGAGAACCAAAAACATCTAGGAGGGCCCAGGCTGGAAACATGACGCATGAGGCCTACTGCCCTCTTGGAGTTGAACAGGCAAATGCTGCCTACCTAGAGGTGACACTGGGGCTGGAGCTGTGCAAGGTAAGCACGACAGCTGGACGTCCCAAGATTCTGAAGAAATGGGGACTTGCTTAACTTGCTGTTTTCACATTGTTTGTGTGTTAGAGAAAATACGATGTTTCACATTTCATTGCATTTCTTCAGAAAAATATAGAAATAGGAATTTGTATTTATATGTAAAAAAAGGTGCTACAGTTCTCTTTTGTGCTTGCATTTCACAAACCCCAAAGTCAGTTCAGACTAACACAGCAAGTCCCGTCAACAGCCTTGGGAAGGAGAATCTTCCTGAGAGTCTCTGTCACAAATCAGATTGAGCTTTAGTTGTACAGCTCAGTTCACAGAAATCAATAGCGAGAGAGGACATCCAACTATCACAAAAATCAATGAACAGTTAAGTAATGGCTAAAACTAAGAAATAGAATAGAAACCTATAGTTAAAACTGCTGACATCAAAAATGAATATTAAGCCTCCTGTCGTTAGCTGTGTCGTAAAAGCAGTGATGATCTATAGGAGCAATAAATATATCTGTGTAAAGAGACAAACTGTTGTGGAGGAACGTGGCTAAATCCTCCAAAATTCCCTTTTAGCCATTAATTGGAGATTCGGATTGGACCAATCTGGCAGGACTAGATCTAAAGAATCAGATCTTAAAGGTATGGTGCACACAAGGTTATCATCTCACCGGTACTTCCCAATACTAAGCCTAGGCTTCTGTTTTATCTCCTGAAAGATTCATACAGTAATGATATGACTAGAAAACATAAATGTAGCCTTTGACTATTAAGATATATATTTTATATTCTTTGTAATCATAAAGGGCAGTACGGTGGTGCAGTGGGTTCACTTCCCGGGTCCTCCCTGCGTAGAGTTTGCATGTTCTCCCCACGTCGGCGTGGGTTTCTTCCGGGTACTCCGGTTTCCTCCCACAGTCCAAAGACATGCAGGTTAGGTGCATTGGCGATTCTAAATTGTCCCTAGTGTGTGCTTGGGGTGTGTGTGCCCTATGGTGGGGTGGCGCCCTGCCCGGGGTTTGTTTCCTGCCTTGTGCCCTGTGTTGGCTGGGATTGGCTCCAGCAGACCCCTGTGACCCTGTAGTTTGGATATAGCGGGTTGGATAATGGATGTAATCATAAAGTGGTTTGTGGTATTGCTCACATTGGGTAGTGGTATGTGACGAAAAGGACAAAAGATCTTTGTGAAAAATCTCATAGATCAATCAGCACACACAGCTCAAAGATTAGCCTGATGTCACTCCGATGACTTCCCTCATGACCCTGTAGAAAGATGTTTCAACTGAACCCCCAAGCACGTTTAACCCCAAAGCAACTTGTGGACAGTCCATTAGGTTTAAAATACAATCTATTTTGGATGCCAAATCTCATATGATAAGAAAGGTTACAGTGAGTATAGAATATCAACTGACTGAAATCCTGGATAAATCAGATTTTGAGGATACACCTCCAAAGTAGACAAGCTAAAATAGCAAGTTGTTTGTGATCACACAATTAGCTTTCCTATGATGCAGAAGAATATCTCCTCAAACAATACGTAAAAATCAGAATATAGATAAGAGCAGTATATATGAAGAACTGCAAGTTGTGACTCATGAAAACTCCAGTATCTTCTATAGATTTGTTAAGATTATTATGATCCTGGGTGGGATATTAGAACAGGTTTTAGACCTACTAAATCATTCAGTCAAAGTACAGTATCTGAATCCTGTGCCCATTCCTTTTTCGCATGGAGTTTGCACATACTCACTGCGCCTCTGTGGCTTTTACGCTAACTATTCCAGCTTCCCTTCTACATTATCTAATAATTATGTGAATTGGTGTCTTTAAATTAAATGAGTTTACCATATATACTCTCATTTAAGTTCTCTAGCAGACAAGTCAGGGCTTGATTTCACCTGATAATTTCCAGTATTTTATAACATCGGTCGTATAAGTCAAATGCGGAAAACACGCTATTGGCCCAAGAGATTATGATATGCTAATGCCCACTTGAGAGAGCACATGGCCTTTTTTTCTATGTATTGTGCCTACATGACCACACGGTAATATCCAAACTATTCCGAAGCGACATTTGCACTGTTTTGTGTTTTTTGTTATCTCACACCCTCATACATCTTCATCGTAAGAGCATCTCTTACCTACGATGGAACATTCGATCAGAAGAAAATATGAAGCTGGTTTTAAATTAAGTCATTGAAGTGGTGAAAGAAATTGGTAACTGCACTGCTGCAACAAAATTCGATGTGTCTGAGAAACTGGTCCGAGATTGGAGGAAGCAAGAAGATGTAAAAAAAAAAATGTAAGTGTCGCATTTTTGAACATGTGTATAAGTGAGGATCTGATTTTATGATCAATTTTTCGGGTTTCAAGACCCGACTTATATGCGAATATACACTCACCTAAAGGATTATTAGGAACACCATACTAATACGGTGTTTGACCCCCTTTCGCCTTCAGAACTGCCTTAATTCTACGTGGCATTGATTCAACAGGGTGCTGAAAGCATTCTTTAGAAATGTTGGCCCATATTGATAGGATAGCATCTTGTAGTTGATGGAGATTTGTGGGATGCACATCCAGGGCACGAAGCTCCCGTTCCACCACATCCCAAAGATGCTCTATTGGGTTGAGATCTGGTGACTGTGGGGGCCATTTTAGTACAGTGAACTCATTGTCCTATTCAAGAAACCAATTTGAAATGATTCGAGCTTTGTGAAATGGTGCATTATCCTGCTGGAAGTAGCCATCAGAGGATGGGTACATGGTGGTCATGAAGGGATGGACATGGTTAGAAACAATGCTCAGGTAGCCCGTGGCATTTAAACGATGCCCAATTGGCACTAAGGGGCCTAAAGTGTGCCAAGAAAACATCCCCCACACCATTACACCACCACCACCAGCCTGCACAGTGGTAACAAGGCATGATGGATCCATGTTCTCATTCTATTTACGCCAAATTCTGACTCTACCATTTGAATGTCTCAACAGAAATCGAGACTCATCAGACCAGGCAACATTTTTCCAGTCTTCAACTGTCCAATTTTGGTGAGCTCGTGCAAATTGTAGCCTCTTTTTCCTATTTGTAGTGGAGATGAGTGGTACCCGGTGGGGTCTTCTGCTGTTGTAGCCCATCCGCCTCAAGGTTGTGCATGTTGTGGCTTCACAAATGCTTTGCTGCATACCTTGGTTGTAACGAGTGGTTATTTCAGTCAAAGTTGCTCTTCTATCAGCTTGAATCAGTCGACCCATTCTCCTCTGACCTCTAGCATCAACAAGGCATTTTCGCCCACAGGACTGCCGCATACTGGATGTTTTTCCCTTTTCACACCATTCTTTGTAAACCCTAGAAATGGTTGTGCGTGAAAATCCCAGTAACTGAGCAGATTGTGAAATACTCAGACCGGCCCGTCTAGCACCAACAACCATGCCACGCTAAAATTGCTTAAATCACCTTTCTTTCCCATTCTGACATTCAGTTTGGAGTTCAGGAGATTGTCTTGACCAGGACCACACCCCTAAATGCATGGAAGCAACTGCCATGTGATTGGTTGATTAGATAATTGCATTAATGAGAAATTGAACAGGTGTTCCTAATAATCCTTTAGGTGAGTGTATACGGTAAATGAATGCAGGTCCGGGGTTATTTCTCGACTTCACCCTAGTGTTGCGATCGTAGGCTCCTGTCTCTTGTTTTCTTTGTCTTTGTAAATTTTATGTTTTGTTAGTATCATCTACCATTCAATAGTATTTTTAGCTTTCTTAATATTTTTAGACATTCTCTTTTCTTAAAATTGTTTTCTTTCATGCTTTTTTAGTTATAGCCTTGTTGATGTTGCCTCTTGTTTCTTCTTATTGTGGAGCGGTCACGGCACATGCATCGATTTGTGATATGATAGATGGCATTTTTATTTAAGGTTGAGTTGTTTTGGATGCTTCCCGTCTGAACTTTCAATCCAAATAAAGGAAAGTTTAAACAAATGCAAAAAGATTAACAACTTACTCTTTCCTCCTCAACTACAATTCTAGTTTTGCCTGTTTGTCTAATGACACTCCCTTTTGGTTTTAATTTTAAGGTCTTGCACTTATAACATCTGCTACTCAAAATACTAGCCAAGGATATGTATTTCAGTAAAAAAATATTCTGCAGCTCACAAGAAGTCAGTCAATTTTTAAATAAATAACTGATTGATCAGCTCGATCTCCGTGGGTGTTTGTGCTCGCAGAAACTGCAGGAGGTTGGTGAGGTATTTGGGGCATGATGCACCTGTACCTGAGGGTACAGTATGTTTCATTTGCTTCATTGGCCTTCTGCAGTCTGCGATTGAGGATTTGACATGAGAAGGGGGAGAAAAAAAAAGAACGAGAAAGAACAAAGCCATGAGAACAGCATGGGGGGAAGAGGCAGGATCACCCAGCCAACCAATATGGTGAAGGGCAGCATGAATGTGAGCCCAGTGAAGGAGCAAATCATCGGCGCTCTAGGGGCATATCTTCCCCACTGAATATTGGTGAGGAGTGGGTGCGATCGAGAGGGAGTCCTACCCCTGGGATACGAGGTACGCCAGGGGAGAGAGAAGGAAGATGGGAGGACCACTAACTCCAAGCCGCTCAAGGCAGCTAAGACAGGGGTCAGAAGGTGAGGACCGCAGCTGTTAGTGTCTCTGCTTGCTGAGTGAGCAATGGGTGAGCTGGGGAGACAAAGAGGGTATTGCACTGGAATTGTCTGACAGAACATGAAGGACCCGATGACTGTTGGTTTACTCTTGTTTTTAATTCTGATTGTTAATCTCATGGATAGTCACTTGCTTTTTAAGGACTATTTATTTATTGAAGAGAGCACAGCACTTTTTGGACATTGTTTTTTTTTGCTTATCTAATTAGAACAGTTTGCCAAAATATGAGCAGAAGATAAACTGTATGGGCCATCTAATGGTAAATGTGAATACTACTAGATGGTACAGTGTCACAGTATTCTCTGCCCATGGGGTATAAATGGAATCAAAAGAGCAAACAGAAGAAAGTGTATATCTCAGTCAAGGACTGAGGTGGGCACGAAGCTCCACCAAGGGGCACATTCTCAGGTCTTGGAATGCTTGACTCTGGTATCTGGCCTGACAGATGTGCAACCACAAGGTCTTACGACGAGTCCCTTATAGGAATATCATTAGGAATCTCATGTTTTATAGGATGTCAGTGGTATATCTAGAAGAGCATGAAGCTCTTGGGTTTACTCACCAGGCTAGAAGCATAGCTTTATTACACAATAGATGTAGACAGAGATGATTTTGTCTGTAGAAAAGAAACCTTGCTGTGGCAAAGCAGATAACCTGTAAAGGTTATCTTAGGAGATCAAGGGTTTAACACCCTCAGTGTTCATTAGTTGTCATCATGGCCTTGAAAGGAACCTCACAATGAAAAAAAAAAGGGCTTGAATTGGCAGAAGTACATAATTTGAGCTTGAAAACAGTGCTCAACCGCAGTTTGGTAGAGAAGAATCGTGAAGAGAGCAAATCACTTAACTGAAGGCCAACCCAATCATAACTGTATATTGTGTATGAATTTCAGATGTATGACCTCAAAGAAGGTCGAAGCTTTAATGGTGATAACTTAAATTTCACAAAAGCTTCATCTCTTAAGTAAGAGCATACAACTTTTCTCCCTGCTCAGTGGTCACTTTATTAAGTCCACCTGGTCATAACATGGCTGGAATTCAATATATATGCTCATGTTCAAGAGGTTTAGTTGTGGCTCAGTCAAACATTAGAATGGCAAAGACACTTTGACCATGGTATGATTGTGGCTGCTAGATATGGTGGTTCCAGCACCTCAGAAGCAGTTTCCCCTCCTGGAACTTTCAGAAACTATAGTGTCTAGCATTTACAGAGATGGTCTAATCTATATATATAATTCACTAAGGGCACGCAAGACACTGAGCGCAAGCAAGACACTGAGGGCACGCAAGACAGTGAGCGCAAGTAAGACAGAGCCCCGCCTGCCAACTCTAAGACCATGGGATACGCTCGACAGAGCCCCACCCGCCAACTCTAACCCTCCTAACGCGTCATGGGATACGCACGACAGAGCCACACACGCCAACTGTAACCGTCCTCCCGAGTCCAGCGTCGAGGCATGCAACAACTCACCAAACACAGCCTCAGTCGCTTTCGTCTGTGCAAAAGTCCACATGCACCTCTGAGCCATGTTGACTTTACACCGCACGCAAGACAGAGAGCCATGCCCGCCAAAGCCCGCCTGCCAACTCTAACTAAAGGCAAGCAAGACAGAGAGCGCACACAAGACAGAGAGCCACGCTCGCCATCTCACAGAGCCCCGCCCACCAACTCTGAGACCATGGGATACACACATATTTAGTGTATAAATGGATATAAATAATTGCATGTAAACAATTCGCCAAAATCTGTTGTATGTAAACGATACTGTTTAAAACGTTATTGTTTTTTCATCAGAAAACCCGGTTTCCACGTCTACCTGTATTAGCTTAAATGGCACTTTTACCACTCACAATAGGGCGGACACGCTGACTTATCGTGTCGACTGGGCAACACAGTGAATGCGGCTTCTATCTATATATGTCTATGTTTTCCGTAGCCTGCTACAGGAAGGTACTCTCTCGACCATTGGCATTGGTTTCGCTCCTTGTTAGTTTCATTATACTGCAACGGTGGTTTCCTAAGCCTTTGTTATACTGAATTCCTTTCTCACTGCTTTCCATTCCTATTCTTACACCGCCGTATGCTACGGCGGGCTTCGGCTAGTAATATCTAAAAAGCATCCAGTAAGCTGCAACTTGTTAATGAGAGAGATCAGACTCATTCAAGCCAACAGAAAATTCTAAGAAATGTTGGTATTTTGTTTGGTATTTGGTACACTGTATTAATCCCCGAGGGGAAATTGTCCTTTCACATGACCTTTGGAGCCATTGTACAGCACCCCTGGAGCAACTTACAGGTTAAGGGCTCAATAGAGTAGGATCCCTTCTTGGCAGTAACAGTATTTGAGCA
Organism: Polypterus bichir lapradei; assembly: GCA_026402145.1. Taxonomy (NCBI): domain Eukaryota; kingdom Metazoa; phylum Chordata; class Cladistia; order Polypteriformes; family Polypteridae; genus Polypterus; species Polypterus bichir. The sequence goes on along the minus strand of JANRMT010062791.1, from coordinate 127,759,091 downwards.
GGCAACCTTCCAGATACCAGTGCAGATCCTTAGCCTCAGAGTCACCACTATGCCTTAAATAACAACTCTTTACATCTATGGTGGGCAGAAGAGTATCTATGAACATGTAAGTCAGACATTTAAGTAGATGGGCTACAATCACCCTCACTCTAACTCCTGTCCAAAAACTGCAGAAACCATCTGCAGTGATGGGACTGAGCACACAGACACTGCTGCAGGACTCAGTATTATTGCAATAGACAGCACCAATACTGGTATTCAATAATGTTGTAAAGATGGTTCTAAATGAATTAATGCAAAATTTATTTCAACTCTGTATAGGCATCAAATATTAAAATGATAAGTGCTTTAGCATAAATAAATGTCTATCATCAAGAAACAGTAAAAGTTACTAACCCTGTCCTTAGCCATTTTATTTCTACCACATTCTAAACAGCTGCTCAGCATGCGTTAAAAAATCACACTTCATTGTTTTTCATTGTGGTTCATCTCTAACACACTTAGTAAAGATATGTAGGGGTATGATAGCTTTTACAAAAATGTCAGGCTCTGCTTTGATAAAAAAATGTTGAGTCAACATTGTCATTTCAGAGTTATTGTCACATGACAAGTTTCCTTTTTCATACAATTTTGAAAAAAAGGTGCTTTTTTCTTTTATTTTTTGCAGTTTTTAGTGTTTTTAGTTTGGGGAGGGTATATGAAAGGAATATTGCTGCAAGACTCCATATTATTACAATAGACAGCACCAATAGCGGCATTCGATATTTATAAAGATGATTTATTTATTCAAAGTTTATTTATAAAGTTGCTACAAACCATTACTGTGTATTGGCATCAATGCCTAAAATGATAAGTTGCTTATCATAAAATAGATTTCAATTGATGTCTACCAGAAGCAGTAAAAGTTACTAACACTGTCCTCAGCCATTTGCAGTCTACCACATTCTGAACAGCGACTCGCACTTTATTCTATTTTACTGTGGTTTATCTCTATCGCACTTAGTAATGTTATGCAAGGGTATGACAGCACTGGCTTTTAAAAAAAAATTGAGTCATCAGTTCATTTCAGAGTTTTTGTGCAATGAAATTCCTTCCTATTTGTACACTTAACCAACACACACCACACTGCCATTGCCCTTGCCTGGCATACTGAATCTTAAAAATAGAACAAATATAAATTGTCACACACGTGCACATGGGAGGCAGCTAAAGGGCCTGAGTAAGGGCAATTCCGAGCCATACCGGGATGTGGCAGAGTGCACTGACTCTTTTTCTCCCTTTCCTGTAGGCCATTCACGGAAGATCCTACCTGGCCCACTTGACGTCACTTCTGGGACCGAGCCTATGGAAGGAGACCTTGCCGGCTCCGGCCCCTGTGATGTCATGTTCGGGCTCGAATCTATGGCTGAAGACCTTCATGAGCCCGACCCCTTTGGCCTCACTTCCTGTCTTCCCCTTTAAAAGCCTCCACCTTTTCCCTACTCCTTCAGTTCTGTTTTGAACTCGGTTTTGTGCAGATCAGTACTCTATTCATTTGATCAACTTTACAGCCAGGAAATCAAACCTTTCTATGACTCGAAGTTGAATTTCTTACAAAATATAATTATAAAATATTGAAGATAGTGATGAGCAAAACAACAGAGTTTCCCTTTGCATACAATTTCGTGAAAAAGGTGCTATTTTTTTATTTAAATTTTTAAGGTTTTGATTTCATGAAGAAGGTGGAAAGAAAGCTCCTTCAGAGTTTGGTAACACAATCCATCCCTTTGAAAATGTAAATTTCTCAGAAAAGGGTCCAGATGAAAATGAAATGAGGATAAAGTGTCTTTTGAAAATTCTACATGGCAAAACACAGCAACAAGACAAAAAGATATACTCCTAGCTAGGCAATGAAATGGCTATAATAATTAGTTGAGAAAATAATGCTGCATCTTAGAGGAGATACCACTTTTGCCACTGTTATTTAAACTTTGTGTGTGCTGATAATGCCATCTTCCCATTAGCTCTGATGAATTCCTGCTGCATGATGGGAATTGTAGTCCCAGCCTTGCCACTACTACAAGGTTACAGATGATGCAAACATTTAAGGGGAAAATAGGTTTATATATACGAGATGCGATACAAAAATAATCGGACTGGGCTTGGGGCTTTCCTGTAAATCCGTCTGGAGGTCGGCTGGACGTGAATCATAGAACTATATCTTCTTCTACACGCCCTCTTAAACCGCTGATCGGCTAGGTATTTTCTTTTTTCCGTAAAACAGTTTTTGACTCACAAAGACATTCCTGTTTTTCAATCATCCTCCCTGTTCGCCCGATTTAGCTCCCTGTGATTTTTACTTGTTCCCAAAAATCAAAAGTGACATGAAGGGAACACATTTTTCTTCAATGGATGAAGTGCAGACAAAAACGGCAAGCCTGTTGAAGAGCCTCAAGCAAGAAGACTTCCAGTACTGTTTCCAATCAATGGAAGATACGTATAGAGCATTGTAGAGATCGGGAAGGGGAGTATATAGAAGGTGACAATGTTTAGAATGCTGTGATTCCTAAATAAATATTTTTTTACCATTCTGGTTATTTTTGAATCTCACCTCGTATATGAAATACCCTTCTTCCGGGTCAATGGCACAAATTTCCTGGTCATGAAATGGTATAGTTTTGTTAATTATTATTATTATTATTTTTTTTTAAACAAAATCACAAAGTTTTGATGCAAATTCAGTTTCACTCTAATTGCTGACTTGTCATGAATAACTGGACCCCTTGGTTACATGGTCTCTGCTCATGTCATTTAAAGCCAGAGATATGAAGCTACAATGAGTATGAGATCACCAGAACATGGTGACTGAAGATTGGAATCTCAATTTCTGCTGTGATATACTGATAGCAGGGTCAGAATTTGACAAAAAAAGCATGAATCCATAGATCCATCCTGCCTTGTGTAAATGGTGCAGACTGTTGGGGGCAGTCTGAAGGTTTTATTGAGAAACATTAGGCCTCTAAATGCCATCTGTCTACCCTTTGAATGTACCTTTCTACAGTCAACCCTTTTCGAATGAGTACTTCCAGAAGATAATGCACAAAACATGACAGTTTAAGATGGGTGGAGATGAATAAACACCTTAATGTGGATAAACATGATGGTGACTTCAGTATGTTTTGATACCCTGCTATTCAATCAGCATGGACCAAAATCCCAAAGGAATGTTAACAGTACTTTTTGGTATCCATGGCTCAAAGAATGTTCTGGGAACGTAATAGGGTACTGCACGGTACTAGACAGGTGTACCTAATGAGGAAACCAATCAGAGCATTGAGCTCTGCTCAAGCTGATGGGAGACACCGGATTTTCATTCAGTTTGAAATCACAGATCTTTTAGCACCCTGACACTGTGCAGGGAAAACACACAAACACCTTCCTGTAGCCTGCTTAGTCAGAAACATGGGGCTGTCCAGAGATCATCTGGAAGAGGTTTTGTGGACATTATTAAAGAAGTTTGAAAGGATCTGCTCAAGAACATAGAATTAAAACTGGTCAAATTATATACCTGTATAACAAAAATGCAAATAACAGTTTTTAAGCCAAGAAATGTTATTCCTATCTGGAAGAAATACAAGTACAAGGAGTCAACTGTACTTGCTGGCCAACACACTACATAACTGACAACTCCATTATGAATGATGGGGAGTGACCAGTAGGTGACAGACTTGACGTCATGGCCTCACTTTGGATGAATGTGTTCTGAATGCTACCCAGACCAGCTCTATCACAACCATCAAGTAACACAACTACCCTTGTCCCACACAAATAAGCCTCCAATCAGTATTTCTGCCTTTTGATGTAACTATGGATAATTGTGGAGTGATGGCAGGGCTTTTGCTACCATGTAGACTGAAGAAGATGGCTTCAGAGTTTCGAAACAGCATTGATCTTGGTCTTTGGACTGAGCACCATACCATGCTAAGAAGTGGTTTCTAGGTTTGTTGACCGTTTCAGTATCCGAGGTGTTAGAGATGTCCTTGGGCGAAAAGATGTCAGTGAAAAGAAAGGGGCAGATCCATGCTGGCAGTGGCTACGGGGTCTTCCTTTGGATGATGTCCTTTCAAGGGGTGGACGGTGGTTTAGGAGATGGACACGATCCCTGGCTATCAAAGCTTGCTGTGCGGCCTTGCCACTGCAAGATAAATACAAAATGAAAACAGAGTTGGTTGAATGACCCGGGAACTTGAAAACTAGACAGCTGTATTAATTACAGAGCTTTTGGTACTTAGAAATCCTTTAAATGATTACGTCTGGCACTGTGTCTTCTTCATTTTTTTTCTCAGAATATGTGCCCCCAAATTAAAAATATGGTAACTGACCTCTTTCACAGATTTCTTTGACTCCACTAAGGGGTGCCAGTGAGCGATTGGTTTCCGGGGATAGGCCAGCATCTCATTCCAGTGGTCTCGGCCAAGACCCTCTGCATTAATTCCAACTCGACTGACTCCAATTATTTCATTGTGTCCGACACTAAATAAGGAAAAAATAGATAAGGTGAAGAAACAAGCCGCCTACAGATAGGTCTTAGGAACATAAGCTAATGCTGATTCAAGAGTATACTGCCATCCCACCTTCACATTGTCATGTACATTTTTCTGAGTCCTAGGTTCCACCTAATATTTAGTATAAGGCAACACTAAAATATTCTGAGACCATTTTGCCACCTGAAGGTCTGGAAAAAATATTATTTATCTTTCTCATTTCTATTGTTAAGTGTTTCATATGCATGTCTGCAGTACTAATTCATCCTATATAGTTGTCATTTTCTTGTTTAGCTCTGAATTTAGTTATGGATACCATTAAGAAAGCAGTGGCTAGCACTGCAGCCTCATAAACTAAGCCTCCTGCGTTTAACTCCCAAGCCCAGTCACCTTCTCTTTGGAGTTTGCACAATTTCCATCTGTCCATATTGTTTTTACTCTCAAATATATGCAGCTTAGCAAGTGTGGTTGTGTGCCCTGTGATTTACTGGCGTCCTGTGCAGTGTTGTTTCCTGCGTTGTCCCCAGTGCTGCCAGCATAGACTCGGGTCCCCTGCAGCACTGATATGGATTAGGTTGGGGTCCTATAGTTTGTTTTAATAGTTTGGTGAGCAAATCTTTTTTGTCAGTGTTATGTAAAGACCATCTTATTTTATTATTAATACATGAATTATTTCAATATTTTTATGCAGTGAATTCAGAAAGTTATCAGACCCCTTCACTTTCTGCACACTTTATTTTGTTGTAGATTTAATTTCAAATGAAAAAAATTAACATTTTTTACCCATCAATCTACACTCAATAACCCATAATAACAAAGTCAAAAAATGTTTTTGGAAAAATTTGCTAATTTATTGAAAATCAAAAACCAAAATGCTAATTCTTATAGAGGAAGTATTCAGATCCTATTCTGTGGCACTCCAGATTGTGGTCAAGTATGCCCTTTTTGCTTAAATTATCCTTGAGATGTTTCAAGAACCTGATTGGAGTCCACCTGTGACAAACTGAATTGACTGGAGATTGTTTAGAAAGACACTCACCGGTGTATATAAAGTCCTACAATTCACACTGTATGTCACGACAAAAACCAAGCCATGAAGCCCAAGGAACTCTCTGAAGACCTCTGTGTTGAAATTATGGTGAGGTACAGATCAGGAGAATGGGGATAAAACCACTTCTACAACTTTAAGTGTTCCCAGGAGCACAGTGGCCTCATTAATTGTGAAATGGAAGAAATTTGGAACAACCAGTACTCCTAATGTTGGCCCTTCTGGCCAGACTGAATAACAGGACAAGAAGGGCCTTGGTTAGAAAGGCAAATGAGCAACCAATGGTCACTCTAACAGAGCTTCAGAAGTCCTTTGCTGAGATGGGAGAACCTATCAGAAGGACAACCGTCTCCGTCTCAGCAGTGATCTGTGAATCGTTGTTTATGGCAGAGTGGTAAAAAGGAAAATGACAGCCTATGTGGAGCTTGCAAAATAGCATTAGAAGATTCTCTGGTCTGATGAGACAAAAATAAACTCTTTGGGCAGACCTCCAAGCACTGTATCTGCCTACAAACCTTACTATGGAAAAGCATGGTGGTGGCAACATCATGCTGTGGAGGGTCTCATCACTGAGTCTTGGAGGACTAGCAGAAACTGATGGAAGGGATGAATGCAGCCAAATACAGAGAGGTCCTTGAAGAAAACCTGCTCCAGAATTCATGTGACCTCAGACTGGGGCTATGGTTCACCTCTCAGCACAACAATGATGTGAAGTGTACTTACATGAGAGAGTTCAGCTTTTCATTTTTAATAAATTAGCAAATCTTTCTAAAATGACTTGTCACTTTGTCATTATGGGTTATTGACTTACTCATTTAAAATCTGTGCAGAAAGTGATACTTTCTCAGTCCATTGTAAATCAGACTTGTGAATATGTCTCTATTTTTTCACATTTGGAATTTATTAGCATTTTTGAAGACAAACGCATTAATTAATTAATTACATTTATATAGCACTTTTTCAACCTACTCATAACAGTTAAAGATTTATCAACTGCAAGATCAATTAAGTCTTTATGTGTACCTTTTATGGACACCTTACATTGCAAAGTAATCCTGTGGCATTATCTGTTTTATAAGATGTTCTGCAGCCAATTTGCATTTCTTTTTTTAGCTATGTAGTATTTTGTTTTGTGTGCTTTTTTATGGTTTTAGTCAAATCATTTACAGCTGCTGGTGCCATTGATATCATATGACCAGAATTCGTCATGGTGCGATGTCACAGGCTTTCCAATTTAAGATGACAGCACTAACAGTAATGTCTACATTTCTGTATTGAAGACAAAAATTTAGCATTGCATTTTATTTTTTACATCAAGAGTCTTGATCTTGGATGCAATTTTGACTGGTTAACATTTTGGCCTTTTGTTGAGATATCTCGAGTACAAAAGCATCAACAAATTTTTGAAATTGTTTTCAAATAGAAGCACTCTGTGCGACCTCAATTACTGATTAATTTGTTATTTTAAATTAATTTCTAAATTTACTGAAGTTACTGAAACAGCTGCAGAGTCACCATGAACCTTGAGTGAATGTGGGTGGAAGTCCCCAGATACACCTGCACACATTTTCTAACTTGTTCTGTAGGCTTTTCTGAATTTTTTTTCTCAGTATAATTTGGGGTTATATCCTTTCTGAATATCACTTGGTGGTTGGGTGCCAAAGTTCAATAAGAAACTGCATTTTTTATTAAGTGCAGAGGTGATGCCAGTTTTTTGTATGCGTTCAGTGGACATGCCTGTTATTTCTTATTAATTCGGTGGACCCGTGTGATGTCAGTACTACCACCTATTTTTAGCAGTTGTCTGGGTATGCTTGCATTTCTTTGTCAGTCTGTGTATTTTACTTGCCATGTCGTTATTGTTGTATCACACTTAGGATTAGTCTGAATTTGTTAGCATTACATTACTGGTCCTCCGAGAATTTTTTGTGAGCATTTTGGTATTTTATTACTTATGTGAGTTCATCTTTTTTATCAATTAATGCTAAGCTTGTGTAAATTAACAGCCTCTTTGGAATTATTATAGGTTTTGCTATCGGCCCCATAAACATACAGTAACTGCATTTCTTCTAGACTCATCAGTACTTCTGCATTCCTTTCAAACTTACTAAACCTTTCAGCCATCAGTCTTGTATGGCAATTTTATTAGTGTTGTTCGTGTGTGAATATTTATATCAGTTTTGTCAAAAATCCTTTGTTTAGAGCCTGCAATGAAAAGTAGGTGCCTGATAGGTCACTACGTAAACTAAGCTGGCTCAGATGGCTACGCTCTGCATTCTGAATCCAGTGACCTAAACTCAAGTCCAGCATTTCCAAGTGAGGAGGCATAATTGAGGTGGGCATTGCTCGAGTGAATTTCTTTCCAGCGTTTTATCAGCTCTGTGATTCTGTCAGTGTTTTTTTTTTTTACCAGTGTTGTCAGTCTGTCACTATAGCTCAGTAGATACATTTCTATTTTTGGTCAGTTTCATGTGTTATACAGAGATTCTAGAGGGTATTTATATCTTTAGAATTTTTTGTAGCTATGTTGATAATTTTCTTTTAATTCTAAACTTTATCTCATCTCATCATCTCTGACCATTTTGGTCTGGTGAGGGTTGCAGCAGATGAAGTAGGTCAGCCCAGACTTCCCTTTTTCATAGTTACAAATTTCAGCTTTTCATATGGAAATCCCAGGCATTTCCAAGCCAGCCAAGAAATGTAATCCCTCCAACATGTCTTTAGTCCACCGCAGGATCTCCGGCCAGTGAGATGTGCCTGGAGCAGTGCCCTGAGAAGGCCATCCTTATGACATACCCAAATCGACCTGGGAGAGCAGTGGCCCTATTCTGGTGCTCCTCACCCCATCACAGAGTGTCAGTCCAGAAATCATGTGAAGAAACCTCATTTCTGCCACCTGTACTTGCAATGTCATTCTTTTAGCCATTACCTACAGCTCATGATGACAGGTGAGGACAGGGATATACAGCAACCAGTAAACTGAGAGTTTTGTCTTTAGAGTCAGCTCCTGCTTCACCACAGTAGATATTTACAGCACCCGCAACTGAGCTTCCACTGCTCCAAACCGCTTTTCAATATAATGTTCTCTTCTACCATCACTCATGAACAAGATTGAACTTCTCCACTTAAGGTAGTTTTCACCTCCTCACTTGGAAAGAGAAAGCCACTCATTTTCAAGAGAGAACCATGACCTCAGACTTGGAGGTGCTGATCCTCATTCCTGCTGCTTCACACAGAGAAGCATATCACTCAATTTGCATACTGAAGGTCATAATCATATGAAGCAAAAGGACATCAACTGCATAAAGCAACAATGTTACCCCTAGTCACCCCAACTGCACAACCTCACAACTCCACAATGGATTCCGGTACCCACAGTGACCAAATTTGTCTTAACAGCAAGCATTCAGACCCAGCTTTCACTGCATTCATGTAGGAAATGAATAGCACATAAGAGCAGCCGTCTTAGCCTATATTACGTTAGCACCTTTCACAACAGATTCTGACTGACATGGTCATATGTCAGTCAGTCATCATCCAACCCACTATAACCTAACACAGGGTCACAAGGAGCAAGGCAGTTACAAATCCCAGGCAGTGCACCAGCCCACCACAGGGCACACACTAAGCACAATTTAGGATTGTCAAGGCACCTAACCTGCATGTCTTTGGGAGGAAACCAGAGGAAACCCACACAGACACGGGAAGGACATGCAAACTCCATGCAGGGAGGACCTGGGAAGTGAACCCGGATCTCCTAACTGTGAGGCAGGAGCACTACCACTGCGCCACCCTGACATGGTCATACACTTTTTCCAAATCTACAAAACACATATAGACTGGGTTATCATCTTCTCATGTACCTTCCAGCAACTGTGTCAGTGAAAAGAGCTGGTCTACTGTTCTAAGGCCAGAGTGGAATCTGCACTGTTCCTCCTGTATCTTAGGCTCAACCATCAGATGTAGTCTCCCCACCAACACTCTGGCATAGGCCTTACCTGGAATGCTGAGGAATATAATCCTTCTAAAGTTGGAGCACATCCTCTGGTCACCTCTCTAAAATACGGGGACAACCACACCATTCTGCCAGCCCAAGGGTACTTTACTCGGCTTCCATATGACATTGAATAAACATGTTAACCAACAATGTCTAATGCTTTCAATATCTCTAGTAGGATATCATCTACCCCAGCAGCCTTCTCACCAAGGAGTCCATGGACTATCATAGTGGCTGTGGCAAGAGTGATGGAATCGCCCTCAGTAGATGTGTCCAACACTGGATGGCATCTCCATTGGGTCAAGCAGTTTCTCAAAGTGTTCCTTCTACCACTTGACAATTTCCCCAGAAAAGTTCACCACCTCTCCATCCCTGTCCGATATAGTCTGGAAAAGGTCATGCCTGCCTCTTCTGAGGCATTGAACAATTTACCAGAACATCCCCAAGGCCTCTGATAGTCTTTCTCAATGATTTTTCCAAACTCTTCCATGCTCAAACTTTTGCTTCTAAAGCTATTTTTGCAACAGTACCCTCAGTCTGTTAGAAACTTTCAACCAAGTCAGGAGATTGTATATAAAGCATTTCTCTGAAGGCCGCTTTCTTCAGTCTGACAGCTTTCCCAACCTCTGGTGTTCACCATCAGGTTCAAATGTTGCTGTCATGAGATGCCATAAATGCATTAAGACCACAGCTTTTAGGAGCTGCTTCCACAATTGAGGTCTTGAATAGAGTCCATTTGTACTCAATGTTTCCGATCTCTCTCTGCATATGGGAGAAGTTCACTTGAAGTTGTTATTGATTTTTAGCATTGTTTTCTATTAGTATTTTATTAGTATATCATTCTGACATTTTATGGTTGTTATAAAGCTGTAACAATATTGCCAACAGATGCTACGGCAATTGGTACCACATGACCAGAAGTCGTCATGGAGCAGACAATTTCCTATCTAAGACGGTGAAACACTATTGGTAGTTTCCAAGTTTCTGGATTGAAAACAAACCTTCTTTATATGAAAAGGATGCATAAGGTTAGCACAATGGTGTAGAGGTTACCACTGCTTGCCTCGAGGATCCTGTGTTTTGGGTTTGATTTCTACTGTCTGTGTTGGATATGCACATTCTCCCCATATCTTTGTGTTTTTCCTCTGGATATTTCCATATTTTGCAGAAGATATATGAATATGTGAATGAGTAGGTCTTGCCTGTCCAGAATTGATTCTGCCACAAGATTGGAGACCCCTTATAAGCCTTGTGGACATTGAAAATTCTAAAAAATCACTCTTGTGGGGGGTCCCTGAAAATAAATGTTAAAATAATATTATAAATCACTCACTACCCATTACTGTGTTTGTGAGAAAAAAAAAATGCAGCAGAGTGCAGAAAGCTCTTCACAGGGAGGGCTTCACAGTCTTGATGGAGTGAGATGTTACAGTAACTCATTGACAAGAAAGGAGAGCACATTCTGAAAATCAGAAGAATTTAAGAAAGAGGGCAGAGACTTTTACAGGAAATTAATAAATCAGAACCCACACAGACATTAATGCTTTCCCACATGGAGCATCATCACAGTAATCATGAAGAATAAGACAGTGATATCTGATACCGTGACACCGACAGTATTCAGACTGGGAACAGCATGAGGCTAGCTTTGTCTTGTTGTCAGATTGTATTTATTGTTTTGTTCTTTCTTGTGGCTCTTAAAAACAAGAAAGGAGAGTTATGTCATGTTAGGCTCTTAAACTGCAGTTTTGTTGTGTATTGTTCAAAAAAGCAGCTCATTATTATGATGATCCTGTTGCAGCACTACTGAGAGGACTTCTATTCCCAGCAGTCAGCAAACATGTACAGATGCTAATGAGATGAGGCTTTGATCTGTGCCACCGTAAAGGAAGCAACAAATCACAGTTGAACTACAGTCATCTGTCACATAGACTTAAAGTGTGTGGGCATCATGGAAGGTGACAGTTGTCTGTGATGCTACTCAGAAGTACAAGGTTGCATGGCTTAACAGAGTGCGTAACAGATTTTGATGTGATTATTCTACTTAAGATAGGCATATCCTAAGTAATAGCATTCTCCATACCAATTTTATTTATATTTGACAGCACCAGAGTATGATTTTAATGTTCAACCAAACATGGGGCATTAACGGGATCCCTAATTACCATGGGGTTTTTTGCATAGTAGTTCTGTCTTATTCTTAATGCTGCTACCCCTTTATGGTCAGATTGTGGATTAGGCGGATCTGTGAATGCTATATTATTCACTCAGACTTCCTCTTTCTATGATCCCCAAGCCATCCTGTGTCTTCTTCTCCCTCCTCATTCTATTCTGTTCATGATCAAAGAGAATCCTTTCTAATTCCACCAATCCTTAATGGTGTCATTACTTTTTGCATGATTGATGCCACTACCCTTCCTGGTTTTCAGCCCTCTAACAGTCATCATGAGCTCTATAGCAGATCTGATCATTTGGGTGTCATTTGTAGTGGAAGACCACCTACCGGTCATAGTCCATGACGGAGATAAGAAGGCTGACTTGGTCCATATTCTCAGGTGGGATGTCAAAGATGATGGCCTCATTGTATGTGGGATTAAGCGTGTTCTTCTTGATGGTGGTCTTTTTCTTCTTCAAGCGGCGTCCATCACAGAGTAAAGACACCTTCACATAGGGATCTGTAGAAGATGGAAGAAAGATTAAAGAGCAATAGAAGATGACCTTATTTAAGTTGGATGCAAACATAAAAAGGAATTTCTAATTTTACACAATGGATTAACACAAAAGGGAACGATTATACTTTTTGGGCCTGAAGGAAAGGATCGATCATGTACAACTGGAACATAAGAAATGAGTCTACCAAGGTAACAAGGGATAAAGAGCGTACCAGATAAATGGTTTTGAAGCAGATAGGCCTGATTTACACCTCCCATTTATTTAGTTTGGACAACAAGCTCATTTCTTTCTTGCTGGCTTTCCTCAGCTTTGAATTGAAAAGGGGACACACACTAGGTCTTGACTGGACACAAGGGTCAAGGAGGCAGGCTCCATGAAAGTTTAGTTAGAAAAAGGGGCTCAGGGCTATACTGGCAACTGAGAAGAACATTGAATGGGTGTTATAGTTTATTTTAGCATTACTCCTTATTCAGAATTGGGGTTTAAAATGAACATTTACAAGTAGGAGGTAGAAACAGGAGGTCATCAATGAGGTTAAAAGACAGACCAGCAAGGCAAGGGCTTGGGCGGTCAGGGAGGAATGCTGGGAGGGCTAAGCAGGCACTTTTCAATTACTTTGCGGATTACTGGAGAAGGAAGACATTCTTGATATTTGTTGTTTAAAACAGTGTGCCATATTTTCATCCACAGGCTTAATGTGTCAACATGTAGAAGGTAACACTGAAAAGGAAAGACTCAATGTCAGGATTCTAAGTTTGACTGTCTGCCCTATGGGGTGTAGCAAGGACAATTAAGGAGCCATCGTATGTCTGTCTTTTCCACAGCTCGAAGAAAATGAAACCATCAGTGCATGCTAAGTGGGCCCTTGGGCAGTGGTATTCTTTATTTAAACTCATTAATTCTACAAGATATTAAAATTTCTAATTAGCACCCATCTTAAGAGGGCGCTGTTATTGATTATTTTATGCCATAAAGGCCACATTCTGGTAATAATAAAACAAGAGATCTGACACTGTACATGCATATGCAAACCTTTTCATCTTAGGCCCCCAGTGGAAAATCGTGCATTTGTTCTACACACCGGCTTTAAGTGAATGATGTATTTTAATAAAAAATGAATTTAATTTTCTTTTATATAGTGCCTTTCAGAGCAGGCACATTTAAAGCCAAAGAACAAATTGTCAAATGCAGAAGTTATCCGTTAGATAGAAATGAAAGAACATAAATGCACTACCAAATTCTTTAATCTATTTGAGTATACAGTAATGGAGGTCTGGGAGGTGGCGTGTCAATTTACGCTCTTCTGGGTGCCCTTTTAGAGTCGCAAATTAACTTAAGGTGCATGTCTTGCGAGGATGTGGGCCAAACACAGATCTGTTGTCAGGGTGCCAGTCTATGAGAGGACCCATTAGTAACCATTGTGTGAAATAACCTGTGGTAATAAGGGGGTCATATTAGTGCTCTAGGGTTAGCTGAAAACTGAAATTTTACTCTGATACTGTGAAATATGCAACAAATGGACTATGGAGAATGCTCTATGTTATGGTACGCATATCTTAAAAGAACACTCCACTCAAAACTTACATTTTTTATATGTCATGTATCCTGGGCGGAGTGGTGGCTCTGAGGCTAGGGATCAGCGCTGGGATCTGGAAGGTTGCTGGTTCGAATCCTGTAAACGCCAGAAGTGACTCTACTCCATTGGGCCCTTAACCTGCAATTACTTCATCCTGGGTACGACATTAATCTGCATCAGGTCCTCCATCATACAGGGAAAACTTGGGTCATTGCCATTCCAACCACCATAAAAACCCTCACACTTTTCCAGTGTGGTGCTGTGGTGTCACCCACTACACTCGGGTCCCAATCCATGTGGTTCATTGTGTGGTGGGTGTAGCAACGTGCTATCAGCACATGCTCCTAACCTTTTACTCCATGTCATTTGTGGAAAATGTTTAAATCTCATATTTTTTATGGAGAACCAAGTAACAAAGTTCTTGACACAACATGTTCAATGGGGACCAACACTGAACAAACAACAAATAATATCAACAGGTCCATGAAAAAAAAATCTCAGTTTACTCATGTCAGATAATCCATATGTCAGATTTTGAATTGAAGACTTCTTTCTTCCCTCATTTATTAGCCATGAAACAACATCATATATCTGTTTTTTCCTGTGGAGAATCTGCAGACTATATGTGGAGAGGAGTTAGGCACCTGGATTTGAACCCAGGAAGTTGGGTCCATCAATTCTCAGCAATAACCATTGCTCCATGACATCAATATTTTAATATTGTGATGAAGGAAGTTATGTCCTTCCACCCATTTTCATACTGCTTTGGTCAATGTAGAGTCAGGGGGATGGAGCCTGTCTTAATATCATGTGTTACATTGCAACTATCTGTAATAGACATGGCATTAGGGCCTCACAGAATTCACTCATTTAGAATCCATCCTTTAACCTCATCTGCCCACCTTTGGGATACTTGAGGAAAACCAAAGTCCTTGGAGAAAAAGGCATGGAGAAAATATGCAAACTCCACACAGATGGGGACCAACCCTAGATTTGGTGCCAGGTATCTGTCATCTTACGGCCGCAGCACTAAATATCGTGTCACTTTGAAGTCACAGAAATGATCATTTCATTCATTCTTCCATTTTCTCCAAGCCCACTTCATCCATTCACTGTTAGTCTGAACAGGACACAGTTACACATTAATGTTAACGCTCATTCATGGGGAATATTCCTGCACATCTTGGTTTTAGATTAATTTTATAGAACTGTGTGCTCTCCGATTTCTCAAGCTATGAAATGTTTCAAAATGTGCACATACAGCACCAAGGCCCCCCAGGCTCAGTAGAGCTGGACTAAAGTGTCTTCCTTTTTCAGTCTGAATTAATTTTTATTAATGACATGTGCATTCTCAGCATCCTCCCAAAGAGATGTATTGTAGCATATCATGTCACTGCCAGCAACATCAGACTCAAAGCAGACACCAATCATGAATTGGTTGCCAGTCGACTGCAGTGCCCATTATTATCGTTCTCACTGTGGCACAGTGGCTGAGGCACTGGATTTTAAACAGTGAGGTTTGTGGTACAAATCCCTGCTAAGTGACTTCTGAGGCATTTTACTTGCCTGTTATCCAGCTGTGTTAAAAAAGAGTTTGTAACAAACTGTGCTGTATCACTGTAATTGTAAACTCTCTGTGGGATGGCATTCACTGTCAAAGGACACTCCAGAAAATATAATATGTGTGTCTTTGGGATTTGGGAGAAAACCTAGGGGGCCATTGTGTTAATGCTAATGTGACCTGATTTGCTTAAAGAAGGCTATGAGTTAAAGCTGCGCCTGTGAAGTATTTGGCTGCGGGGGGAACTGTCCAAATTAAGGTATTCAGCATAAGCTCATTTTCTTTCTGCAAGTTAGTTTCAAAAATAGTCCAAATGAAGGGTGGGGATCATCCTGATAACAATGCAAGCAACAGTACATCCCTATTTGCTATCAAATCTGGCTTCCGCTTGGTGGCACATTTGGCATCCAGATATAATGCTTTGTAAGCTGCATATATCCTTTACAGGCAACACAAAGTATAAAAATTGATGTCACAAATGTCACTTCCATATGGGAGGTGAGTGAAATGTATTATTACTGCATACCTAACTGATGCTTTTATCTGTGGAGGAATATCATAAGGATACAGCTCAATTGTTTCTGTTGATTTTTATAACTGGGGAACAGAAGACTAAGCAACGGGCTCAGGGTCACACAGTCAGAGTTAGGATTTAAATCAGCAGCTTTGTACTGTAGAGTCCAGCACCACAGTGGACACACTGCATTGTCTGCCTCAATGTACATTCAACAAACCCTGATGCTGTGGTATCAAATCCCACCATTGACACTGTGACCCTGCCTGCCTGTGTTCCAATTCAAAGAAGAAAAGAAACGTAACCAATTGTATCTCAAATGTTGTAAGTCGCTTTGAATAAAGGCGTCAACCAAAGAAATAAATGTATGTAATGTAACACCAGATCTGATGGGGCACATCATGGAGCTGACAGTCTGCCGAGATTGGATGGGATGTACCTGTGATGTACCTGTGATGTAAGGGATGGGGTACAGGATGGCTTTTTGGCCAATGTCCAAGAAAGCTTAGTTATTTTTTTTCTTTTGTTTAACATTGTTGTGCCCTGTGATGGACTCAAGCCCTTTCAGTGTTGGTTCCTGGTTCAATCTGATACAGTTGAGATTCCATCTCCCCAAAATAGTGAACTGAAACAAGCAGGTTTAGAAAATAAATTAATTATCACATAGCGCAGCTACTTGCAAATACAACAGGGTCAACAGTATGCTGTAGTTAGTCAGTTATGCCCCTGGCTAAATATGGTGGCAAGAAGTACATGTGTAATAAATGGCTAGAGCTACCATTACATCTTCTGTCCTCATCCTTCTAAATCACTCCCCTACCTTCGACATGGTCAACCATCAAATCCTCCTTGTCACTCTCTCTGACCTTGGCATTACTGGGACTGCCTTCAGGTGGTCTGAGTCCTTCCTCTTGGGTAGATCCTACTATGGTTCCCTGTGAGAAGAGATTTGGGGTGGTTCAAGGGTTGGTTCTGGGCCCTGCTTCATTCTGTCCCATGGTTTTTCTTCTTAGTACTATGTCGATGATATGCAACTGTACTGGTTGTTCCCTCTAGAGGAACAAATGATTTCAGCTAGAATTTCTGCATGACTCCCTGATATTGCATATTGAAGAAACACCATGTCCAGCTCAATCTTGTCCGTCTGTTCAGGACCTGCTTGGTTCATTATCGCTAACACCTGCCAAGTATGTATGCAACCTTGATGCCCAGCTGTCTTTCACTGACCATGATGCAACTGCAATCCGGTCTCACAGATTCACTTTCTCTAACACCTGGTCTAGGCTTTGGACTTGTATTGTCTGGACTACTGCCATTTTTGAGTCGTCCCTTTCTTATTCCGCCCCACATAAACCACCTTACAAAACTTTCTTACTTCTACCACCGTGACATATCCCATGTTTCCTCATTCCTCTTCTTTTCTAATGCTCTGAAATCTGTCCATGCATCGATTATTGTAATTCCCTACTGGCAGGTGCCACTTCTGATCTTCTATCACAGCTCCAGTTGATTCAAAAATCTGCTGCAAGAGTCCTAACATGAAACAGCTACAGCGAGCACATAACACTCATCCTGCTTCACCTTCACTGGCTCCCTGTGTCTTACAGGATTAGGTATAAAATTCTATTGATAACCCACAAAGCTTAAAAGCCTCACACCTGACTACATCAGTGACTTTCTCCATCTCTATGCTCCTGTTTGCCCACTAAGGTCCTCTGATTCTGGCAATCTTGTTGTGCCCCACACTAACCTGCACTCTATGGGCAGCAGGGCCTTCAGCTGTATAGCGCCCAGACTTTGGAATGACCTCCCTAAATTAATTAGATGAGCTGACTCAATTCATTCTTTTAAAAAACAACTTAAAACTCATCTGTTCAGGAAGGCGTTTAACTTAACTTGACATTCTGCCCCCTCTTTCAGTGTTCCTCTCTGTCCAAATACATAATTTGTGTGTGTGTTATATCAAAAATGATGTTATTTGTTAGGATTTTCTTTTAGTATTGAATTTAGTATTTTACTCTGGTTTATTGTCCTTTATTATATTTAACACTTTTGTATATCCTGTATCTATCTGTCTAGTGTTCTAGTCAGGAAACATTTGCATCCAATATTACATACACTGCTTCTTTCTGAGACTCTGTGAAACGCCTTGAGTGTGGGAAAGGTGCTATATAAATAAAATGTATTTTAATTATTATTATTACTGCAGCTCCTTGCTGGAAGGAGTACCAGAATGTGTCACCAAGCAGATGATTCAAAATTCATTATTATATCTTATATTCAATCAGTTTAGCTGGGAACATGTCAGTTTTCTTTTCAGAGCTCCCTCTGCAGTGTCTCGTATTAAGGTCAAATACAGAGTACTCAAAGGGTCTGAACTTGAGTATATGGAGACACTTGTGAGGTCCTATACTCCTTCTTGCTCGCTCAGTTCTGCATCTGGAGATGCCTGTCATCAAATCTCAATCCAGACTCTTTTTACGTGTAGCTTCTGGCTGGTGGAAGGAGCTGCCCACATCCATTTGAAATTCTTACTACCTCAAAGTGTTTAAGAAGCATTTGAAGACTCTCTTATTTGGTGAACGTCTGTCTAACTGATATTAGACCTAGGAATTGTAACTCACTTGCATTTTGTTCTGAGCTCTTCACTTGTGATGATCAATTTTGTAACCTTATCCTGTAACACTTGTTCCCAAACAGTCCCTCAGACTGATGTTTACTTGATTATGCTGACTTCTTTTGTAAGTCACTTTGGATAAAGTCAAGTAAATGTAAATTATAAAGGCCCCATTGTTGCTTAATTGAGTCTTCTTTGGGCTTGATTGGGCTTTGATATTGACTAGCACATTCTCTATAGGGTTACTCTAGTCTTGCAGGGGCCAGACAGGATTCTTATATGAGAATGCACTTCTGGGGACAAACAAGTTTGTATCGAATAGCAGTGAAATCCTGCGCTGCAAAGGTTACAGTCACAGAGCTTACTCCTAAAATATCTGCAGCCCACTTTCTCCAGTCTAAGCATTTTAAACTGCTGCCAGGGTTTCAGGGAGAGAGCCAAAAATACTGAACAAAAGACTGACGCTGAGAGAAACACAAAAAGCTAATATTCCTGTTATCCATACAGCAGCTCAGTAGCACAAGGTAATTGAAGCTTAATAATTAGCTTGAACGTTGTAATGAGCACTGCGACAAGTGGAAACAGACAGACACACACACACAAAGACCACTGCAGCTACTGGGCTCCACACATTTGAGAAGCGCCTCTGTCTGGCGTGATCTGTGTATAACATAACATGACATAACAACACCAAACAGAGTTTAGATACAGTAAGTTTTGTGGTCTGTGGAAATACGTGTTAATACGTTGCAGCTATTTTGTCATGGCACGTTTGCATTTCCAATTAGACAGTAATGTTACATTTATTTGGTTATTGGTTTAATCGTGCAGTCAGAAGGTGGATTCTTTACAGCCTTGTCTTTGCTCTACTGGTGTTGTTAGGTAGATTTGTTGACTTGGAGTTTTGAGCACTGAAATCTGCATCTCCTGTGGCTCTTCATTATCAGCTCTCTTAATGGCAGCCATTTTAACGGTGTGTGACACACCCTTTACTTCAAATGTATATTTGTACTTCATATTTTCAGAAATACAGCTGCTAATACTTTCAAGCTTACATCAGCTCACACAGCACCTGCAACAACTTATTGTCCATGTTTACCATTCATCCATTGTTACTGTTGAATGGCAATGTATAATCTGATGCTACAGAAAGATTTCTCTCTCTTGCGTCAGGTTATGATTATTTTTAAGATGTGCAATGAGCTCTCAGCATACACAATGCACATTTACAAGTCTTAGGAGATTTTTTGACTGTAGATCGTTCACCATAACCAGAAGCTTATGTCTGTCGGACCAGATTAACACGAGCAACTCTGATCTCTGCAGTTCAACATCACCGCTTCTACTTTGAGCAGCACCTCCTTCTTGAGGTGATGGAATGGTTTAGAAAGGTGACACTCAGTGTGCTGACTACTTGTTCACACCCAGTTTTAAGTATAATTCACCCGTGGTTGTCTCCAGACATACACACACTTTATTAGGTACACCTGTTCAACTGCTTGTTAACACAAATATCTAATCAGCCAATCATATGGCAGTAACTCAATTCATTTAGGCCTACAGACATTGTCAGGACGACCTGCTGAAGTTTAAATTGAGCATCAGAGAGGGGAAGAAAGGTGATTTAAGTGACTTTGAACGTGGCATGGTTGAATTTCAGAAACTACTGACCTACTGGGGTTTTCAGGCACAACCATCTCTAGGGTTTACAGAGAGTGGTCCAAAAAGGGAAAATATCCAGTGAGTTGCAGTTCTCTGGGTGAAAATGCCTTTTTGGAAGGCAACAGTAACTCAAATAATTACTTGTTACAATTGAGGTATGTGGAAAATTATATCTGAATGCACAACACATCAAACCTTGAAGCAGATGGGCTACAGCAGCAGGAGACCACACTGGGTGTCACTCTTGCCAACTAAAAACAGGCAAGTGAAACTAAAATCTCACTAAAATTAGACAACAGAAGAGTGGAAAAACGATACCCGGTCTAATGAGTCTTGCTTTCTACTGCAACATTCAGATGGTAAGATCAGAATTTGGCGTTAACAACATGAAAGCCTGGATACATCCTGCTAGAGGTGGTGGTGTAATGGTGTGGGGGATAATTTCTTGGCACAGTTTGGGCCCCTTAGTACTAACTGAGCATCATTTAAGTGTCACAGTCTACCTGAGTATTGTTGCTGACCAAGTCCATCCCTTCATAACCACGGTGTACCCATCTTCTAATGGCTACTTCCAGCAGGATAACGCACCATGTCACAAAGCTCAGATCATCTCAAAATGGTTTCTTGAACATGACAGTGAATTCACTGTACTCAAATGGTCTCCACAGTCACCAGAGTGCCTTTGGGATGTCATGGAAGAGCAGATTTGCATCATGGATGTGCACCCAAAACAATCCACAGCAGCTGCATGATTCTATCATGTCAATATAAACCAAAATCCCCGAGGAATGTTTACAGCACCTTGTTAAATCAATGCCATGAAGAATTATGGCAGTTCTGAAGGCAAAAGGGGGTCCAACCTGCTACTAGCAAAGTGTACCTAATAAATTGAGTGTTTTTATTATACATCTGGCTTCAACAAGATGAATTTCTGCCAGGATAGACTTCAGCTCCCATAACCCTGAAATGGAATAAGCAGGTTTGAGAATATAGTGATATGTTATGTTAGTAAGGTCCTGCCATTTTAAATGGATTAGTTAGATCTGTCTCAGCAAGAGTATTCATGTTGCAATGCTTGATAGGCTTAGGACAGCAATACTAATGTGCTATGCCAGTTAAGGGCTGTGAGTTTCATGGCTGGTTGGTCCTTTCATTAGATTAGCTCCTTCTCTTCTTGTGAAAAGATCCTCAAACTGTGGCCTGCTTTGCCAAGCATGCTCACTAGGTGTGTCATTGGTGCAATGCTGCCCTGTTTGTCTCATCTTCTTGAACTAAATAAATCTTCTATGCTTCATATGCAGCTGTCTAAGAAGTTTAATTGCCTGTCTCTAACTAACGTGCAGATAATTCCAGCCATCATTTTGAACTCAGTGGCTGATTCCTTCCAGTGATGATTCATTTCAGTGTGCAGCCGTTAAGTGGAGGATTGCACCACAAGGTCACTCGGCTTACTCTAATCCATTAGTTCAGGTGAAATGACACAACAGCGAGGAGCAGCAGGCCGTCTAACAAATGTCTGCCTCTTCCGTCCTCCTGCTGTCATCTCCTCGCCTGGGCTTCACCACAGGACACTAACTTATTTTGTCGCTTCTATGCACTAGGAAATCTCACTTGAAAATGGGCAACGCTGCTGACCTGAGTATCCATTGATGTCCATTGCCTTGAGGTTCCTGCATTTGATGACGGTCAGGGTCAGGCGTCCAGCAGTCGGCAGGTAACACAGTGAAAACATGATCTCACCCAGATCAACACTCTCCTGAAGGAAAACAAAAAGGACAGACACACAGAGAGGGGTACATTAGAGAGGTGATGGCATCCAAGAACAGACTTCAGCCAGAAGGCAACCCCGGGCAAAGCAAAGAGGGGCAAATGGAAGGTAAACAAAAACGTATGAAAACCTCATATAAAAAGGCATATTCAATATCACTTTAATAAAATCATGACAATGCATAAGGAAATAACAGAATGGAAATAAATGAATAAATAGAGGAAATCAATAAACAAAAAAATGAGAAGAAGTAAGAAAGTAAAGAAGAGTAAGAAAATAAAGCAAGAAAGAGAGACTATACTATAGAAAGAAAATACTGAAAAAGAAAATAACAAGTGAAGAAAACAAAATTAATCCAAGTGTTCTGAAGGTTAGGAGCAGGCGCTGATACAGCGACATGACAAACCAACTCAGGATTCCCAGATTAGGACCCGAGTGCACCCATGCAATGGGTGACACCTCAGCGCCACACGAGTTCAGATGGAATGGAAGAGTGTGAGGTTTTTTATGGTGGCTGGAGTGCCAGTCCTGCCACCAACCCCCAGGTTTTTCCCTGCAAGTTGGAGGGCCTACATGCAGGGATGGATACAGATTAACGTCATGCCCAGGATGGAGCAATTGCAGTTTAAGGGCCTTGCTTAGGGGCCCAACAAGATTATAGAAAAATACACATTTTTTTTTTTTTGTCATTCAGGATTAAAAAGCCTGCTTAGACCAAGGCAGGATCACAGGGGCTGAAGCCTGTCCTGGCACCACTGAATGCAAGGCAGAAAACACACCTGGACAGGGTGCCAGTCCATCATGGGCTCCCCTCGCACATACACTCAGTCAACATAATCTGCCCATCAGCACCAGGAAAAAAACGCAATGCAAACACAAGATAAATGTACAGATTCCACACAGACAACATCCAGGCACAGGTTTCAATCCAAGAACACTGGATCCATGAAGCAGCAGTGCTAACCAATTCATTTCTATGATACCTAGTCTGAATAAGTAATGATTTAAATACAACTTAATGAAGTTTAGGAACAAGACAGATTTTTAACATAATTTAGCATTCTCAGATTTTCTTACTCCAGTTCAGGGTCACAGGAGCTTGAGTCTAACCTAAGAGTACTGGCTGCCAAACAGGCCCTGGGGTAGCAGTCATCCGCAGGATACAACTGCCAATGCACCTAAGGTACATGTCTTCTGCTTATGGGTGGGAAGTCGGAGTCCAGAAAGAAGATGCCAACTCTAGCATTATTAATATGTCAAATCTTGATCCCGCTAATTGACTTCAAACTCTTATTGGACCTGGTGGGTGTGTGTGTTAGTGGGCCCTGAGGTGGACCTGCATCCTGTCAAGAGCTGTCTTCTACTATGCCTTTAATGTTGCTGGGGTTTCCCGATCCCTCATAACCTTGAATTGGATTAATAATGTTATGTTGTTACACATTTTGTTCCATTGTTGGGTTTGGCTGAGCAAGAGAGACATCACCAAGAAACTCCCTCTGTTGTTTTGCTTATAGGCTGTTCCTGCGCAAACAGTTAATGGAGTTCTTCTTCATCTTAAACGTTAGACAAGCTGTTTCTTAGAGCCATTGTAATCCAAACATCGCAGGTTTGCAGCTGACCACTGGCAGTTACCACAGTGAGAAATGGGCGACCTGGGATGGATTGTGGTGTGATTTTGAGACAATACAGTACAGAAACTCACTGGAAAAACTGAACTGAAGTGGAAAGCGATAAGGTAGGGAAATCTAAACAAGAACAATTCTGAAATTTAGTGAGGCTGAGAACAAAAGGTTAGTAAGGAAGTGAAAGACACTTAAAAGAGGACAAAAGAATGCAAAAGAGAATGAGAAAGTTGATTAGAAAAAGACAAAAACAACAGTAAAAACAGTTGAAAAAGAGGAAACAGGGAATGGAGAGTGAAAAATGTAGAAAATAGCAGAGAAAAATAAGAAATCTCATTGGGAAAAGAAGGAAAAAAAATGTCAAGATTCAGTGAAAAAATTAAGTAGAAAATGAGAACATAAAGGGAGTACAGAAATGTGAAAATACTCAAAAGCACAGAAGGAAAACACAAAAGAATGATGAAAAGTAGAAAAGAGAACAATTTTATAAAAAATAGAAATTAAAGAAATCAAAAAGAAAAAGATAAAGAAATAGGGAATGACAAAATAAAAAATTGAAAAGAAAAATAAAGAATTATTAAGGACAGAAGGAAGGAAAAATAAGAAAAAATATTTGCAAATTTAATGAGATAAAGAAAGCATATAATATGGAATGAGAGTATAAGGTGACAACAAAAATTGAAATATTCTACAAAAATAAAATAGCTTGAGGAAATGAAATTGAAAAGAGAACAAATATCTTCATAAAAAGCGAAACTTAAGGAACTCAATAGGAAGTCAAAGGAAATCAAAAAAGGCAAAAAATAAGGAAACAGAGAGTGAGGAAATAAAAAATGAAAATAAGTGAATAAATACAAATAGGCAGTTAAAATATATGAAAAAAATGTGGATATTCAATTAAAGTAAATAATTACAGCATATAAAATAGGAAAGATAGCCACACTAAGTAGAAAAATTGAGAAATACTCAAAAGGGAGGAAAAATAGAACTTGTGGAAATAAAATAAAAAGAAACAAACAAACAATTCTAACAAGCAAAAAATACAGATGCAAAGAGTGAGCAAAAATTAAAGAAATAAATAAGGAAGTGTAACTGATAAAGGAAGAAAAAATAAAAATAGAATTTAGAAAATAAGGTAACACTAAAGTAAGTAAGACCAAAAAAAAAAAAACTGAGACAAAAAAGAAGTTGCAAAAAATCAGGTAAGGCAAGATAAACAGAGAAAAATAAGAACTGCAAAGCGACCGGGAAAGGAGAAATGTAAATAAGCAGGTAAACCAAACATTATAAGAAAATTCAGGAAGGAAAAATGTGGAGTTAAAGAAAGAGAAAATATGTCTGAATCAAATGAAGTAAAAGTATATCTTCTTAAAATATCATGTAGTAGGGAGAGAATAAAAACATAACCGAGTGCCATTATGAACAATGCTGCACGTTCCCTCTCTGACACACCAAC
The DNA here is from genome assembly GCA_026402145.1 of Polypterus bichir lapradei. Lineage (NCBI taxonomy): Eukaryota > Metazoa > Chordata > Cladistia > Polypteriformes > Polypteridae > Polypterus > Polypterus bichir. Next base: position 127,734,074 of record JANRMT010062791.1, on the reverse strand, counting down.
ACGGAGGACTTTCAGCCAATAAGTCTCTAATACGTCTGCATACTGCCTCACTGGGACTGGGAGTGCCAAATCAGAAGTTTTCTTTCTTTTTAATTTTCTTGCACATTCTGGTGTATGTTCAGAAGTAGTTCATGAAAATATTTATTTAACAAGCTTATGTAAAAACCTAAATTACCCCCAATGCACTACACCCCTATCTATCTATCTATCTATCTATCTATCTATCTATCTATCTATCTATCTATCTATCTATCTATCTATCTA
>JANRMT010062791.1:127720445-127733800 GCA_026402145.1 Polypterus bichir lapradei | reverse complement strand
CTATCTATCTATCTATCTATCTATCTATCTATCTATCTATCTATCTAATCTAGACTTGTCGTCTCTCAATAAGCTTTCATAGACAGCAGCTTTCAAGTTAACTTTTCTAAAATTTGCATTGACGGATGTCCAGCTGTAAACTGTGGGTTGTGGAGTGTTTATGGCTATCTGTAGGTCATATTTCTTAAACATAAACTTTTTTTACAGGAGTACCAAATAGAGAGTTAAAATATATCTCAAAGTCTCCAGGATTTAAACTTTGTTGGACATTATGGAGGCCAGTAAATTACAGTCAGTCAGTATCCAACCCGCTATATCCTAACACAGGGTCACGGGGGTCTGCTGGAGCCAATCCCAGCCAGCACAGGGCTCAAGGCAGGAACAAATTCCAGGCAGGGCGCCATCCCACCGCAGGACACACATACCAAGCACACACTAGGGACAATTTAGGATCGCCAATGCACCTAACCTGCATGTCTTTGGACTGTGGGAGGAAACCGGACCTCCCGGAGGAAATCCACGTAGACACGGGGAGAACATGCAAACTCCACGCAGGAAGGACCCAGGAAGCAAACCCAGGTCTCCTTACTGCAAGGCAGCAGTGCTACCACTGCGCCACTGTACCGCCCACAAATTACAGTATCTTTGAAATACTAAATGATCATAATCTTCAGAAAACGCAGCAGTGAGGCTGCTTTTAGTGTACTGTAATGTGGAGTGCGTATTTGCTCTGTGTCTAATGACTTACACATCTATGCTTGCAAAGCTCCTTTCGTCTTCCATTCTTCTAGATAAGTTATGTTTTCTTTGCTTGCATTTTTTACCTTTATGGTTACTGAGGTCATGCATCCAGCTCATATAACTTCAAGCAGTAGGAGAAGTGAGGTGGTGTTGCAGAGTTGCATGAAATCTGCCTAGTTGACACTGCTGACATTTCAGTGACTCGTATTAAGGCATTTTCAGCAAGTCAGGAGATGATTAGCTACTTTGTTTAAATCTCTACTTAATTCTGTTGTGTTTCATACATCAGACCTTGATAATAACAATTAACACCTCGTCGGCATATCGTGGACTTATTTCATTGGGCAGAAACATTTCTTTTTCATAGGAGAAATTATCATGAAGGGTTGAGAAGAGTTACATTTCTGCAGTAATTGAGTGTTTTGTTTGCCAAACAGGGATCAGTGAACAGAATGCTTATTAGGTGATAACTAGAAGAGTATATAAAAATTATGCTCTACTTTGAATGCAACAGAAATGACACTTTTCTACTAAGCAGCACTGCCAAAGACGTCAAGCTTACTGATGACTTTCTATTCTGGACATACTTTATTTAAGTCTAACAGTATCATTAAAGACTCAAGCCTTTCTGCAGAGTCACTTTTCTCCTGCCTTCATTTTATATGACCTTTAGCATTTTCACCAATGAATTCTGAGTTTTATTTATACACCATAAGGCAGCTACCAGTACCAATAATGGCACGAGTATTTCTTGTGTATGTTGTCTGATGTTACATTTACTACATGGTGTTGTACTCATTGTCTGTTGTTGGTATTGTCATAGCATCACTAGTCTCAAATAAGTAAGAATTCCATTGTGCTGCGCAGACATGACAGAAAACATGAGCTTGAAAGGAATGATGCTTAGCATTATACACTCACATATTATGTAATTGGGATGTTCATGAGCCCATAATCCAGTGGCCAGACCTTCAGAAGGCCTCAGTGTCATCGACAGCCCCCACTTGCAGGCTAGTGGCAGTGCTAATCTTGATCTTGATACCTAATCTGGTGTTCAGTATGAGTTATTAAACGATGAGGAATTGATGGCTTCGGCTCATTTAAGTATCCATAAGCTTGGCTGATGAAGAGGAAACTGTGCTGAATGCTGCATAGTCTTGCAGTTGAGACAGGTGATCGATACAGTTCTGGCTCTCTCTCAGTTTTTATACCACATGCTGAAAAAAATGTTTCACCTTATCCACAGATCTCAGAGGTATCGATTGGTCTCCTGCCAGGATAATAATTTCTTTTAGAAGAACATCCAAGAATTCATGTCATGAGGTGTAGACAGCCAACAACTTTATCCTCAGGCAGAGCTGCTTGCTGAGTAAAACAACTCCACCAAAGAGAGCACAGAGAAGCACACCTTCATTAATTTAGCATAAAGGAGCTAAATACTAATGGTTTACTGTAAAGAGTGTAGTGTGAGGAAAGAAGGAATTAGAGCACAGAGGCACATGGAAATCTACAACGTACACGCCAAGACAGGCTTGTATACAAAGTAAAAGCTCTTAAACATGGGTAAATAAACCCATGTTGGGAAGATCTTATGCCATTTAAAATAATTGTGGAGCAATTTGTATATTTTTTCTGTCCTTTTACTTCCACGTAAATGGAAGTTTGGTAATGAGGTCAAACATTTTATGTTGAATTAAGTTCAAATTCTGATTCTACGATCTTCAAAACATCAAGAAAAGTTGATTCCAGCATGAGTTCTTATTAATGTGTTTGTGTGTCTGTGAAAAAATCAACATTGATTTTCACTTCTTAAAATTACAGTTTTCATTGGAATATTATATGCCTTTTAAGGCTTTGTTGCGCTCCTAGATGAATACAATCCATCATAGACACAACATTTTAGGACAAGTTGATTATGAGATATCTGCCCTGAATGCTGATACCTATGTATAATGATAACTCCCCAAAAAAACTGACCTCTGTTCTTCAAACAAGATGCATCATATTTGCCTTGTTCCAAGTTTCTAGCCTATTGGTTTTGGTCCAGTACTTAACCCCATATCCTTCAAAAACAGTTTGACCTACAAGCATATCAAATGATGCTGCCTACAAGTTGTTTAGTATAGCCATTAATTTTAGCAGTCTGATTTGCAAAGTCTTTCCACAAGCAGCTTTAGAGATTCATAATTTGTATTTATATATATATATATATATATATATATATATATATATATATATATATACACTAGGGGGTTTTGCCCCCTGCTCGTTTCGCTCACCAACCCCCGGGTGGGCGCTACACGCTAGCCAGTTCACAGCTCTGCCGCTCGTGTATGGGGAAGCGGATGTACAATTTAAACAGATTGTTATTTTCATTGGAATTGTTAATAAATGGATAATAGAACTAACTATTTTACAGTACAGCGAGTAATTAACCATAGTAAAAAATAGTAAATTGGAAGAAAATTATGTTTCATGTTGCATTAGAGGTATTTGTTGCCTTATACATTTTCAGTCTGTTTAGAGATGTATTTAAACTTTGAAAGCCAATTTCTTATTTCTGGCCTAGTAGGCCAAAGCATCCAGTGTAGAGCCAGAAGGTCAGACTGCATTGGGTGAGGCCTATTCTGGGCTGGCAGGGAAAGCCTGACCTGCCTTGTGGAGCTTTCTAGGAGGCTATAGAAAGGCAATTGAATCACAAAAGTCATGTAACCTTCATCATCATGCTGATGACATAACATAAGCTACAATATAAATATGGAAGTTGCACTTTATGATTATCCTCAGCAGATGACAAAACCTCTTTGATCTTCATGTCAATAGTTAGCTTCTTTCCAGGTGGGCCTTTGAGTTACAATTTTGTGTTTTGGTTTTGACCCTCCTCTGAATCTGACTTATGATTTTAGTTTTGCCTTTTGAATCTAGTTACTCATTCTTGTATTGTTTTCTCCAGCATTCTGACTCTTGGTTATATTTTGATGAGAATTTCTGTTTTTTTAAGTGTCTCTTGGATGTTGTTTGCTTACAACTAGCTGTGCTACTTATCTAAGATCAGTTGAAATCTAAGTTATCAATGTACAGTAGACCTCAGCATATTTAATGATCATTTTTGCAGTGAACCATCTATTGGAATGTATTTTTAATTAATTTAGCAATAAAATACATTGAGTTTTTCATTCCAATTGATGGAGGTGTGACAGTAGTAGAATCGTTAAAGAGTCCTTTGCCGGCTCCAGTGAGCTGGAAACACCAGTAGCAGCCACTATTTAACCAAACATAATATAGGGTGTTGACAAGTGCAGTACTGAAAAATGGTAACTTTAAATGAAACCTCATGAGGCAATTTATGTTAGTATGTAATTCTAGCAAGAATCTGATTTTTAGATTTTGTAACATACGTTCATTTACCAGCTTGGCAGAGTCTTCTTCTTTAGCGCATTTGGAGGTCAGTTGACAGGCAGTTTTCATCTTGCACACAAGTGTCTACTTACTCCCTTTATGCTGCTAAAAGCTGACAAGCAGCTGATTTTGCAACAGTCAAGAGCAGCGGAATCGGAAAGAGGGAGAGCAGTCTCAGTGCAGGGGTGGTAGAAGTTGTACTTTACTTGTTCATGGATTTTAAGTCTTTTTTCTTGTTAAGGGTTTAGAAGTAATCCCTGCAGATGTGTAAAATGTATGTAAGTTAGTTTATGTGTAGGTAAAAAATCGATTATAAAAGGATGTCTCCCCGCTTTTTCAGAATGGGGCGAGTCCATCACTTTTAGGCTAGTGTGGCAGAAATGGTTAAAAAGCCCCTGTGTCATTGCTTTGGGAGTCAGCAGTGAGGACTGGCATTGCTATTGTGTGTATCGCGTATGTGTATTTTTCCCGTATTGTTGGCTGATTTTGGGAGAGCTCTAGCACTGGTGTGACAGACAGAGTTTGGCTGCTACTGAGCCATTTGATCAATTATCAGATTCTTTTTTTTTTTTGGGCAGCTTTGGACTATCAGCATTTTCAGCAAATTAAAGTTTTGGTTATTTATTTTATTTTTCCTATTTCTTGGATATGACTATGCATTTTTGCTTGATTACTACTTATTATTTTAAGAGATTGTTACCTGTTTATGGCACATTTTTATTGTTGATGTTTTTGTTCCTTTTCTCACAAACAAATATTGGATTATGACTCTTCCTACAATAAATATCTATGACAGTGGTTTCTAAGTACTTTATGCTTTATCTGTGTTTTGGGGCATCTTAAGTGCTGTCCAGCTATGAACTACTAGTAGGTACTGACTCATGACAGTGAATTGTGACAGGAGGATCACAAATATTAGCACTCCTTTTATGAATCCCACACCAAATGGAATATAACAGATACATAGCAACTGGATGGGCACACAGACACACACACACATACATACTATTATTTATTAAAGATGATTTCTGCCCGTCCAGCAGTTACCCTTTGTTGGACATATTCAGCATTAACATTCGCAGTGCACTATCTGTTGGATGCATTTTTTAATTAATGTAGCAATGAAATGCAATGCATTTTTCATTCCGACAGAGGACACATTGCAAAAATTAGCACTGTTCTTACAAATCTCAAACCAAATGGCATATAACAGAGACATAGCAACCAGGCAGTCACGCAGATACACAGACACTTATCCTTTTATTAAGATGGATAATCCTTGGCTCTCAGTTTGTCATAGCAGGCGTGTGTGCACATACATGCATGTACTTGTCACATAAGGTGATGTTACAGTGCCCATGGTATATAAGATCAGTCTGTCATGTCTGCAATTTTTTTTCATATTTTTTGTAGCTTCATGACTCTTCAAATCTACAGCATTGCTCTTTCATATGAACTACGCACATTCTTGCCAAGCGTGGCAGTTTTGGGATTTTTTCACAGTGTTCATTGAACATCCCGAGGCTTTGTTAAATCATTATCTTAGTGAAACTGGCAACACTTTAACTTAGATATCCATTAGAAGCGGCTACAGTCTGCATGCTATAAACATTTTCTAAGCCTCTTTAATATGATGTAAACCAATTGTAAATGTTTCAATAGTCTCTCTATTATAAAAAAAATCTTGGAAAGGAAAAGCAGGGTGACGAGACGTGATCTTCTCGGAAGTTCTCGGAAGACACTTAAAAGACCCGCGAGACAAAAGAGACTGGCCATGGAGTGTCTTGTGGGGACCGCAAACATGAGACTTGGTGCCAAGACTGTCTCGTGGGGACGTGGAACATGAGATTCTTGCAAGACACACCCTACTTACAACCAATATCAAATAAGAGCATGGCCAGCAAAACACTCAGTCGTGTAAAGGCATGTAGCACACACAGATCCTGTGCTCTCAGCACATATAAAGCATATAAGAACAATACGTTCTAGATGAAATGTGAACGACTAAGCAAAGAAGAAAGAGCAGCGCAGAGAAAATAGACCCAAAAGCACTGGAGAGAAAAAAAAGACAGATAAGAGATTATGAAAGCAGTGCAATTCAAAACGCTCAAACAAACGATGGTGCGATACACATGCAGAGAAAGTTAAAGAATATGAAAGCAGTAAAATTCGAAAGTATTGTAGCGTCCCAGCCTTTTTTTTTAAGTGACTGTTAGGTCCGATTGAGGGAGGGCGGAGTACAGCATGGAAGACTGATAGCGGGGTATTGATTGGTGCAGTAAGGGGCGGGGCGAGACCCAGGGGAGGAGGGGTTGGACAGGCTGCTAGAAAGTTATGTTTGGAGTTATGAAGTCGGTGATTGTTCAAATAAAACTTTTGTGACACTTTATTACGTCAGTCTGCTTTTTTACTTCTTCTCTTTTTGAGCGGACACGGAGGTCGCTACAGTATCAAAAAAAAAGATAGTAAAGATCGCATTAGCACAAACAAAAGGAAATTAATCATCAGGACCAGGTGTAATTGAAAAAATAGCAGGACAAAGCGAGGTCAGAAATAAAAGGCAAAGAGTAGAAAACAAAGTGAAACGTCATAAAGAGGTTCAAAAATGAGGGGGCGAAACACATACAGAGCAGGGTAGAGATAATGAAAACAGTGGAATTCAAAAGACAAAAAAAGTAGGCACGATATACATACAGAGCAAGTTACAGAATATAAAAGCAGAAAAAATCGAGAGTATCAAAACAAGATAAAGATCGCATTAGCGCTAAAAAACAGAAATTATTACTTGGTGAAATAACAGAAAGGCAAATAAAGATTGAATATATGGACACAGGTGATATGTCAGAAGTATGTAAATATTGTAAGGCTTTGAAGTTTAAGTCAGAGACTTGTAGATCGTCTAATTCGTGTTGCCATCAGGGAAAAGTAGTGTTTCTATACAATGAGGAGACGTATCCAAGAGAAATAAAAGATTTGATGTTTGGGAAAAGTGAAATCCAAAAACAGTCAGTCATTTTCCAACTCGCTATATCCGAAAACAGGGTCGCGGGGGTCTGCTGGAGCCAATCCCAGCCAGCACAGGGCGCAAGTCAGGAACACCACAGAATCCACAAACACTACAGGCAAAATATACGAGTCTACAATTATCTTTTTGCCTTTGCATCATTCAATGCAAAAAATGTAGATTTACACAATAATGGACCATACGCTATGAGAATCTGTGGTCCCGCAACAGTTAAAGCAACAAGTTTAATTTCAAAGAAAACACAATTCGGTCAGGTGTATATTTATGATCATGGAGAAGCGATGCAAATGTCAACAGGCAAAAAGAAAGGTAATGTAGTATATATTCCGCAAATAACATTAGACACCAAAGGAGATCTTGATATGCCTTTCGTATTAAAATGCTTACAGTTTCCCATAAGAACAGCTTTTTCTATGACAATCAATAAATCACAGGGACAAACATTAGAAAAAGTTGAATTATTTATTAGAGAAAAAGAAACAATATTCACTCACAGGCAGTTATACATTGCCTAGTCACAATGTATCTCCAGAAACGGAATCAAAATTCAATGTGATCTTGAAGAAAAGGTCATTCCAAATATTGTTTTTAATGAGGCTTGTAAAAGTGCAGCAAATGAAACTGAGACAATTCCAAAGAAAATAAACAGCTTTTAAAATTGTATATCTAATTAACCAAACACAGGGGTTGGTGAGTGAAGCAAGCAGGGGGCGGAGCCTCCTAGTCTTATTATATTTTAAAGGTAATTTATTGTTGTTAAAAGCATACTTTAACACATTTTTATAATTAACCATGTCTGTCTGACTACTCCACTGAATGTACTCCACCTTGCCTCTTCTCACTCTTTTCTCCAAAAGCTCTCCACAGACCATTATAATATACCTACAGTACAGATCACAGCCCTTTTTCATGTGTGGAAAATAATGATGGCCACAAGTGGGGAGTCAGATAGCTAAAACAGATGTTCTAAGACTTTAAGGCCATTAAGACCTTTACCACTAGCTTGAATTAAACAAAAACTTTTTAGTCAGTGGCTTCAAAATCCTATGTGGAGTTCATAATTAAAGATTGTGTAGCAATGCACTGGAGTGAAACTAACAATCCGGTTGCTTTGCTTACTAGAAAAGGGCAAGGCTAGAATGCCAACAATTCCTTTCAAATAAATATGCTTAAATAAAATGTGCTTATTCAATGTGACAATGGTGTCTCATCAGAAGATTAAGCTCCTTTCACTGTTGAGTGCTCTTGTGTGACTCCTACTTTATCTATGAGAAGTCTACTGTCTGGGTGCCCTCTGGCTACTCCATTTCCTTCCCATATCCCAATTTATGCGAATGAAGTAATTTTGGCTGATGTTGGCGTGATCATGCCCTATGGCACACTGGCATCTCAGTCATGGTGGTTTCTTTGCACTCAGTGATGCAGTTGTAGGCTTTGGCTAAAGCGGCATCTCTCATTTCTGCCCTGTTAAGCCAGGTTTAGAAAATGGATGGATAGAGAGATAACAAATCTTATTAACATTTGCTTTTTCAAAGTCAATTTTAACAGTTTAAATGTTTTGCTGTTTGTAATACAATCAACCTCAATCATGATATTGATATTTCAGGTGAGAATATGTTTTCAAGGCCATCATAACCTTCCCTTTTGCTTCTAATTCTTCATCTGTCAGTCCCAAGTCTTATCGTTTGTATCTGCAGTGCCTGTCAAAAGTATTCACTCCCTTGGACGTGTGGACATTTTAGTGTTATACAACTTTTGAATTACAGTGGATTTCATTTGTCTTTTCTGACACTGATCAACAGAAAAAGACTCTTTAACATCAAAGTGAAATCTGATGTACCTGTCCGTAGTCAAGGGGTCTCAATTGCACCTTATCTAGAAGAGACCGACTGTGCTGAGTCAGTAATGTGGTCTACCCTGCACAATGAAGACAAAAGCAACTTTGTCAAAAGGTGACTGAAAAGCCCATGTCACAGGCTATGGAAAAGATAAATATCCCTTGGAGTCCAGCTAAATCAAACATTAAGAAATGGAAAGAGTATGACCCAGATGTAAATCTGCCTTGGGTGGACCATCCACACAAAAATGGATTGATTGTCTAGTGAGGGGGGCCATCAAGGGACCTATGAGAACTCTGAAGGAGTTACACGCTACAGTGACAGAGAATGGAATCTCATCTTGGGTGAGTGGCAAAGAGAAGGCTACCATTTAAAAAAACACACAAGACATCTCGGCTCGATTTTGACAAAGGGCTCATGGGAGACTCTGAAGTCAGCTGGAGGAAGGTTCAACTTTTTGGGCATCAATTTTTGGCATTAGCTAAACACTTCATTTGATCAAAAACACACTCGTGAAGCACGGTGGTGGCAGTACCATGCTGTGGTAATGCTTCTGTGCAGCAGGCCCTAGAAGGTTTGTGAGGGTAAAGTGATTTTAGCAAAATGCACGGAAATCCTAGAGGAAAACCTTAAGCAAAGAGTTGAATTCCACCAAAACAACAACCCAAAGCTGAAAGCCAAAACTACACAGGAATGACTTGAAAATTACGATGTTAATGTCCTGGAGTTGCAGTTCTCAACCCAACTTTTTGGATGAACTTGACAAAGGCTGTTTGTTCATAATCCCCATGTGACCTGACAGGGCTCAAGCAGCTTTGCAAAGAAGAATTGGGAAACACTGCAGTGTCCAGATGTGCAAAGCTGATAGAGACCTGAGCACACAGACTCAAGGGTGTCATGGCTGCATCTGCTAAATACTGACTTGAAGAAGTAAATACTTATGTGATCAATTATTTTGTCTTTGTAATTCCTTTTGACAGCTTTGCACAGAACTGTTCTCACTTTCATATTAAAGAGTCTTTTTTTCTGCCAAGTTAAATCCACTGTGATTCAATGTTGTACAACAATGAACTATGAAAACGTCCAGGGGTGTGAATATTATTATAGGCACTGCATACTTCATTTAGGCACATAACGTCTGCAGAACTGTTATTTTTTGTAATATCTTGAATTCATGTTTTTATTAAGTTGAATTGTATATTGAATATTGATGATTTGAGAATATTATTATTGTTTTAGTTATTTTGTATGATATTACTAAGCCCCCTTATCTATTGAAGACAGGTAATAGAATAATTTTAATAATATTTGATATCTCTTGCCCTACATGTACTCTTCCCTAATGTATCCTTGTGCGTCTGGACCTCTATTGCCCAGCGCTCCCTCTCTTGTGTGTGTTTGCCTGCTTCTCAGACTCCGTCATTTCAAGGTTTCTTACTCACCTCCTGTTTGCTTTTTGACTACCACCAGTGGTAGATGAGCCCCAATTACCTCCTGTGAAAACATCATTCACGTTCTTGTGAATACTTCCCATCATTCAAGGCGACTCTCAGTGTGCCTCCTACATCTTGACTCTTTCTCGTGTATTACAGAATGTTTTGCCTGGCTCTTCTTCTGTCGATCACCCCATCAAAGCCAAACTAGCCAATCAGACCAAAGCCAAATTGACCAATCAGAGTGTGCGATAGGACTGGACACACACACACACACAACGACACATACACACACATGCTCAGGCAGTAACATTTTATTATATAGTAGATGATTTAGTTACCAGTTTACTTTTTACTTACTGTACATTCTCCTCTGCTAATAGAATTTAGATCATTTATGCAAAGGTTTGAAGTCTTTAGAATGATTTGTGCAGTACTGTGCAACAGAACCATTTACAAGCACATCGATTACACAGACCATTTTTAATGGTCTGTAAAATGAAACAACATATAATGTAATTGATTTTTCCTCATTTATTTAAAACTTCTTCCACAATTCATGTTTCATGGTTTATGGGCTATTTGCTTTGGCACAACAATAAAAGCAATCAGTCTGGATAATACTTAGATTATTGTATGCTGAATTGTTTGCTGAATATCATGATAGTCCATCCATCTTCTAACCCTGCTTATCTGGCTCAGTGTTGATGGACCAGAGACTATCTGGTAGCTCTGGAGAATGACGTGCCAGTCCATCACTGGGCACAGCTTACACAGGACACATTTGAAATAGCCTGTAAATGTAAAAAGGTATGTAAAAGGAAAGCTGGAGTACCTGGAGGAAACACTTGACACAGAAAGTAAGCAGGCCAGGATTTAAACCCAGAACCTTGAAGCCATAAGGCAGAAGTGCCTTGCTCCTCCAGACATAGCATTTTGTCTAACAATCGTGTAAACATTTCTTATATTTAAAAATTGTCTTACCAAAGCCTTTGTGCACTGTTTTTTCTGATAAAACTTATTGCTGACAGAAATCTCCCACCAATCCAATAGTCACTTTCTCAGACAATGAATCAACTGCTTTAGTTGAATTCATCCTTGAAAATAAGCAGTTAATTTAAGATCTAGCCCAGATATGTCATTTATGATTAATATTTTCAATTTATATTATTTTGTATGTCTTTAATTAAGACATTCTTTTCCTAACGGAGTATTTTTCATACTGACAACGTACTAAGTACACTATAGCTTAACTGATAAGGCTCAGCGCTGCTTTACACCAGGAGGTCCTGTCACATATACAGTTATCAACCAATGATTTGCTCTTTAACTGTGAATGAAAATGCAAATGAAAAAAAATCACTTAAAAGGAAGATGCATTTGGCAAGTAAATGGCATTTAAATGATACTGAACTCATAATCAGACATTACAAAAAATGTTACATAAGGGCCATTTCATAGGTGTTCTTCAGAATGTCTTCAGGATTCTATATTCTAATAGGTGTGTTTTATTCATGTCACAATAGAGTTTACTATTAAAAAATCTGAATTAATTTAGAATATATTACAATAATTGTTCATACAAAAATTCTCCCAATGTCTGTATTTACTGAAACAAGTTTGTTCTTGATAATTGTTATCTGATATTGACCAATGTCTGCCTTGAAAGATCTTGCTAATGTCTAATGTTAATCAAAACTCAACAACAGAAACTGGCCAGTGAGACATGTAACCCTCAGTGTCACAGCGCTGCTGCCATAGGAGTGTAATTTCTGGCCCAGATATTGTCTGTGTGGAGGTTCTCCTCAGATACCTCTGGGTCCTTCAGCCACCTTCCCACCTTCTAAAGAAGTGAAGTTCAGGTTACCTGGTGACTCTATATTGGACTATAATGGGCCCTGCAATGAACTGGCAATAAATCCATGCCTCTGTTGTGCCCGCAGATACCCTTGATTGCATTAAACAGAATTAAAACTATTACAGTATATCATGTGAAAGACATAAACTGCATACTAACAGGAGCTTCGGCATGCTGTGTGTCTTTTAAAAGTTCTTTTTTATTTGCATTGGTTTGTTTTAAGCTATTTGGTGAGTTCCTATGTTTTTCTGTTTGAAGTGTCATGTGGTGACTGTGCTGTCCAGGAGCATTATGCCCACGTCTTGCCATGTTTGTATAAATGTGCATTTAAACCTGTATTTTGCTGGTCCTTAGCTGTTTTGTATCTTAAAGGAATACTCCACCCAAAAATGACTTTTTATATGTTACTTAGTGAGTATTGATGGCTGAAAAACAATTTTAATCTCATGTCTTAATGCAGAACAGCAATAAATAAATCACAATGTAATACAAGCCAAAGGTGATATGTGCTGCAAAACTGCAAATGATGTGGAAAAGATCCATTCAACAAAGAAGAAAAAAACAAAAACTCACATTACACGTGTTGCAGGATCTGGACTCTCTGGTGACAGTGGCTGAGAGGAGGACACTATGAAAGCTGCTATCAATTATGGACAATGAACATCACCCACTATACACCACCATAACAAAGCAGAGGAGTTTGTCTAGGGGTAGGCCGCTATCACAGAACTGCAAAACAGACAGATACAAGACATCTTTTGTCCCCAGAACCATTAGACTCTTTAACTCTTCCTAAATGTGGCAGGGGTGGTTGAGTTCTGGGCCTGATGCTCATTCTCTGCTCATAAGCTATATTAGCTATACTAGCACTGTCACTGCTACTATGCACTGCATCCAATATCTCACCACTTGGTCGTATAACCTTTTTTCATTATGTGTCACTTTAAACATGTTATTCTTTTTCTTGAATTTAAATCTATCTATCTATCTATCTATCTATCTATCTATCTATCTATCTATCTATCTATCTATCTATCTATCTATCTATCTATCTATCTATC
>JANRMT010062791.1:127702163-127713316 GCA_026402145.1 Polypterus bichir lapradei | reverse complement strand
TAGATAGATAGATAGATAGATAGATAGATAGATAGATAGATAGATAGGATCACTCTGTCATCCAAATCCAAATCATATTATGTGATATCATTTACTGTTGACTGCGGTGGATTGGCGTCTTGCTCGGGATTGGTTCCTGCCTTGCACCCTATGTTGGCTGGGATTGGCTCCAGCAGACCCCCGTGACCCTGTGTTCAGATTCAACGGGTTGGAAAATGGATGGATGGATGGATTTACTGTTGAATTCTGCTCTGTACTTGTAATATTTCTATTGCACTACTATATTGTATTGAGGACTACTTGTGTTCTGTTCTGTGTATTGTTTTTTATTTACCCCCTTTTTTGACACCCACTGCACCCCCAACCTACCTGGAAGGGGGTCTCTCTTTGAACTGCCTTTCCCAAGGTTTTATCCATTTTTTCCGAGTTTTTCTTTGACTTCTTAGAGAGTCAAGGATGGGGGGCTGTCAAGAGTCAGGGCCTATTAAAGCCAATCACTGCACTCCTTGTGTGATTTTGGGCTATACAAAAATAAATTTATTGTATTGTATTGTATCATAGATAGATAGATAGATAGATAGATAGATAGATAGATAGATAGATAGATAGATAGATAGATAGATGTCAGTAGCAGCACTAACCACTGGCCCTGCATAAAGTACACTGAATATTAATTACGTTTTAATTAAAAAAACCAATAGCAGGAAGAATAATGCTTCCCTGACAAAGGGAAATTTATTGGGCACCATTTAATTCTGACTTGTATCCTCCTAGGTTTCTATTTATTGTTTCATTTTTTAAAGTCAGAGTCCCCTGCATAGCGATGCAGTGGTATATCAGTTAGTGCCACTGCCTCATAGACTCAGTGCTCCAAATCCTCCAGACAGCCCCTTCCTGTGAGCAGTTTTCACGTTCTACCCATGTCTATTTTCTTTTTCCTGCATCTGCTTGTGTGCAGTATTGCTTCACAACTGCTTATATCACATCTCTCTGAACTTCAGAAAGAGAGCCAGAGGCCATCCTGCCACTGATGGTCACATCAGTGTAACATTTCCGGAGAGGAGTCTTCTGTACTCATTTTATGAAGTATTTTTTTAACCTTAAATTAGTATCATTTTGTCATTATTTTTACCATATTATCTGTATCCGTAGCAGATTCCATATTGCCACATGACAACATGTGATAGCATCTCCTTGATGATATCATTTTCAAAAGTCAAAACATCACACACCAATAATCCATTGTCCTAAACAGGATGCCTGCAAGTTTGCATTATTTTTTGGGCCTTTTTTAGTTACTTTGTTTCCATCAGCATTGCCTTTACCTGTACATTCAAGTTCCGTTCCAGAGATGCCACTCTGACTATTTTCTCCTCTCTTATAGTGCACTCCCTACTGTCCATGAAGCACACTCACACTCTTGTCACCATGCCCTGGACTAAGTGGTAATTTACTGTGGAGAACTGAGAATTGCAAAATCATAGTTTAGCGTTAAGAAGGCCACAGGCTCTTAATTTTGACAAGCATTCAGCAATCCAACAGCGGATAGCAGTCAATCTAATAATGGGTCTGTTGACTGAGGGTGACCAGGAGTCTCACATGAAGTGGCAGCAGAACACAAAAGATTCACACAGAAGCCATGAACTGCACTCACATCCAGACTCTGTGGTGTGCCAGGTCTCACCTTTGTGTTGCCTATGGCAGAATTTGTTAAGAAACATGCACTTTTGAAAAGTAAGAAAGTGGAGATCCCCATACTAAGTATAAATCCAGGTAAGCAAGCAAAAGTCCAGATGGTTATGTCTCACCTCATGGAGCTAAACTGCACTATAGAACAGGTAAACCACCTGAAGCTCAGCATGCTTGGGCCTGGCCAGTACCGGGATGGGGGATCAACTAGGAAGCATTAGTAGTTTTTGAGGCCATCAGGGGGCACTTACGCTGTGGTTTGTGCATGGATCCCAATGCCGCAGTGCAGTGATGGGAACACTGTGCTGAAAAAAATGGTGTTGTCCTTCAGATGAGATGTAAAACCAAAATTGTGACTTTCCTTTGAAAATCCTTTGAACAAGAGAAGTGTGTCAACGGATATTCTGCCTAAATTGCCCACCATGGCTGAGTGATTCTGACCCCCTAATCATCCCCTGCAACTAACTGTCTCTCTCATCCCTTCACCACCTAATTGCTAATGTGTGGTGAGCGTACTGGCACAAGAATGGCTGGCATTGAATGCTGCCCATTGGTGGAGGTTGAACTGCCTACCAACACCCACTGCCTACGTGAGGTGCTTTGCGTGTTTAAAAAGGCGCAATATGACATTTAACTATCTCTTATCTCCATGATACTACAAGTAGTACAGAGGATAATGTCTGCTGCTATTTATTATTCATCCACCCATTGTCTAAGCCAGTTATCCAGTTTAGCAGCTGGTGTCTCCTGGGCCAGCACATTTCAGGGTATACCCACAATTAATCTGATCTGTTCATCTTCGGTAATACCAGGGAGAAAACCCACTTAAACATGAGGGGAACTTGCTGACTAAACACAGGCTGTGCCTCTGCCCATTGTAATTATTTTTATATTAAATGATGTCATTAGTGCAAAAGTTATAATACTGAACTATTAGCATGCGGTACATGAAGACTGATGGAGAGCTTATCGCTGTTGCCTTATGGGTCCAGCACCTTGACTTTGAACTTTGTGTCCAGGCATTGTCTGTGTGTAGTTGGCACATTCCCCTCCTGTCTCTGCGAGCTTTTGTGGTCTGCACAAGTCAAGTGACCGCTCTAAATGGACCAGTGTGAGTGTGTGTTGCCCTGACTCCCTGCCTACAACCGTTTTCTGGCTCACATCAATGCTGCTGCTTAACCCCCTAGTCCCAAACTGGATTATGCGGATTAGAGACAGTGTTACACTGCAGAAAATCCCACTAAAAAGGAATTAAATTAACTATATTTTTTACCAACAAAAATCACTCATACAATTAATCATTAAAATAATATTTTTAAACAGATAAATGTATCTATATTTACATTTAATCAATATTATGCAGAGGTGGGTAGAGTAGCCAAAAATTGTACTCAAGTAAGAGTAGCGTTACTTCAAAATAATATTACTCAAGTAGAAGTAAAAAGTAGTCAATCCAAAAAATTACTCAAGTAAGAGTAAAAAAGTATTTGGTGAAAAGACTACTCAAGTACTGTACTGAGTAACTGTTTGATCATAATAAATGATTTATTTTTTAGAAATAAGACAGGGGCGGTACGGTGATGCAGTGGGTAGTGCTGCTACCTCGCAGTTAGGAGACCCAGGTTCACTTCCCAGGTCCTCCCTGCATGGAGTTTGCATGTTCTCCCCGTGTCTGCGTGGGTTTCCTACAGGTACTCTGGTTTCCTCCCACAGTCCAAAGACATGCAGGTTAGGTGCATTGGCGATCCTAAATTGTCCCTAGTGTGTGAGTGTGTGTGTGTGCCCTGTGGTGGGCTGGTGCCCTGCCCGGGGCTTGTTTCCTGCCTTGCACCCTGTGTTGGCTGGAATTGGCTCCAGCAGACCCCCGTGACCCTGTAGTTAGGATGTAGTGGGTTGGATAATGGATGACTGATAGAAAATAACATTAGAACAAGGCAGCTTGTGCACGTGCAAGAAGTCTCACTTTACCTTGACTGTCTGTTCATGTTTGGTTAAAATGTGCTTGTTCTTCACTCAGTGAAGTGATGGTTAAGCTTCAGCAGGAGTTGGCTCTCATTTTTCATGTACAGTGAAACCTTGGGTTGTGAGTAACTTGGTTTGTGAGTGTTTTGCAAGACTAGCTAAAATTTTTAATAAATTTTGACTTGATAAACAAGCGAAGTCTTGCAATACGAGTAGTCCGTACACGCTTTGTCTGCCGAGCGTCACGTGATCACAACTGAGCTGATGGTTCTTCTCTCTCTCGCTCTGGGATTGTGGGCAATCATCAGTCAGCATACCTCACTCGTATAGTCAACATCTGTAGGGCGTATACTGTTTACTACAGCATTGTGACCATGTGTGTGTGCTGTGACGTGTGAGTCCCTGTCTTGCACCCCAAAACATGAAGCTGAGTCTCAATACTTTAGCGACACCATCTTTATTCAGCTTGAAGAAAGAGGAACAGCGCGGTTATTTATTGTAACGGGATCTGCCTCTCTCCTATACACAGACACAACAGTCAGGCAGTGTCTATGCTGCCATAGTTTGTGTGTGGTCATGTGACTGGATGGCTACATCTGATTTGTGAAACGGAGTCTTGTGATTACACTATGTAACAAATTTTTATTTTTATTTTGTTCCTGGGTACAAAGTGTGTTTTCCTAACCCGTTATGCCTAAAAAAAATAGAAAATAGCTGTTGTTCTACAAAAACTTTGCTTTTGTGATCAGGACAATAATATTTTGAAATGTGTCTGTTTTCGAGAAAATTCTCGATTTGCATTCAATACTGAGTAGTCTTCTAGAATATTCTTGAACTGTTAGAATTGTCCAGAAGTTTCTAGAATTTTCCAGAATTATCTAGAACTTTCAAGAAACTTTTAGAACTTTTTAGAACGTTCTCGGACTGTCCAATAGTAGTCATACAAGTATAAAAGCACAGGTGACTCGAACCAACATTTCGGTTTATGTTATTTTTTTGATTTGATTTAGATGGCATCAAGAGGTTGCCTGCAGCCAGCAGATGCATTTTGCTACGTCTGTGGACAATTTATAAAGAGAAGAGCGAGAAAGTATTCTGTGAAAGCATGTCGTAAGATGTGCGAGGCCTACAAGGCATACTTCGGCATGCCTGTCGGGGATCAAGACAAGCCCTGGGCACCTCATTTCGCATGCGAATATTGCAAGAAAACTCTTGAAGGTTGGTACAGGGGAGAAAAGAGAGCCATGAAGTTTGCTATCCCGCGAATTTGGCGGCAACCGACTGACCACTCAAGCAACTGCTACTTCTGCATGGTGGATCCTACCAATTCGCCAAGCTGCTGAACAGGACGGAGAAAATGGCTTGGAACAGTTTCGTTGCAGTGGTTCATGACTTCCTGGGTAATCACAAGGCTGAAAACTATGTGCAGTTGCTTCAGACTCTCATAAAGAATTACGCCAAAATGGGATGCAGAATGTCTCTCAAAGTCCATATCCTTGACGCTCATCTTGACAAATTCAAGGAGAACATGGGAGCTTACTCAGAGGAGCAAGGCGAGTGCTTTCATCAGGATATACTGGACTTTGAACGTCATTACCAAGGACAGTATAACGAAAACATGATGGGGGACTGCATTTGGGAGCTTCTTCGAGAAAGTGATTTGCAGTACAGTCGCAAATCTAGAAAACCTACTCATTTCTGAACCTTTTTGAGTGGTTTTGACTGTCTTTGTCTATTTACCATGCAAGTGTTGTTCTTTATCAGACAGCATTAACGAAAAGATAAAAATTCCCTTGTTTAGTCACTATAAATACGCAATTGTCTGGGCTGTGGTCATAAAATTTGTGCTGAATGTAGTCGTTTTTCCATAGGCTTTAGACATAAGCAGTTGAAATATAGCTCTTGGAAGCCAGGAACAAAAATTGTGTTACATAGTGTTATTATTGCTACGTGTGATTGTGAAACAGTCATGCAGTAGATCCATTGGCGGCTTCTCTCTGGCAAAATATAGCGTATCTAATGGAAAAAAAGTAACGATTCCAGTGTTGACCAATGTAGCGGAGTAAGAGTAGCGTTTCTTCTTCACAAATGTACTCAAGTAAAAGTAAAAAGTATGGTGCAGTAAAACTACTCTTAGAAGTACAATTTTTTAAAAAAGTTACTCAAGTAAATGTAACAGAGTAAATGTAACTCGTTACTACCCACCTCTGATGTTATGCCAATATTACTTTAAAATGAAAGAACGTAACAGACTCACAATGCTTTATTAAAATGCTTTTCTTTTGTCTTATTGAATGGGTTTATGAATAAAATAAAAATATTATAAACTGTTTATTAATATTTTATATTTACTTACATTTAATGGCTACTCATCCACCCATGCATTTTCTTAATTCACTTATCCAAAGCAGGGCCACAGGGAAGCTGCAGCCTATTCCAGCAAGCACTGGGCACAAGGCAGGAATAATCCCTGGACGCACTGCTAGTCCTTGCAGAGTGAATGCACACACACTGACATACACACACACACACACACACACACAGACACACACACACACAACAACACCAGTCCACTGAACCTGCATGTCTTCGGCCTGTGGGAGGAAACCCCTATGGACAAGGGGAGAACATGCAAACTCCACACAGGGATGACCTGAGCAGCGAACCCTGGTCTTCTTTGGTTTGAAATTGTTGTAAAATGCATTTTATATACCGAGTGAAATAGTTTAATTTATATTTATGAAATAATTTTAATTGTTTGCTGCCTTAATTTTACTTTGTTGAACTTAATAGCTGTCAGTCATGTAACTGTTGTCACACATGGGAAGTAGCTAAAGATGGCAATCCCACACCGGACCAGGGGGTGGCAGTGTGCACTAACCCTTTCTTTTTTTCTCCTGCAGATCACCCCAGCCTGTCAACTTCACTTTTGTTTCTGGGCCCGATGACAATACTTCCGACTTTGTCACTTCCTCCAACGCCATTTTGTTAGCCTTGAATCAGTTCTATTTAGGACTCAAGTCTGTAAAGACCTACTGATGATTTTTGCTCTTTTTCCAGCCAAATCTTCAAGGACACGGGGTGGCTACCTCAAACCTTTTTCTGTGCAATTCACTTTTATTCACACCATTAAATTACGTTTTCATTTTTAACATTTTTTGCTATACCCTGAGTATATCTGATATTTTAAACAGTTCCTGAATGATTTGAACATGTGATACAGCCGAGTGCGACTTCTTCTAAAATAATTGTCAATTGATGAAGATTTACTTGTCCTGTGATGAAGTTTAAAGTATGTAGTGCCTGTTTTGTGTGACTAAAACCCACTACTTTAATCTGATCATCTCAAACTGCTTTTGTTTAACACAACATTTTTTCATGGTTGTTGAATTGTCTGTGGTTCATTTCTCTTCTTCAAGACCTTTTAGGTGCATTGGCGTATACTGCGAAAAGCACCAACTATGACAGCCATGTGTGACTGTCCACATGAAACAACTCATCTCCCAGTGGAGTGATTTGGCTGAAAATTAGAACTCTTATTCTTTAAGAAAATTTGTCAGGACAGTTCAGTTTCCAGGTTCTGGTATCTCGCACTGTACTCATGTTTAGGTGCGTTCATATACTATGCACAAAGCACCCAAAGTGAAATTCCATGTCTGTCTGTCTGCATGAAACAACTTGGCCCCCCATAGGACAATTTTGTTGTGGCAGTTATTCTTCAAAGAAAGTTCTCAAGATGGCTCAATTTTCATTCAGATATTTCCAACAGATCATGCTGTACAAAATTTTAAAATTTCAAATCTCTCTTTGAAAAGTATTGGTGAATTTCCACACTTATCCATCTTAAAATGGGGGAACTTTCTGTGCGACTTTAACTAGGAATTATTTTAGTGTTTCAATTTTACTTTGAGAGTGGTCTGAACTTGTATATTTTGTAAATTTTCCTCTTTGACTCATCTGTCAGCCACTTGGATGCCCAATGCAATTGAATCAAACACTCATCAGGGCTGTCTTACCAGCATCACAGACAAGTAGTGCCTTGGAGCCCCTCTTTTGAAAACAGAACAGAAACATACATAGGCATCAGAAGCATCATGGGGCCTGACGCTCCTGGTGCCCCTGGCCAGTACTCCTTGCGCCCATTTGTTAAGATGACCCTATGCCTTCTGCTGCTGCTTTTGGTAAATAAACTAATAGAGCACAAAAAAGTCACATCTCTGGAAATAAATGGAAGGAGAAGCAATTATGACTGAATTGATTGAACAATATTATCTGCAGATTATTATCCATCCATCCATTATCCAACCCGCTATATCCTAACTACAGGGTCACGGGGGTCTGCTGGAGCCAATCCCAGCCAACACAGGGCACAAGGCAGGAAACAAACACCAGGCAGGGCACCAGCCCACCGCAGGGCACACACACACACACCCCAAGCACAATTTAGAATCACCAGTGCACCTAACCTGTTTGGACTGTGGGAGGAAACCGGAGTACCCAGAGAAAACCCATGCAGACACAGGGAGAACATGCAAACTCCATGCAGGGAGGACCCGGGAAGCAAACCCAGGTCTCCTAACTGCGAGGCGGCAGCGCTACCCACTGCACCACTGTGCCGCCGCAGATTATTATTGTAAAGAATATCAACTTGCAGCTAAATGGTGTTTGAACAAGAAAATAACATGGGAAAGGTGCAGTTGCCCTAAGTGATATAAACATAGGGCAGGTTTAAAAATGGACAGTGGCATCATTTGGGGGGCTTCAGTGACCTATGCCCCTGATCTTTCAGTCTCAGATTTACACAAACAGTCATGGAAAGTCCCTGATCTTCTTGCCCATTGCGCACAATTTGTATTCCTTTTATACAAAAAATTGGTTCTTTTCCAAGTTCTTACTTATTGATATAATTTTAACTAATATTAATAGCTACATGGGGAGTTTATTTCAGTTCCTTTCCTCCTTTCATAGGGTAATATTGATAGTAAGTTTAGGTTAGTATTGGTCATTCTGTATTAATAGATATTTTTCAATTGCTAATTATTGGATACTTCTCTTTTGGGTAAACTTTCAAAAGTGCTATGTTTAAGAAAATTGAACAGCAGTTAGTCACAGACAGTTCACCACTACCACACATCAATTGAATTGCAATCTGCAGTGGATTAAATCCATTGAATCACCACAAGCCTGTTGTTTATAATGTTATTGTAAAGTGATCCATTGTAATGTAGTCTACTAGCACATGTAATTGCACGCTATTATCACTATTACTTTTGAATATGACTCATTGCTGCAAAAATACTTAATAAATCAAAATGTAATAACTGACTCTTGGATAAAAGTATTAAAAAAAGTGAAACGCTCTAATTTTTATATCAATTAACTTATTTGCCGAACACACCTAAATGTTGTGCCATGCATACATTGTCTCACTTGTTGAAAAGCAATGGCAAAATTACAAATTCACCTCCCTGTGTGACTTTAAGTATGAATTAGTTACCTTGACAGAGGTCACTACAGCTTGTATATTTTTTTATATTTTTTGTTTACTTGTTTGTCAGCAGCTCCTTACAGCAAACCAGTGAATCACCTGCAGTTGTGTGCACTGAACCAACACACCTTTCTGCAAGACATGGAATGGGGCGGGGCCTCGTTGTATACTACCAGTCTGGCTCCTCCTCCTCCGCCCCACCCTGCACTTATCCCTACAGCCATGTGGCATTGTGTTCAAACCTCAGTCATAGCAGCTCACTCCTCCTGCTCATTCAAGTCAAAGCAGGTAAGTGACATAGTGTTCATTTCTATAAAAGTAAAATAAAAACAACCTAACTTATAGTACGTACTGGAGAAATATATGAAAGATGGCTCTATGACACTTTATGCTACAGTGACTAAACGTGAACTCAAAAATTCCATTACACTATAAACAACCTCATGGCTGCATTATCTAAAGATTATAATATTTAATATTTCTCTGACACTAGGTTATTGGCAAAGTGCCACATTAATCTATCATGTTCAGATGCAGCCAATTTTAGCTTGAGAGA
The DNA here is from genome assembly GCA_026402145.1 of Polypterus bichir lapradei. NCBI lineage: Eukaryota > Metazoa > Chordata > Cladistia > Polypteriformes > Polypteridae > Polypterus > Polypterus bichir. The sequence continues at coordinate 127,703,621 of JANRMT010062791.1, read as the reverse complement.
CTTCAGCACAGATTTTAAATCTCCACTGGGTACTTTTGTGAAAAAAATATGCTTAAGAAATTTGAACTACAATTATCTACAGATCCTCCACATTTTAACAACTAACAACAGCGCATGAATCTTTTAATCACTTGAGCTGGAATCTGCTGTCTATGAAAGCAACTTGAGCCTTGAATATTATAAAACAGTTTTTGTGCACTACCAATACGTATAATTACATATTACAAAAATAAATATTGTGATAATAAATCTTTGCTTTGGTCTGCACAGTGAGTGACCGGTGGGCACCACAGTGGCAGGCCATTAGAGCATGGTGTATAGTAAGGTGGTGGCATGGCAGTACAATAGTTAGCACTGCTGATCCAGTGTTCTAGGTTCAAATCCAATGTGGAGCATGTGTAGGTTTACCTTAGGGTACTGCTGCAAAAATATGCAGATTAGATTACCTGGCAATTCTAAATTGCCATTTTGCATGGGTGGGCCCTGCATTAGTCTGGCACCCAGGTCTGGGCTGGCTACTTTCTTGGACCTGATGATGTTGGGACAGGCTTCGGCCGCCCATGAGTCTGAAACAGATTAAGTGTGCCAGAGAAGGTGATGATTTGTAACTGTGAAAGGAGTTTTGCAGCTGTGTATGTTCATCAGACTGTTACATGAATAATTCTGAGCATCAATAACAGAAAGGGCACTCCTGACAAAAATTATTGGAAACAATAATGATTATTAATTTCTTTCCTTTTTCTTCAGTTTAAAATGTAAATGATTATACAATACATTATCAATGTTTATCATGATGTGTGGCCACAAATTACAGAGCTGCATATCATTTTTATTATCTGCCTTGATGTGTCCATATGCAGTCATCATTGAAGCTGCTATTACATCCTCACAATGGTAAACCAGTCACTCTTGTGCAGTACAAACAACTCAATCACTATGTGATGTAATAACTTGCTCTTTATTTATTACTTAGATAATGCTTAGCAATAATGGGATTATCGTCTCACAATCCATGTTACTTAGAAAACGGCCTTTTATTTCATGTGCTGGAAATGGAAAACATTTTTTTTAATTAGCAAGTAATAAGACAACTGGCTCCTTAATAAGAAAGATTTATAGTTGCTGCCTTTGTGCTGGTGACAGACGGCACTCCTTGGCTTGGAAAATGTTCCTGTTTTTGTGCCTCATTGCTTTTCTGCTAATCATTAACAGCTCTAAATAGAAACATAATTGGAAATATACTGTATACTGTGTACACCAAACCCAAGCTCCAACATCTCCCACAAACGATGATATCCAGCCAGCTACAGAGAGTAGAAGGAGAGCTGCTAACCTTAAAATCAAGGCCATCAAACCTGCTTTGTATTTGAGGTGTGGCCGGAGAAATCAAGAAACAGATACAGATAGATAGATAGATAGATAGATAGATAGATAGATAGATAGATAGATAGATAGATA
>JANRMT010062791.1:127686884-127701879 GCA_026402145.1 Polypterus bichir lapradei | reverse complement strand
ATAGATAGATAGATAGATAGATAGATAGATAGATAGATAGATAGATATTGATCTCAGGAAGAAGTTGCAGCCCACCCATATTAGCAGAGGTCAAGTAAATAAAAAATGATACTCAGTTCTATTGGGTAAAATCAAACTAGGTATTAAAATTAATATATTAAAATAACAGAAAAATGTTAGAGCTGGATGAAAAGAGTTCCACTAGCATACCCAGAAGACTATAATTGAATTGATTGATTTCTAATTCTGGTTTTAGATCCCACATCTGGATTTTGTCAATAGGGTTTGTGATCCTGAATTGAGTTTAAATTAATGCAAATGTTATTGGAAAATTAAATCTGGAGCCTAAAAGTTCAAAAGATACAAACAGATTATGAATATAGAAATCTCTAAATGTCCCAACCCCAAGTGTCTTCCATAGATTGAAAACAATGCTGTTTAAGGGAGGGTAAGATAAGAGATTCTCATGTATCGGGGCAACAGATAGCAGCTTCTCTGCCTTACAATGTGTCCTTCATTGGTTCCATATCTTTGATATATTGTTAACCACTGGGTTCCTGACAAACTGACAACAATTAGTGTTGACTGGAGCACAGAGCAGAGCATTCAATAAGATTTGTTTCCATTGCTAATCAATGAAAGTTAGTTATTGCCATGCCGCCTTCTGAGTTACATTTCTGTAGGGTCACCTTTTTATATGTGTCCATTTTGATTTCCAGATACTGTAATTGATGCTACGATTGAGTGTTAACTTCTTAAAGGAGGATTTCTTGATGTATATACAGAAGAGGTATAGACGCTTTGAGAGGATATTCAGTTTAAGTATATTGACAAATTAAGACAGAAGAAGAGCCATCTATTAACAACATTGTTAGATATATGTTGATACTTCTGTTTTTTCCACAATCATCTCTTTATGGTTTGTTTCTTTCAATTATTTTGTTAATTGATTTTCCTATTGAGAAATTATTACATCACTCCAGTGGTCCAGGCCATTCAACTCTATGTGCTGCTATCTGCACAGGAACCTCATGTAACTACAATATGCAATACTGTTAGAACATATTTCATAAGATCAAAAAAACAAAACTGTGTGGCACGGTCATGCAGTCATTAAAATGGCTGCCTCACTGATCCAGCATCTTGTGTTTGAATCTTGCTGTTTGTGTGAGGTCTGCATGTTCTACCTGTATTAACGTGTTTTGTTTCCAAGACACAAGGACATGCACTTGGTCTAGTGAAGGTGTGTAGGAGTGGGTCGTGTGAACAACTGGTGCTCCATTCATGGTCAGTTTCTGCATGGATAGTTCTGCTCCCCAGAATTCTGAAATAAATTAAGTGGGTTTCAGAATATCTATTGAAATATAAAATGTCTGGGCCGCAAACAAGGAGCATTGAAATTTTGAAAATATTGCCACGCTGGCACAGAGATGGCAGAAAGTATCTTAAATCAGGAGAGCAGACCAAATATAAAATATTGATTCACACCAGTGTAGTCCAGTGACTAAACTTTAGGATATAATAGAGAGGGACACAGTGTCATGGTGGTATAAAAGTACATCAGGCATACTGAGAAATGTTCCGTGGAGGAACAAACTAGCCCAACATGAACAGTTTCAGAAGGAAGCACCTTAGATTAATATTTTGCCACTTACATGCTACTGTAGCACTAAAATGATTCATATAGGCTGCTGTGAAAATGACCTGCCAGTAATTGCCTGCTGGTTGGTGCTTGCCAAGGAGTCAGTAAATTACTTGCACCACAATTTACATTGCATCTGAACAATTTTACAGCATTCTGATTAGGAGAAAGGTAAAGATGGAAAACACGTGTTGTGCTGCTTGCTTTGCATGCATAGACTGCACACCAGGAGAATCACTCACTTCTGTTCCACAGGGCGCCAGTGCTACTGTTATTGTTGATTGTCCGTGGATGGAAGATTGGCAGCTGGTTTCAGGCAATTTCTTTCCTAAACTAAACTTTAAAGCAGCTAAAATCCAATAATAAATCCCTTTCATGTCCAGTGAGAAAGCCGACGTGGTCAGAATCTGGAGAAGCCGCCTAGACCTTTCACGTTCTTTTTCCGATCTGACAAAGCCCAGCACATCCTGCTTTTGGACAAATGTCTTGAAATTGAATATGAGCTTGACTGGTGATGAAGAACAGCTTGAGAACAGCAGCTGCATTAGGACAGACGCTAGCTTGCCGCTCTGGCACATTCGTATGGTACTGATAGGCATGACACCAGGATCTGACACTCACTGTTATGACTTTGTAATTGATATTCCAAATTTGGGCTAAAATTCAAACACTTGGCAGCAGTATGGCTTCTTGTAAACACAATCCAGCTGTTTTCCTAGCACGGTCTCCACTCATCAAATCTATTAATGTTATTATATTCACAGACTGATAAAGCTGGCCTCCATCAACAGTTTTTGTTTTATATTGTAGCCCCCTACCTTCTACATACAAACCTGTTCACCTTCACTCAGTTCACCTTCCACATCTATTTAATATTTTCTTGTCTCTGCTTATCTTATTTATCCCTTGTTGGACCCATAATCTGTGGGCTCGGACCCCCTGTTTATTTTATAGACACTCTCATATCATGTAACCTGTATTGACTCCATAATTGCTGCATATATAAAATGTGATGCCATGGTGCTGGTAGCCTCCTAGTCTTGGGGGTATTCAAAATGAACATTTACTTACCATTACCTTCTATCTACAGAATCCTTTGATTAGCTTTGGCCACAGCTTTTTGCCAGAATCTACTTGAGTCTGAATTTTTGATTCTCATTTTACCATCGGTCAACATTTCTCTTTTTGGTTTCCTGGTAGTAAGCCCATGCAAGTTCTTTTGACCACTTTCCTTCCTTTGGATCTGTTCCCCTGTGGTCCTTTATATTTTCCACCTTTTAAGGGGAACCCTTTGTCCCTCCATAGACACAATACCACTTCCCAAACACACGTGCATTAAGTTAATTGTCAACAGGCCCGTGGTGGACAAGTGGGATTGTAGTAATCAGTGCCCTTATATATCAGGCCAATTGGGCTGATTCTTGGCTACTTCACTCTAAAGGGTCTCAGTGTCCAATTCTTTCGGTTCTGGGACTGCATGCAACCACTTAAAAATATCAGAGGGTAATGATTAGCCCTTTGTCCAGTTTGCTCAGCCCCGCTTTTAAATGGCCAACACATGAGTCAGCATATCTTTAATCATCCTGCAAACTCTTCATGACATCTCTGGTACGTTTTGGGTCTTCTGCCCTGTAACGTTGCAGAGGAATTCTCCCTCCTAGGTTGAACTTCATAGTCTCTTTACGTCACACATATACCAACAGGAATTGCCACTCTCTAGTTCAGCTCTTTGTCCAGTACGTTTATTTACGTCCACATTGCCAGTTCAGGTTTTCTTTCTCTCCTCAGGCCTCATCGAGCCCCATGCTGGCTTCTCTCTGTGAAAACTCCTAACCCAGCAGGCACATTCACAGTTAAATGTGAGCAGAAAGAAGGATGTAGATCAAGCAGGATGTTTAAGAGTGTCATCTGACCTTGACTGAAGCCAATCTCTTTTTTCATTTGTGTGATTTATTGCCGTGGTAAGACGTGTTTGGCCATGACAGTTTCGGCTTTTCATTCCACTGATATATGGAGTGAATAAGCATGGCTTTCGGATGGGTGCAGGAATCCACCACTAGTTAGGCTTATCAGATGGTAGAGGATTCACTAAGAATTCAATGTTTCAGTGCATTAAAAGTATGGAGATGCAGTAGACCTTTTGAATTCGAAACTAACAAATGTAAAGAGAAGAGTCAAGTGTGAAGAACAAAAATGGAGCAGTCTCTGGGTTAAGCATTACCAGTGTCAGGAAATTCAGGGGTTTGCAAGCAAAAAGCGAAAAGATCAAAGAATTTTTGGAACTATCTGTCTCCCGGCTTAACAGGTCATCCTGTTATTTTTTAATTTGTATTCCTTTAATTATGTTGTTGTTTCCTATTGTATTTCTCTCCTCAAAGATCTGATCACAAGAAAATTGTAATAGGCAACAGATTTACCAAGCAGTTTAGTCTTCATAAACATCAATTAAGAGAATAATGCTTACACAATGTGACAGGCAACCTCAGCCATCACCTGACCGGGGCGGCACCTGGAAGGAAGGTCCCGGGGAGAGAGCATCTGCAAGGCACTATCTTGAATGGGACACTAGAGGGCAGCCCTCCTGGGTGGCTGTGGCACCACGGATTCCTGCAGGGCATGCCAAGACTTGGATTATGATACAGACCTGTTGAGATCCGTGAGGTCTGCCACGGGGAGCTGCAGAGCAATTCACTGGATTTCCACCACACCTGGGAGTGATTCCAGTCAATCCTCATGAACCACATGGAGCACACCCAGGTGCTGAATAAAAGGAGCTGCCTCACTCCATTCTGGGAGCCAGAGTCGGGAGGTGGAGGACAAAGCTTGCTGGAAGAGGAGTGGAGTCGGCAGAGAAAAAGAGAAGAAAGAAGACGAAGAAGAAGAAGGGACTGAGCATTACTGCTGGTGCTTTTGTACTGTGCTCTGTAGTGGGGAGCAGGAAAAAGCGCTGCCCCATGAGAAATACATGTGTGTTGTCTTGGACTTGTGTCTCTGTGCCTGTCCGGGTTTGGGGAGCTGTACACCCCCCGGTATTCCACAACCGTTTTTGTCATAATGTATCTTAAAACCCATCCAACCACTTTATGAAGCTATGATTTTTAGCTTAAATTATACTCAGGATCATTCATTACTGCAACAAGATGCTGGAGGAAACTTGTTATGTGTCCATCAAACATTTTTGTTATTTGAGATTAAGGTAATGTGCCTGCATCAGCACATTGTTGTATGTGATGGGCAATAAGAACCTTCTTCAAAATGGCTAAATATGGAGCGAAAAGGCAGCCAGGAAAGAAATGAAATCTGTTTAGAAAGTGGGAGAAGAAGAGCCACAAGTAAGAAGGAGCTAACTCATGAGGGCAAAGGTAAAATGGAAATATCAAGAGCAGTACTTTACTAAGTATGTCCGGTACCTTTGTATTAGTAAGATTCTACATACTAGCTTACTATTAGATTTCACATTGCATTTTCATTATATGTATTCTTGTAGAGCAAGCTCTGCACGAGCGAACACATTTTACATGTGTGTGCGCTGAAGTGAACATTAGCTCAGAAAATGTAGTTTGCATTAAGCCAGTTTGGCTCCTACAGAAAATGAGCACAACAATCAATCAGTCAGTAGTCAATAGTAACCACACCACAATAAATTCTCAAAGAAGCAATATTGTTTTCAAAATTACATCACTTCCCAGCTTGAAATAAGCATTTCATTGTGAATGATTGATTATTCATTTGCAATTCTATCTCATTTTCTACTTTCATTCGTTTAATTTGATGTATACGATATGGTGCATTCAGCTGCTCGCTTTGTACACTAGTCATGTTTTATTTTATTATTGTTGTTTTTGCAATTACATTTACTGTACTTAGGTGGTAGTGCACAGCGTGATTGTTTTTGTTGCCAGTTTTGCATGAAAGGTTATTCAATTATCATTCATTCAGACACTGTTGCAAAGGGAAATTTTTAGAAAACCAAAGTAAAGTTCTTGCTCAAAACAAAATGTCCCAGGAAACATTTGGTTAATCTAATACCTTAAGTAAACATACAATACCATAGGACGCCTGGGGAGAAGCATGCAGCAATAGGTCTAGGGTCTCTGTCCTACATGATGTTGTTCTTTGACTGTAACTCTTTAACATCATTTTGCCCACCAGCCTGGAGTCAGAGCTCAGAGACGTTGGTCTGAGCAGCTCCATCTGTGGCTGAGTGTTTAACATTTTGACAAATAGACCCTAGTCAGTGAGGACAGGCAACAAGTACTCCTCCACGCTGTTCACCAACATCGGCATTCTTCAAAGCCCACTGCTGTACAGTCTATTCCGCTATAAGTAAAACAGTATCATCAAGTTTGTGGACGACAGCACCGTGATAGGCCTCATCAGCATAAATGACAAGCCTGTCTACAGGAGGGAGGTAAATGACCCGATAGTATGGCACCTCTCTTAGAATGTCAACAAAAATGGAGATCATTGTTGAGTTTAGAAAGAACGAAAGAAGTCACACTTCACTCCACATCAATAGCCCCTCCACGATCCAGTCCGTCAACAGCTTCAGGTTCCTGGGTGTCCAGATCACCGACTCTTTTTGCTGAGGGGGCTAAAGAGTTTTAGAATGAAATGAACTTGTACCATTCCACTATTGAGAGTATCCTGGCCAGATTCATCATGGTGTAGTTTGGTAATCTGACTCTCAGGATCACAAACATCTCTAAAGGACTGTGTACACAACTTCAAAACTTATAACATTGACTCCATCAGAGATCTGAGGAGGGCTGAATCCATCCAGCTCATCCCCTATTTTCACTTCTGACTTCCGGAAAGCACTAGGACAGGGGTGGCGAACTCCAGGCCTCGAGTGCCACAGTGGCTGCAGGTTTTCATTCTTATCATCTTCTTAATTAGTGACAAGTTTTTGCTGCTGATTACTTCTTTTAATTGTTCGTAATCTTTTAAACTGCTCGTAGAAAGAACAAAAAAACAACAGTTTTCGAAATGTGTGCTGTGGCAGAATGAGAGCAGCAACAAGCCATGGAGTTAAATAACGGGTTTAATTAACAGCAAGAATTGGCTTCTCATTAGGAAAGTGATTGGAGTGAAATTGGTTGGAGTTTGAAGCCCCAGTTTAGCTGGTCATCTGTTAGCTCGTTTCACGTCTCATTTCTGCTTGGCTGTCATTTAATGAAGAAAGGAAGGAATCAATTCAGGGGGCTGAACTCTTCTAACAGGGCTATTAAAGTGATGGGGAAAATGTTAATTAGCAGTGAAAACTGTTCACTGATTAGGAAAAGGGTTAGAATGAAAATCTGTAGCCACTGCGGCACTCCAGGCCTGGGGTTCGACACCCCTACACTAGGAGATCTTTACCACTCACTCGAGCTTCTTCAGGGAGAGCTTCTTTCGCCAGGACATAAGGTCACTGGACTCACAGTAACATTACCCAGCCTGCTCTGCACTGTGCACTGTACCAACCTGCTGGTTTATTTGCAATTGTACTGTACGTTACATGTGTACTGCCATCTCCTTTTTTCAATTTTTACTGTTAATACAATCTATGTGTACAGTTCCATTTTGCATTTTTTACTCTTATTTATTTATTGTATTAATGTATTTATACTGCAACTAAAAGTAAAATGTTATCCACAAGAGAAGCAACAGATTAGTTACTACACATCTAAGTAGGTGAAAATGTTCTGGGAAATCCATTAAGGATACAGGGAACAGCTTTATGCATTAATGAGTGAACTTTGTGCATGCCAGGTTTTTGACTAATATGAAAGTATATGAGATCCTGAACTTGACCTAAACCTGCCTCCATTGGACAAAGGGTTACAGGTGTGTATTGAATTCAGAGCCATGCAATTTAAAAATCACATAAACCTCCAAATTATATTAATATGTGTAATATGCAAAAATACGGTGCATGAAAACAAATCAGAAAACTAAAATATGAGAATGCTCTTAGAACTGCATCAAAATTTATTTATATAGCAGATTTTCATATACATTAAAATGTCTGTATACACTTAGATGTATAGCTATACAAAGAATACAGTATATATTGTCACACACGTGCGATTGGGAGACAGCTGAAAGGCCTAAATGATAGCAATTCCACACCAGACCAGGGGGCAGCAGGGTGCACTGACAGCCTCTCTCAATCTCTTGAAGACCATCCACAGGAAATCCCGCAGGGTACTGGTGTCAGTGATGACATCACTTCCGGTCCCAATTATGTCACTTTCGGTTCCATCCTGGTCACTTCTGGGAATCACAGATCCTGTCGACTACACCACTGTCACAAGAATGAGTCTTAGACATCACAAAGGTTTAGGGCAGCCACCTGTATATTGTCGAAAGGCTGCAAAATAGATTTAAATTGAACAGAGATGTTCACAGAATCGAGTCCAAAACAGAACTGAAGTTATTGAGACAAGATGGCGGCTTTAAAAGCCAGTCAAGGAAATTCCGTCATCTGGGCGGAATCGGAAGTGTGGCATCGTTACCCTGCGGGATTTCCCGTGGATGGTCTGCAAGAGATTGAGAGAGGCAGTCAGTGTACCCCGCCGCCCCCTGGACTTGCTATCATTTAGGCCTCTCCGCTGTCTCCCAATCACACGTGTGTGACAATATATATATTATTTAAACTGTTTTTGCATTCTTGCATTGAGACTCACCACTATAACACACCATGGTGGATATCTTACTTAAGGGCAAGCCTGACAAACACAACTTGTTTACATTTTGATTGCAAGGGAAGGCTGAGATTTAGCAAAAAAATGATTTTTTAACAAAAGAAATTAAAGTATAAGTTTGGCATTTTTTGAGTGAAAGTTATTTCTTCACAATCAAGGTATATATTAGTCTGGCACATGAGTTTGCATTCTAAAGTCAAGCATATTTTATAAATTAAAAAAAAATTAAGTAACTAGCCCTCTCTAGTGTTTATAATAGGGGTGAAGGGTTCTTTTTTACAGAAAATCATGAAAGTTATGGAATGTGTTCATTTTTTAAGCCAAAAATGTTATTAAGTATTTATTCATGTCTTTAGATTTCACGCTTATTGCAAAACAGCATATCAGAGTCATTTTAAGAAGGCATAAAAGCAAAATGCAAATAATTTTTGAGAGATTCAGACATTTTAGACGGAGACTGCTTGTACTCTTAACTCCACCAGCTGTCCTTTCTCTATGGTTCCCTTTTAGCCCCCAGGATGTGGATTCATCTCGAAAACTATTCACCAGTACTTTGTCATTGTCAATACAGCAGCAGCAGTTCTCAAACCGTTATAGAGTGTGACCTCATTTTAAAAAAAAAAAATAAAAATACTCCACTTATATTCTGCTGCAGGCTTCTAACTAGATTTTTTTCAAAACTTTGATGGTGTGAATGAACCTTACGACTATACAGCACTATGTGTGACCTATGCACCGAATACCATTACATTTTAACAGAAAAGAGGTTTGTGTTTTTTAACATTCAAATTTATAACATAAAGCCTCCAGATGACAGCAAAAACTTGACCCCCATTTCTTTCTGAGGATCTTAATGATGTGAAGTTAAAAGAACACAAAACTATGGAAGCCGAGAGAGGACGTGCAATATTGTTATTTTTTTAATTGTTTCCTCGAGATAATGGACTAATTTTATCGAGATCTCAAGAAAATGAACTTTGTTTTCTCGAGATAACGGAATAATTTTATTGAGATTTCGATAAACCAAAAGATCTTGTTTTCTCGAAATTATGAAATAATTGTATCTAACGTTTAATGTTTAGCTTTTTGAAGCCAAGTCCTGTTTGAAATGCCAGAAGAGCAGAACTATATTGATCAGCGCGTCACATTTTTGTTCAATCAAGGGCTGACACAAACTGAAATATGTTTATGCCTTAGTTTAGAAAATAATAACGTTAATGTCCGTCATTTAAGAAGACGGTTAGCAAGACTTCAGCTGTATAGGCGTCACAATCTAAGTGAGCCTGATGCCAGGAGCAAAGGTTAAGTTTTGTTTTCTTGTGATTGCAATAAAATTATTTCGTTATCTCAAGAAAACAAATTTTTTTTTTTTCGACATCTCGATAAAATAATTCCGTTATGTTTCTCGAGATCTCGATAAAATTAGTCTGTTATCTCGAGGGGATAATTAAAAAAAATAATATTGCACGTCCTCTCTCGGCTTCCGTACAAAACAACAGGGACTATGTGATTACAATTCATTTCAAATAGCAAAAGTAGCACTTTAAATATGAATAACATCAAAATGCAAATAGTATATACAATATGCAAAATGTTCTCCAAGTTTAAAGTGCCCACTTAAGTTGTAAAATGAACAGATCAACCAGTTGTGGCGGAGGGAGGCCTGGAGGATTGAAGGACCGGGAGAGAGACCTGCCCCGGGACATGAGAGGGCAGCCCCCTTTGGTTTGCATTGGGGTGCCTGGACAATTCCGGAGCCCTGGACTGCAGCACTTCTGCCGCACCAGGAAATGCTGCAGGAAGGTCATCAGGGAGCACCTGGAGCACATGTGGGTGCAATATAAAAGAGCCCGACTCACTCTGTTGGGAGAGCTGGAGTCAGGAGGTGGAGGACAGAGCTTGTGTGGAGGAGTGAAGGCAGCAGAAGTAAAAAGGTAGAGAAGAAAAGAAAAAGAAAGAAGGGACTGTGCAGGAGTGTTGCTGGTGATTTCTGCATTGAGCTGTGAAAAGGCAAAGGAAAGAAATAAAAGTGTGCTTTTGGGACTTGTGAGTCTGCGTGTCTGTCTGTGTTGAGGCTGAATGCCCACACAGTATAAAACGGAAAGAAAAATGACAAATTATTATAAGTACAGCCTACTGACGGCATGAATGAGCCTGTAGCTTGTTCTCATGGCCTCCTTGGCTCATTCCATTATTTGTTTTATTGTTATTTTGATGTCACTTCACTGCTTTAATCTTTTAACATAACTAAATATCTAAAATGTATGAAATGTTACATTCATACATGAAGCCTCCATTCGCAGATCATCTGGTATTTGATGACCACACTTTCACTAGATTATGATCACCAAGATTGAAGACAACTATTTCAGAGTACAACAGCAAAGGAGACAGACATTGCTAAAAAAAACAAATGACCTGTCAAATAGGTGAGCTTGGGGTGTGTCACTCAGGATTTGGATCAACTTACCTTATGGGGAAGTGTTTAGATGTAACTCTGCCACTAACCTGAATCGAGGAGCACATTCTGAAGGAACTGGGACGTCACGTCCACCTAAGCCAACCAACTCTCCACCCTCTTCTGCTTCCGCCTCTAAATAAGATCACGTGATCCTACCAACCCCATTAGATCAGACCTGGACTCTGAAGAGAGGAGCCCTCCAAAACAAGACCAATCTGACGTCATTATTAACCATCTGTTTTGTCATCCTGTCTTTGCCTAGCATCTTTGGACAAATATAAGGGACAAGCATGGCAACCCAACTGTTTTTCTGTTTACGTTGTGACTTGTTTACAGGCCGTAAATAAAAATGCAATAAATATCAACTTAAATAAATGTTAAATATAAGCTTGCCACCTGCATCAGACTGTATGTGCACCTGAGCTATGGACAGTCACTAATCCTGATCGGCTGACTGGTGTGCAGGGTGTTCAGCCACAGGTCCAGTCAAGTCAATGACAATCAGAGAGTTAACATTTTAATAGCTGGGGATTAAAAGCTATTTCTGGTCAGCTGGTATGATATTTTATGCTATGACACTGATTGTTGGATCACAGAGAGACAAGTTTGTTAATGGGGTGTGGGGTGGTCTAAGAAAATGGCACTGCGAATATGTACTCTAAATAATAAAAATTGTGGTTTTGAACATGCTTCTTAATTATTATGATCTGACTTACAGTTCATTCAGTCAGGCTATTAAGATTTATGCAGAATTATGCAGAGGCCTATAGGTTCTCACATTTGTAAGTGACTTACTAAAAGTTTTAAGTTAATAAATATTAAGAATGTACTCACATGCACTGCTGTATGCAGAAACTGAATAAAGACCAGGGCTCGATTTTCTAGTAAAAAGCAGTTTAATTGTTCCTTTCTGTAAAGTTGCTATCTTAAAACCCAGCTGTCATCATTCTATATAAAAGCGGTCAGGATTGTCCTTCCGTCCCGTGAGTGCTACGCAGGCGCGGAGTTTCATACACGCCCCGTCCTTTTTGCAATGCACGATGGGATCTGTAGTTTCGTTTTTCCAGGTAAAAGATGATTTTCTACTCCAGACTGTGCAAGTAGCACGGAGTTTCACACACGCCCCGTCCATTTTGCAATGCACGATGGGATTTGTAGTTTCGTTTTTCCAGGTAAAAGATGATTTTCTACTCCAGACTGTGCGATATCTTCTTCTTTCTTACTATATAAAAGCGGTCGGGATTGTCCTTCCGTCCCGTGAGTGGAAAGCGTAGCGGTATTCCGCATATCACAGACTTACTACTTGCAGCTTGCAGTACGAAGCGTCATGATGTGAGCAGAGTTCCGGTGCTCCCATCGTTCCCTTGCTTTTGTGCGCGATGCGCTGGAAAAATAGGCAAAATTATGTCTCTGAAAATAATTAATGTTGATGGAGTACAAATGCCTCACCGCATAGTAAATATCAGGGGGGTTCAAAAGGGCAACCTCAATATAGAAAAAAAGTTTAAATTTCATCACAAAAATAACAGAAATTACGAGTATTAAAGTAATACCGCTCAAATGCAATATAACCAAATTAATGAGTTTGTATAAAATATCAAATTGATCTACATATTGAATTGCCTTAAGAAGTGGTCAACTTAAAAGTCGGTTGCCTTAAAAGGCGGGTCAGCCTAGTCATACATAAAATACTTAGAAGCTGATGTTTTCATTCTAAGTGTCTATAACATAATGGTTCCCTATTAAATATGTTTTTGTGATTGTAATATAAAGATATCCAGATTTTCTGCCAGGCAGATATAAATAGCTGTGAGCTTGAGGGAGTAGAGCTGCAAGTGTCCATGGGACATTCCACCGCTCCTTCTATAATTAGGAGGTCATCATGAGAACAAATGAAACTTATTAGTAAAGTTCCTGAAATAAAACAGAGGCATTAAGCAGTGGAAATTCATTTACAAAAAGGATAAGATATGAAAAAAAATATGACAGGGAAATCTGAACAAATTCCACTACTCAGTTGCTACGAGTGTGCAGTTTTTAAGCAATCAAATAAAATGCATGAAATAACGGTTTGTGAATTTGTTCCACCAAGTTGACTTTTAGCAACAAAAATGGTAAAATACAAGCAGAACTGAAATCAAGTAAGTGTAATATTAATGAATCCCAACACTGAGCTTTTATTGTACTCAAAGAAAGTGTCTGTGAGGCAAAACTGTGAAAGCAGAGAATCACTGGCAATCTTTTTGTTCATTCTTTAAACTAGCCACAAGAACGATTGATTGGAGGAGCTTTCATCAAACTTAAAATTGTAGCCAAGACTGCTTAGTTGATAACCTGAAGAAAATGTAATTTTGGAATTCTTGTTGCTGTTGTTCTGCTGTTGTTCTTAAATAAATAAATAATAGATTGACAGGCTGCGGTGGGTTGGCACCCTGCCCGGGATTGGATTCCTGCCTTGTGCCCTATGTTGGCTGGGATTGGCTCCAGCAGACCCCCGTGACCCTGTGTTCAGATTCAGCGGGTTGGAAACTGGATGGATGGATAGAGTGACAGGTCATCATTTAGCAGAAGCTATAATGGGAAAAGCATCCCTGGGTGCAAAACAGAACTGTAAAAAAAAGACATTATCAAAAACAACAAAAAAGTAAATAAAATGAATTTTCAAAGAATGTCTCTCATATATTTTTCTGATATTCCAAAACTATCCTGCTGCTCATGCTGCTAGACCCCCTTAAAGAACTGCTCCACCATAAATGAGATTTTTTTCATTCAAAATCGTTTCCACACTTTCATATTTTTGTTGGAAACGGTGAAGGCGGGAGGAGTTGTAATTGAGAGTGTCATGTGACTGGGAAAATTGCATCGCAAAGGAATGTGACTATGTAGAAAACTGATGTCATTTGATTTTCAAACTCTTAATAAATAGAGTTAAAAAAAGTGTGGAAACTTTTTTAGCATCCCTTGTACTTACTCTATGTGTGTAGTGATGACTCTGAAAGAGTTCTGATCTTATTTATTCATGTAGAACAGCAATAACATCATTTCAGATAGAATTGACGCCCATGGTGATGAACGCTGGACAACAGCAAACAATATAAAAACATCCATGAAAAGCTCTCATGTCACATAATCCACAGGCAAGTCAAGATCTTAAGGCGTGCGATCACAATTGGCATAGTACATGTATTTTCACTAAAATTTAATTAAATAAACCACTAGTAGAAAATGTTCTCATGAATGAAAATTGAACCTACCCACCTTAATCTACTATTGTATATAATAAAATGAAAAGGTCTGTGTGTCCAGTTTCTCAGAGAAATCTAATTGGTCAGTTTGGCCTTGGTGTGATTGTCAGTTTGTCTTTGATGACACAATGAAAGAGGAAGTGAGAGTGTGAGACACACATGGAGGAGTAAAGGCATATGAGGCATGCTGAGAGAGTTGTCTTCAAATCAGCGAGTATAAAACTGAACAAGAGGCGAGAAAGGTGCCATGAAAATAATGAAAGGCTTTACTGGAACATGCTCGAGAGAGATGTGAAGAGACGTTCACACATACAGAGGACAGGTGCTATATTCTGTAACGTATCTGCAACAAGTACTGTGGCTCATGAAAAGATAAGCACCTGTGTGTCTGTTTGTGTGTCCATCCCGCTACCGTGTCTCCGATGGCGCATCACAAGCATTTCTAGTAATAAAATGTGTTGCATTTGACAATCCATCACAAATATTAACACTGCTTTTACAAATCCCATACCAAGTGGCACATAACAGGGACATAACGACTGCATGGTGCCCTGGTGAAGTCTACATTGATTACTTAGACTTCAGCTCATCTTAGATGGGTAGCACAGCTAGTAGTCCACTGCTACACATATCAGAATATGAATATATGGTATTAATGAGTTCATAATCCATTTAAACAGATTACATGCAAAATGTTATATAGGTATTACAATGTAAAAGGGTAAAACAGCAATAACCATACTTTCAATGACATTGGGTCAGGGTGTTTCCAATTACAACTTCACCTAGGGCAGCAAAAATTTGGTGCACTTCATCCACTTAACAGTGTCATCTCCAGGCAGAGGAGTAGCTTCAGCGACAGACTTTTGTCACTGTCCTGCTCCACTGACAGACTGAGGAGATTGTTCCTCCCCCACACTATGCGACTCTTCAATTCCACCCGGGGGAGTAAATGCTA
>JANRMT010062791.1:127632670-127681884 GCA_026402145.1 Polypterus bichir lapradei | reverse complement strand
TCACCCGTGAATATTTACCCGTGGCAGTTTGCTATTGGATTGCCGCTGACGGACGGCCTTATATGGGCAGGCACTAAATTACAAACGCTAGCGGCAGCCTGTCTATGAACTTAATTTAAAGTTTAGGTTTACATCGTGCTTTTTTTCCGAAGTAGCAGCACTCATGAATATGGTAGTATATGTCACTCGCTCACTTCTTATTGTTTCGCTGCCTTCTCAATTATATAATGCATGTTTTCTTCAGCGCTTTTTGGGCCTCTTCCTGGTTTTCTACCTACTGCGTGATTACGTGGGAGGCGTGATGATGTCACACGAAACTCCGCCCCCACAGGTTTCAAGCTCATCTCCATTACAGTAAATGGAGAAAAACAGCTTCCAGTTATGACCATTACGCGTAGAATTTCGAAATGAAACCTGCCCAACTTTTGTAAGGAAGCTGTAAGGAATAAGCCTGCCAAATTTCAGCCTTCTACCTACACGGGAAGTTGGAGAATTAGTGATGAGTCAGTTAGTCAGTCAGTCAGTCAGTCAGTCAGTCAGTGAGTGAGGGCTTTGCCGTTTATTAGTATAGATTGGTGTTTTAAAGTTTTTATTTTTGGCTTGGAAAACAAGGAATATTCCTTTCTAAAGCCTCATTTACACTTTTGTGTTTACTTGTGCTCTTTTCTGCTGCTGAGTAATGCATGTATCCCGTACCACACTGATAACATCAATTCTAGATATGCCTTTTGTCCACATCACTGCAGATGAAAGCAGAATATTTTTAAAAATATGACACGTGACATATTTTGCACACTAAATTGCACCAACATGCACATTACTGTACAAGGAAGGTCACTACTGCTAACCTCCCATCGCCCCCCCATTACAATACAATACAATTTATTTTTGTATAGCCCAAAATCACACAAGAAGTGCCGCAATGGGCTTTAGCAGGCACTGCCTCTTGATAGCCCCCCAGCCTTGACTCTCTTAAGAAGACAAGGAAAAACTCCCAAAAAAACCCTTATAGGGAAAAAAATGGAAGAAACCTTGGGAAAGGCAGTTCAAAGAGAGACCCCTTTCCAGGTAGGTTGGGCGTGCAGCGGGTGTCAAAAAGAAGGGGGTCAATACAATACAATACACAGAACAGAATTAATCCACAATACAGTATAAAAATAAAAATTTTAGAACTACGGAGTAGAATTTAACTGTAGATGATATCACATAATATGATTTGGATTTGTTTAGAGTCCTGGAAACCATCAAGCTGCCTCCCCCATTTGGCCATTCCACAGCTGAAATAACGCTAATCTGGTGAAAGGACCCCTCTTTCCCACGATTCCTGCGATCCTCCATCAGGAATGACTTTACCTTAGGCAGGCAAAACAACTTGGCAGGTGGGCCGTGGCACCAAATGCCACATTTGAGTGCCGAGAAGAAAAACAGAATAGGTGAGGGTTGGTATCAAATTATAACTATCATGTCACTTATGTTTTAGTGCTAATGACTAACAAAGGAGATGCAGTCTGTACAGTTAATCAGCAGCTCTAGTCAGGATATGCTAAAATGAAGTAGTGAGTCTTCAGCCAGGATTTAAAAGCTGAGCCCGAAGGGGCATCTCTTATAGTAGCAGGCAGACCATTCCACAGTTTAGGGGCCCTGTAACTAAAAGCTCGACCTCCCACTGTTATTTTATTAATCCTTGGAATCATAAGCAGACCGGTATCTTGAGATCTTAATGTGCGCTCTGGTTTGTAAGTCATGATAAGTTCAGACAAGTTAGCTGGACCTTGGCCATTTAATGCTTTATATGTTAAAAGGAGGATTTTGAAATCTGCCCTAAACTTAACCGGGAGCCAGTGTAAGGATTTAAGAACTGGAGTTATGTGTTTGTATTTTTTTGTTCTTGTAATAATTCTTGCAGCAGCATTTTGGATTAACTGGAGGCTGTATAAAGAACAGTTTGAACAGCCAGTGAACACCGCATTGCTGTAGTCAATCCTACTAGAAATAAATGCATAAATTAATTTCTCAGAATCCTGTTTATTTAGAAAGCACCTTGATTTCCCAACATTTTTAAGATGGAAGAAACACGATTTGGACAACTTTGTAATGTGCACTTTAAATGACATGCTAGATTTAAAGATAACTCCTAGATTGCGGGCTGACAATACCTACTTACCACCTTATCCTAACTGAAGATATGCAAACTTGTCCGTGTTTACTAGAGATCTTATTTTAAATACTAAATAACAGGTAGACACATGAGGAATTAATGCAGGAAAACACCTAGCAGCAAGAACTAAACACCTCTCTTCTTGTGTAAATGGTATGGATTTTGCCAAAAGTGCAATTTATTTTGTGCAAACCAAACAATGAGTTCCATTACAAATGTAACTTTGCACAAATTGTTTTGCTCATCATTATTTCTGAGGTGTTTATCTCCCATATCCAAAATGTGTGGGCATTGAGCTGGATGGGAACTCGTTGACTGACTGGATGAACTGGCTACGTTTCAGTGATTCCTGTGATGGGCTTGGGTCCAATGTTGTGAGGATAAGTGCTGACTCATCCACGACCCTGACTTGAAGTAAAGGGTTATTAGATTAGAGTAGATAAAATGTTATTAATCCCATGGGGAAATTAGAATTGCATACAGCAGCAGAAACATGAAAAGCTAGAATACATATTCATAGGATAAATAATACAACCAATCAACTAATTGATAAGTAAGCAAATAAATAAAAATAAACTTAAGTACACAAGTACACTGGGTGGAAGCATTGTATTGCTTAATAGCCATAGGCAGAAAAGACCCCCAGAGGTGCTTCTTAGCACACCATGTTGGAATGAGCCTGTGGCTAAATGTGCTCCAAGACAGTGCCTCCTAGAGGGGATGGAGAAGATTTCTCATGATGACATCCAATTTTTGCCATCACTCTCTCTTCCACAACAGCTTCCAGTGTGTACTCATTAGGAAATAATGTAAAGAATATGTAAGATGTTTCCCAAAAAATGTCAGCCACAAACTGTGTGATGTGTTAGATCATTTACTGTGAACACAACACATGCCCTTACTCTACAAGATGGTAGTTGTTATTAAGTTTGAAGGTTGTTCTATGTTGAATAAATGCATTCAGACAGAAGATGATGCATCCATCCGTCCATCTGTCCGTCCAACCGTCCATCTACTGAATCCCACTTACTCCACTGACAGTTCCAGAGCCTAAATCTACAGCATCAGGAAGCCACCCAAGGGTTATTCCCCTTTTCTCCTAAGAATTTCTGGTGTGTTGACATAGCTTTCCATTGTTTTTGTATCTTCAGATTGTCCACAAGAGGGCTTGTTCAGCACTTCTGCGTGGTACTTTTTCCTGCCAATCCTGACTTATTCTTCTTTTGGGGTAAATTAAGTGGCAGGCTTCCATGACCCTCTAATAAAACAAGCGATGTGTGGATGTTTACTGTAGATCCATTAGATAAGGTTCATAAATCTTTTCTCTGGGTATAGAGAATATTTGAAAGCTACACTTTAATAGAGGGCACTGTCAGACTTTTTAGGGATGAAAGTTTATCCGTTTAGATTCAAAGACGACAGTCCACTTATAGCAGACTAAAAAACCCAGCTAAGATTCACACTGCCTTTGACAGTGATTTATTTATTTTATCGGTGGGGATCCCAGGAATGCACCCAGCTTTGGCCCGACTCACGCACGCTCCCTCACAGAGACACAGAAGCAACAGCTAACTCTCTTATCTGTATAACTGGCCTCCTTTTAAATCTTGCGCCAGCCTCCTTGTCCCCAGCAGCCCCTGCACCTTCAGCAGACGAACAATGAGAGCCATTGCTGGGACTGCTGGGAGTTGAAGTTTTCACTTCATTCCACTTCAACAATAGCAAAACAGATTTAATAAATATGAATGTAAATAGAAAAGCATAGATAATAAAGAATAAATATATATATGCTTGGGCACTGTCAGGGTGGAGTCTGCATGTTCTAGTCCAGGAATGGGCAAGGTCAGTCCTGGAGGGTTTGTTCCAACCCAGTTTCTTTATGAGAAGTCAATTATTGCTAATGAAGCACTTATTGCTTAAGTTACATTTTGATGCTTCATTTTAGTGGTCTTGTTTGTTAAGGTTCCCCACCCTTAATTGCTTATTTCAATCTTAAAGAGCTGCATTCACTATTTAATGGATCCTTATTAGCAATAAGATGTAAATGACAAGGCAGCCAGCAGTTCTCCATCTAACTTGTTTCCATTTACATCTCTGTGGGCTCATCATGCACTGTTTGATTTAATAAAACAGTTAATAGAAAAAAGTGACAGACTGAAAATCAAATGTTTTAGGCTTCAAATTGTTTGGATGACATCCTTGTAAAGGAAAAAATCTGATATGAGAACCTTACATTGCAGACTAGCAAGCCATAAAATTAAATAAGGTCTTATTTGATTTTTCTGTGGGTCACATCTATTTTAGTTCCTTCTTGATCATTTTTCCACATTTTCTTTCTTTCAAAGTTCATTTTAATTATAGTATTTTTCTGTTTTTCAGTCATTCTTTGTTTAATGTTGTGCTTGGTGTATGGGAAGCTTTCCTGCTGCAGTGTGTTGCAACATTAAGGGTGGAGTGGTGGTTCTGTGGCTAAGGGTCTGCACTGTTATCTGGAAGGTTGCTGATTCATATCCTGTTACTGTTGGAAGAGATCCTACTCTGTTGCAAGTCCCTTAACATGAAAACTGATTTAGAGGTTTATCCAAAAAAAAAAATCAAAATGCCAGACGCCATCTCTACTTTACATAAAAAATAAATAAAAGACTGTCAATATAATAATAATAAAAATAATAATAAAAATATATATACTTTACAATTGGAGGCTACCCTCTACCCTGTCTTGAATATGCTTTCTGTGTCCGTATGTATCAAGCTTCTCAGAATTACCCTTAGGAATTGCAGTTAAGGGCATCACGGTGGCGCAGTGGGTAGCGCTGCTGCCTGGCAGTAAGGACACCTGCGTTCTCTTCCCAAGCCCTCCCTGTGTGGAGTTTGCATGTTATCCCCGTGTCTGCGTGGGTTTCCTCCGGGTGCTCCAGTTTCCTCTCACAGTCCAAAGACATGCAGGTTAGGTGCATTGGCGATCCTAAATTCTCCCTAGTGTGTGCTTGGTGTGTGCCCTGTGGTGGGCTGATGCCCTGCCCAGGGTTTGTTTCCTGCTTTGCGCCCTTTGTTGGCTGGGTTTGGCTCCAGCAGACCCCTGTGACCCTGTAGTTAGGATACAGCAGGTTGGATAATGAATGAGGGGCGGCATGGTGGCGCTGCTGCCTCGCAGTTAGGAGGCCCAGGTTCGCTTCCCGGGTCCTCCCTGTGTGGAGTTTGCATGTTCTCCCCGTGTCTGTATGGGTTTCCTCTGGGTACTCTGGTTTCCTCCCACAGTCCAAAGACATGCAGGTTAGGTGGATTGGCGATTCTAAATTGTTCTAGTGTGTGGATGTGGGTGTGTGTGTCCTGCGGTGGGTTGGCATTCCTGCCTTGTGCCCTGTGTTGGCTGGGATTGGCTCCAGCAGACCCCTGTGACCCTGTGTTCGGATTCAACGGGTTGGAAAATGGATGGATGGATGGAATTGCAGTTAAAGTTTGACTAGTTTAAGACTTTTCCCTACCCCAGAACAGGACAAAAGAATGAGTTATGAGGCGTTCTGCACTAACTCCCAGCAAGGAGTAGAAGCTGACAAGGAATGACGTCATGATTTTATGGCACCCTGACCTGCAAAATGGTACTTATGAAGGAAGGTGTTTTGTAGTTTCCTTGGAAATCATAATGACACTTTGTAGTTTTCTGATACCAATGCTACAGCTTCACAATAAAGATAATAATACTACTAATAATAATAGGCCTGGTAAAGCATCTCAAAGGAGGAAACTTGGTATTTGGTGATGTCCATAGATTCCAGACTTCAGGCAGTCATTGACTGCAGAGGATTTTCATCCAAGTATTAAAACAAGTATTATTATTACTTTGTCCAATTGAGCTTCTGAAACTATAGAAAGCTTAATGCAATACCTTTGTTAAATCCTAAAAATTAAAGCTGACAGTGTATCCCTCCATTACATCTTGATTGCCATTGTAGGGGGTATACAGAGAGAAAATTACAAAAATTGCATCAATTTCCAAATACTTATCGACCTAACTGTAAGCATTTACCTGTGGTAAAGCACATCAGGCGTCCATGGTGGTGTGTCATTTTTATATAACAGTACGGCTCTGGACTTGGGGGAGTGGGTGCTCACCGGTGGAAAGCTGTGCAGCTGCAGGGTGTTCAGTGAGGAAATTGGCCGATTGTTTGTTTACATGTAAAGGCGATCAGCCCAGCATTCCTCACTGACACTTCACGGGTTGTCAAAGCGAGCACCTTCACCAACAATCTGTATAAGGGACCTGAGTAGGACAGACAGAAGAGGAAAATAGGAGAAAAGAAATGGGATAACATCAAGGAAGAAAGGTTAGAGAGAATAAAAGGCAACATGACATTATCAAGCTGCTGCAGTGGACAGAAGGCAGGGTGGTCTGGTGTCCTCGCAGTAGGAGAGAGGATTGTTCGCCCTAGGCGTAGGTCACTGTTGGTAAGCATCGAAAGGAGCAGGAATGGCCAAAGGCTTCAAGAATTGCCTCACGAATGCCAAGGAATAGCATTGGGACGATGGAGCCGAGCTTTGGGCTGAGGTCTGACTGGCTGAGGATGCTGAGACAAAAGCAGCAGGGGTATTATTTGGACTACTTCAAAGTCACTGATTATGAATTTGAAGTTATTTTTTATTTTTGCTTTTTATTAGGGAGCTAGCCCTCTATGGACCTCAGTCAGAGGGTGAAAAATGACAAATTTCTATTTCATTTGCAAATATTTAGACATTTTAATATTTCAAATTTTTGATGCAATTGTTCTTATTTATTAGATAGTTCTGCCTCATGAATAAATCATTACATTTCTTATGAACACCCTGGGGACTGGGGACTGGGCAGTCTAATGGTCTGGAATCCCTACAGATTTTATTTTTTTCTCCAGCCGTCTGGAGTTTTTTTTTGTTTTTTCTGTCCACCCTGGCCATTGGACCTTACTCTTATTCTATGTTAATTAATGTTGACTTATTTTATTTTCTTACTGTGTCTTTTATTTTTCTTTTCTTCATTATGTAAAGCACTTTGAGCTACTTTTTGTATGAAAATGTGCTAAATAAATAAATGTTGTTGTTGTTGTTGTTACGCTAATTCTGACCTTTTGCTCTTTGAGGGAAAAGTGACTATTCTTTGTATTCTTTAGTGGTTATTTTTAACTTTGAATTTTCAGTCTTTAAGGCATAACCGAACACATTTTGGCCTTTTTCGGTGTTATGTCTATGCGTGTGTCTGGATGTGCTCTATCTGAAGGACGCTTGATAAAGCTATTAATGTTGTAAAAGGCCATTTGCTCTATATAGTTCAGTTCATACCGCATTGGTATATACATATAATGAAAGAATTATGACAGGGCCAGAGTTTTGACATCAAAAGGTGTTACCGGCTTAGGTTGCTGAGACGAAAGCAGGTGATGTTTGACTGCACTCGTCGACATCTTTACCTGCACAGCCGACCTGGAGGGTGACCAGAGGAGATGGAAAAGAGAAATGATGCACTGGAGCTTAGAGAGACAGACAACCAGATTTTATCTCTGTGTTTTAAACTTGGCTTGAACATATTCTTTTAGATTTATTTATTTATTGCATTTAAGTCCCACAAGGCGGTTGTTTTTATCGATTATCTATTTATTGAATTACACCACACTTTTAAACACGTTTGAATCTTTTTTGATTGTTTGGAATAAACTGCACTAAGCACTTTACACCAGTCTAGTTGTCTGTGCCCACTTTGCACTAGTCCATCCTCAGTACATGACTATTACCATTCTGAAAAATGTTAATGCCAAGACTATGGGCGCACAGGGCATCACAGTTGCTGTAATTATAATTTGAGAGAAAGGCACTATATAGATTCAACAACCTGGTGAGGCCCGTATGGCATACACAATAAAAGTACCCTCCAGCGCTTGAGGCTCAGATGTTGCCAGTGTTGTCGGGGCTTGTCCAGCTCCGAGTCTGACAAGGTGCAATTGGAGTCTCAGGAGCTTTAGTAATTATGCCAAACAAGGTTTACTTTGAAATGCACCTGCTAATTGGGAGCTAATTGAGATGCAAACCAAACAAAAGACCCCTGAGTTTCCAAGGATGAAAGCGAGGGGTAATCGGTGCTGGTTGCTTTGGGTTGCTCCATATCAATGTCTCTGTTTTGATTTGCATATGAATTAAAAGCTGAGCTCTTTTATTAAGGACTTCAAGAATTTTCATTCTTCTCATCCCACATACTGGGTCTCGGAAAACAAACAAAGTGAAAAACACTGGGGATGGGGCCAGCATAATACTTCACAGGGATCTTTGCCTCCTTGTTCACTGCCATTTCTATCCCTTAAAATTTTTAACTGAAGATAACTGACTAGAAACTGACTAGAAACTTTAAGACATGCCGACTAATGAGTCTCTCGAGAGAGCGAGAGAGGAAATTTTCAGCTGGAAGAGATTACAATGCCAGATGCAATAAACAATTTACTTTTCTGCTCCATCTTCCTCCATTCAGTTGACTGAAACGTGCAATTCAGAGGCATCATCATGCTCTGTGGAAGCACACCATTTAGCAAGAGGATGGGTATTTCGTAACAGCTTTATCCGTGAGCAGATAGGGGTCACGCCTTACCTTAATTATCCCAATTGTGGATGACATTTATAACCTGTTCTCTGCATGAGGAATACTGGAGGTAAGAAAATATAACTGAAAAATGTGGCTAGTGAATGCTTTTGTGTTCACAAGAATTACTTGTAAAGCCTTTGAAATCATTTTAGTGTTTTGGTGCCTCCTGACTCACCAGTATGAGAAAACTCTCACATATGGTATGCCAGCCAACTCGCCTTGATATTGAGTTATGCAAAGAAATTGAGCTTTTTGGTGTTTTCTCTAATTATGAACCTCTAGACCTAAAATCCCTTATTTTTATTTTTAGACCATATTTTGTGCAGGCAATTGCACCCTAATGATAAAGAGTAAACCAAAATTGATCAGAAGGTCTTGCATACCAGGAGAAGGTGGGAGTGGAGGATGCCATCATCTATATGCTACACCGATCCCTCTCCCACCTGGACAGAGGCAGTGGTGCTGTAAGAATTATGTTTTTGGACTTCTCTAGCGCCTTCAACACCATCCAACCTCTGCTCCTTAGAGACAAGCTGACTGAGATGGGAGTAGACTCACACCTGGTGGCATGGATTGTGGACTATCTTACAGACAGACCTCAATATGTGCGTCTTGGGAACTGCAGGTCTGACATTGTGTTCAGCAACACAGGGGCGCCGCAGGGGACTGTACTTTCTTCGGTCCTGTTCAGCCTATATACATCAGACTTCCAATATGACATGGAGTCCTGTCACGTGCAAAAGTTCGCTGATGACACTGCTATTGTGGGCTGCATCAGGAGTGGGCAGGAAGAGGAGTACAGGAAGCTAATCAAAGACTTTGTTAAATGGTGCGACTGAAACCACTTACACCTTAACACCATCAAGACCAAGGAGCTGGTGG
Organism: Polypterus bichir lapradei; assembly: GCA_026402145.1. Lineage (NCBI taxonomy): Eukaryota > Metazoa > Chordata > Cladistia > Polypteriformes > Polypteridae > Polypterus > Polypterus bichir. The sequence continues at coordinate 127,672,246 of JANRMT010062791.1, read as the reverse complement.
TGGATTTTAGGAGGCCCAGGCCCCTCATGGACCCTGTGATCATCAGAGGTGACTGTGTGCAGAGGGTGCAGACCTATAAATATCTGGGAGTGCAGCTGGATGACAAATTGGACTGGACTACCAATACTGATGCTCTATGTAAGAAAGGTCAGAGCAGACTATACTTTCTGAGAAGGTTGGCATCCTTCAACATCTGCAATAAGATGCTGCAGATGTTCTACCAGATGGTTGTGGCGAGTGCCCTCTTCTACACGGTGGTGTGCTGGGGTGGCAGCATAAAGATGAAAGACACCTCACGCCTGGACAAACTTGTTAAGAAGGCAGGCTCTATTGTAGGAGTAAAGTTGGACAGTTTAACATCTGTGGTCGAGCGACGGGCACTAAGCAAACTCCAGTCAATCATGAAGAATCCACTGCATCCACTGAACAGTATCATCTCCAGACAGAGGAGCAGCTTCAGCGTCAGACTTTTGTCACTGTCCTGCTCCACTGACAGACTGAGGAGATCGTTCCTCCCCCACACTATGCGACTCTTCAATTCCACCCGGGGGAGTAAATGCTAGCATTACTCAAAGTTATTGTCTGCTTTTTATTTTTATTTTTTTCATTTTTCATTTTTATTACTATTTAATTTAATATTGTTTGTTGTATCAGTATACTGCTGCTGGATTATGTGAATCTCCCCTTGGGATTAATAAAGTATCTATCTATCTATCTATCTATCTATCTATCTATCTATCTATCTATCTATCTATCTATCTATCTATCTATCTATCTATCTAAGTCATACCTACCACATTAACTGACCCCAGAGGTTAACCCCCTAACGGGATATGAGGAATCAAAGTTACTCCTTTTCACAAAACTTCAACAAAGCAGTGGTCTGTAACATAGGCACATGGAATGTCATTTTATTTTGTTCCGAGGTTCTTCTTCTTCCTAGCGTTAGTCCCACGCAATTGCAGGGTCTGCTTGTCTGCAACGTCTCCTCTACTTGGCACGATCCAGGGCATCATCCTGGGCAACACCAGCGATTTTCATGTCCATCTTGATCCGGTCTATCCAAATTTTTCTTTCAGTGTCCCTCGTGGGCATCTGCCTTGGGTGCTCAGGCGCAGTGCCGTTCTGGTCACTGAATTCTCATCACAGCGGGCGACATGCCCATACCATTGTAGCCTTGCGTCATGCATCTTTTCCATGATTGGTGCAACTCCCATCTTTTTCTGGACATCAGTGTTCATGACATGGGTCCCATCTCGTCAAACCAAGGCACCACCGCAGTATTCGTGTTTCCATCACACTAAGGGCCCGTTCGCGCTTTGCAGTAGCTGTCCAGCACTCTGAGCCATAGAGGGCAACTGGGCACACAACTGTTTTGTATATCTTGGACTTAAGACAGTCTGGCATGCGGCGGTCACAGTGGACTCCGGTGATTTTTCGCCATTTCAACCATGTAGCATTGATCCTTGCACGGATGTCAGGGAGCAGGTTGCTGTCGCTGCTGATGACTGAGCCAAGATACTTGAAGTTGGTAACCTTCTTCGGGCCTTCACCGCCAATGCTGATGGCGCCGTTGGTCTGCAGACTACATTCCATGTACTCAGTCTTCTTGATGTTAAGCTGCATACCATTGGCATCCAAGCGAGTCTTCCACTACTGTGTTAGCCGCTCCAGATCTTCACGGCAAATGCTACGTTGTTTCGAGGTTACTGATCATATTTTTTGAGAACTGATTCTTTTACTGGTGGTCCTAGCCAGCTAAGAGCCACTCCCAGAATGTTAAAAATAGCAACTTCGGGTACTGTTTGGGACTATTTCAAGTTCACTGATTATGAATATGATGTTATTTTTTATTTTTGATATTTTATTAGGGAACTAGCCATTTATTGCCCTTAATCAAAGGGTGAAAATGACACATTTCTATTACAATCGAGAATATTTAGACATTAAAATGAAGCACACATTTTAATGTTCCAAATTTTTGATGCAACTATTCTAATTTATTAGAATAAAATCATAAATCATTCCATTTCTTATGATCACCCTGAAAAAGGGAGGTTTACGCTAATTCTGACTCTTTGATAAAAATTGACTATTCTTTGTATTCTTTAGAGGTTATTTTTAACTTTGATTTTTAAGTCTTTAAGGCATAACTGAACATATTTTGGCCTTTTTCAGTGTGATGTCTATGTGTGTGTCTGGATGTGCTCTATCTGAAGGACGCTTGATAAAGCTATTAATGCTGTAAAACGCCATTTGCTCTATATAGTTCAGTTCATACACCTTTGGTATACAAATACAGTGAAAGAATTAGGGCGGGGTCAGAATTTTGGCATCAAATTGTCAGAGGATTTACAGATATGATTACTTTTAGAGTCGTATGTGTGTGTGCATGTGTGTCTCTTTGAGTGCAAGTCTGTGGTGATAACTCAAAAATCAATCACCCAGTCCTAATGAAGCTTGCAACAGTTATTAGCATTGTAAAATGTTAGAAGCCTATTGATTTTGAATAATCTTGTTTCAGTAGGTTATCACCAGAGTTAAGTGCATATACCATAAGCATATAAATATAGTGAAAGTACTGTGACCGGGTTCAAATTTCAAGCTTGAGTTTTTAAAAAATGTTCACATATTAAGGATCCTTGAACATGTCTGACGAAATTTAGGGTGATGTCCGTCTGTCTGTCTGTCCATGTGCATGTGTATTTGCGTTAGGATGTGAGCCTTTGGGAAGGATAACGGAAAAACAAACCACTCAATCCAAATGAAACTTGCCACAATTATTAGCATGCTGGGAGCCTATTGATTTTGAACAAAATCACTCAAGCGGATTTTGCCCTGCAGAGATAATGATTTTGTGTTTTTGTGTGCATTGGCCTGCCATATTTTACTGCTACTGAGAATTCAGAAATTATTTAGACGATTTCATTTTCTGTACGCCTTATTGTGTTTAAATATATATATAAGTTTGCCACATTTGCCTATCAATCTGCACTCAATAACCCATGACAAATTCAAAATACGCTTTCATAAAGGTTTGCAAATTTATTAAAAATCAGAAACTGAAATCTCTTATTCATATAAGTACGCGGTCCTCTTGCTGTGGCATCCTAAACTGTGGTCCGGTGCATCCTTTTTGCTCTAATTAGAACTTGATTGGCGTCCATCTGTGACAAAGCGAATTGATTGGACATCATTTAGAAAAGGCACCCACCTGTGTAAATGAGGTACCACAATTCACACTGCATGTCAGCACAAAAACCAGGCCATGAAATCCAAAGAACTCTCTGTAGACCTTCACAATCAAATTGTGGTGAGGCACAGAGCAAGGCAAGGATATGGAACCATTTCTAAAGCTTTGAGTGTTCTCAGAAGCATGGTGGCCTCATTAATTGCGACATGAAAGTTTGAAACTACCAAAACTCTTCCTAGAGTTGGCCTTCCAACCAAACTGAGTAACCAGGAAAGAAGGAAGTTGGTCAGGGAAGTGAGCAAGGACCCAATGGTCACTCTAACAGAGCTTCAGAAGTCCTCTGCTGAGAGATGAGAACCTGTTGAAAGGAGAACCATCTCAACACCACTCCATCAATCAGACAGAAGCCACTTTTGAGTAAAAGGCATGTGAAAGCCAGTCTGGAATTTGTCAAACAGGATTTAATGGACTCTGGGAGCATGGGAAAACAGATTCTATGGTGCAATGAGACAAATATTAAACTTGTTGGGAAGAACTCTAAGCACTGTGTCCTGCAATGGCTAGCCTCTGCTCATCACCTGCCTAATACTATTCCTATGGTGAAGCGTGGTGGTGGCAGCATCATGCTATTGAGTTGTTTCTCCTCAGAACTGAGAGAAGGATAAAAGTGGCCAAATGCAGAGATGTCATTCAAGATAACCTTCTCCAGAGTGCATGTGAACTTAGAGTTGGACAACAAGTCATCTTTTAGCATGACAATGACCCGAGGCATACATACGATGCTGGAGTGGCTTTGGGACAAGTTCTTGAGTGGCACAGGCAAAGCCCAGACATGTACCACAAAGAAAATGTGCGAAGAGATGTGAATGGAGCTTGAGAGGATCTGACAGGAAGAATGTTATAAACTGCCCAAATCCAGGTGTGCAAATTTGTAGACTTATCTCAAATGGCTCAAAGCTGTAAATGCTGTAAAAAGGGCTTCTACAAAGTAATAAATTAAGGATTTGAATACTTACATGAATGAAAGATTTCAATTTTTGATTTTTATGAATTGGCTAAACTTTCTGAAAGAATTATGGCTTACTGTATCTAGATTGATGGGCTAAAATGGCAAATGTATCCATTTAAAGTTAAATCTACAATGCAATAAAGTGTACAGAAAGTGAAAGACTCTGAATACTTTCTGAATCCTCTGTAAAAACTCATCAGACATTTTTGTTTTTAGTTTTGTTGTTTGCTATAACATTTTGAATAATAATAAACTGAATAAATGTGACAGCCTTGGATGGTTTGCATTACATATAGTTTTTAATGTTATCTAAAGTTTATACAGGTTTTTAATAACTAAGGGTAAACATCAACAACCTTTTGCTATTTCTATGTAAAAAATCAAGCAAGATGTGAACAGTTGGTCTACCCTCCATCTCACATTAGCAGGAAGAATCAATACTGCCAAGATGAACATCCATCCCAAGCTTTTTTTCTATTTCAGAATATCTGCATATACATTAACAAATCATTGTTTAAGAAATTAGACTCATTTATAACCTCATTTATTTGAAATTCGATACAGTCATGCGTTCAAAGGGTGACTCTACAAACACCTAAAATAGGAGGTGGCATGGCACTACCTCACTTTCAGTTTTATTACTGGGTGGCAAATATAAACGTTATAAATTGATAAATATACACAAGCCTGGTTTGCAATGGAAATAAGACCCTGCTGTAGTTCTTCATATTTCCTGCTTTGTGCTGCAGTAAATACAAATTATCATCAATATACCAATAATCCAATTGTCCATCAATCACTCTGAATATGGAACCAATGCAGGATGTACTTCAAGGCAGAGAAGCTTTTATATGTTGCATTGCTACATGACAATCACCTTTTTTCTACCCTCTCAAACCCATTTATTTTTGTGCTGACATTTATTTAATCTTCCCAAAATGTCTGGGATTAAAACACTGTATATATATTATGTATTTGCATCTTATGAATGATTATGTTTCAAGTTAACTTCACAGAAACACAATTTTTCCACTATACTCAAATATAAAACTTTGCTAAAAAGGAACCTACCTAATTTTCCATACCTCCCACCCATTTATATTCCAAATTCTATTGAGATCTCAAGATGGAGGCCAGCTTATGATTCCAAGGATTAATAAAATGACAGTGGGAGGTGGAGCTTTTAGTTACAGGGCCCTGAAGCTGTAGAACGGCCTTTCTGCTAATATAAGAAGTTCCTCCTCAGTCTAAGCTTTTAGATCCAGAGTGAAGACTCACAACATTAGTGTGGCATGCCCTGATTAGAGCTGCTGATTGGCTGTGCATACTGTATCTCTGTTTTTTTAGTCATTTGTACAGAAATATAAGTAGTACAATATTTTTAAACCCTAACCCTCCTCTATTCTGTTTCTCTTCTCATTATCTGGATGTGGCACTTGGTACCGCCGCTCTACTGCCAGGTTGCTCTCCTGCAGATGGAAAAGTCATGTTGGATGAAGGAGCATTGGAATCATCAGATGGAAAGATTCTCTCATCAAATTGGATGGCCAACACAGACTCCAATATAGAAAACCCAAGAGTGGGTAGGCGTCCGTCTTCGGGGCTGTGACTTTGTTTTTGACTTCCTCCTTTATAATTTTAATGTCCACTATTGTCAACTGGCCATAGATCGATTAAGAAATTGAGAGATATTGTTGGTTTCCATTTATGTTTAATTAGTTTCTCCCTTGTTCTCTGTGTGTTTTAACAAATCTTTATTTATATGTGTACCAGTTCTGTATTTAGTAATTAGTATAATCTATACTTTTATTTTAACTTAGAATCATTCACGGTGCTCTGAGCCTGTACTCAGTGAAGAATGCCATATAAAAATACATTGTTGTGATTACCTATTAAAAAGATAAATGGATTCTAAATTTTATTCATTATTAATCACACATGTGTCAAGATATTTTTGGATGATTACCGTGCATATTTTATCTATTATGTACACTGTGTTTAAATGTTAAATATGTATTTACTGTTATTTGTAAGGGTGGCTCGGTGGCACAGTGGTAGCGCTGCTGCCTTGCAGTTAGGAGTCCCGGGTTCGCTTCCCGGGTCCTCCCTGCGTGGAGTTTGCATGTTCTCCCCGTGTCTGCGTAGGTTTCCTCCGGGCGCTCCAGTTTCCTCCCACAGTCCAAAGACACGCAGGTTAGATGCATTGGCGATTCTAAATTGGCTCTAGTGTGTGTTTGTGTGTGTCCTGCGGTGGGTTGGCATCCTGCCTGGGATTGGTTCCTGCCCTGTGTTGGCTGGGATTGGCTCCCGTGACCCTGTGTTCGGGTTGGAAAATGGATGGATGTTATTTGTAAATGTGTGCCATTCAGGGGAAAATGTGTGAAAACAGTGGAGTGTTGGCTCTAAGGGTAGGGATCTGCACTGGCAATCAGAAGGTTGCCGGTTTAAATTCCCTAACCTGTAATTGCTGAGTGCTTTGAGTAGTGACAAAAGCTCTATATAAATGCTATATATATATATATATTTTTTTTACTTTTCCTTAAACTTACTGCTAATGAATAAGTGGTATATAAATGTAAGCAACAGGATAAGCCACCACACAGATAGGTAGGAGCTCACATTAGGAATTATCAGACTGCCTGTTCTTTTAATCACTTTGCATTTTGGATTCCCTTCTGTTGATGAATATAATTCTGGCATTCTTTCTGCCTTTTTAATATTATTTTCGGTTCCAGAGACTACTCAAGAGTGCGCCCACTGTTTACAAAAGTAAAGAGACCTTTTTTAAAATAAAGTCTCATGCCTACTGGAATCCTTGCCCCTCTATAATCCTGCAGGTTTCCTTATTGCCTCACTTAGAATATCTGGTAATGCTTTATAATAAATTTAATTAATAAAGCATTAATAAGCATTATGTAATGTTTAACAGCTCATGAGTTCGTGTTCATTCAAATAGTTATAAATGTAATTAAATGATCATTCATACATTAGCTAATGTATTAGGTATTATAATGGGGCATTGGGCACTCTATTCCATAACATTTCGACAATACAAATAAGGATTAAATGCACCAATTTCTTTGTTCTAATTGTCTACGGATTAGCTTGTTCATTCTTAAACCAACATATTCTGCACATTTTTCGATAAAAATCTCTTTTGTTTATTTTCATCAAAGTAATCGTATTTCATAGACTATTAAAATTTGATCAAACATTGGTTTATAAATACTACTTATTATTAATCAGTAATATAATAATTTAGCATTTTCTATTTGTGTATTCACATGTTTGTGTGTCAGTATAAATGTCAGATATTTTTAGGAAAATAAAACATAGAAAGATTGATGTTTTTTAATTGTATTTACTGTTCCTTGCAATTTTGATAAATTAACAAAAATATTTAAAATTGAGGAAATGCTGTACAATACCATTTCTAAAAAGGAATTACTTGTTCATATCACAGTAGTGTAATGTTTTATCATAAATCTGTTATTAAGGCAATAAACATAATGCTTTAATTCCAACTGGTTTGCTCCTTCAATTAATTTCTATTACAAGGATGAAACTAAACTATTCATCAAACTGCTCCTTACATCCCATTGCTGTCTTCAGCAGGGCACAGAGCTGGTCATGCTGAAGCCCAGCACCCATTAATGTATTAATTACCCTTTTACACACCTTTATAACGCATGAACAGTTGCAATGTTAGATTAGGTGCTATAAAAATATTCCACAGCTCACGAAAAAATGGTTTCTAAATATGTGCAGACCTGTATAATGCATGAAGAGTTTCAACTTTAGATTGAGTACTGCAAAAACATTTATAACTAATGAATAAATGAAATAAAAAACAAATGTGAAATCTGGCAGGAATTCTTGCAGTGTTACAAGGCCAGTACATGAAACAAGCAGTTTTATAGACTCATGAACAACACAGTTGCATATAATAAATAAAACACATGTAGCTGATATTTAAAAATACTTGCCAGTAATCAGCTAGACCTTAGTGAATGCAGTCTCAACGTGAGTATTGTGGTAACAAATGGTAAAAAAGTGCCATTTGTTACATAATTTGTAAATGTTCAAAAGTACATTACCTTACATATGAATTATCATTTAATGACATTTATAACTATTTGAATGAACATGAACTCATGAGCTGTTAAACATTACATAATGCTAATTAATGCTGTATTAATGAGAGTTATTATATAGTCTTACTTAATATCTGTAATGACTTTAAAAAATGCATTCTTAATTAATAGTATACATTTTAAAACAAAGCCAGATTAATGCAGGTTCATTTAATATTTCTTGAAATGTTGCTCAATAGCATCTTTAAGTTTATTATGCCTTTAAAACCAAACCTGAGAAGATGTAGCGATTTCCAGTTTGATTTACTACTTTGAAGCAGCAAAGGCTCAAATGAAGTATGTGTGTGTGTGTGTGTTTACTCAATAAATATTTGCTGTTATGGTTTATGAAACTTGTTTTCTTTGTTTAAATTTAATAGCTGAAAATATTGAAAATGCTTAAGGCGTCGTGTCCAGTGATTTATTGTGGGGTATTGGAATTAAATTTAAAAAAAATAATAATTTTTTCAGAAGTGTTGTGGAGCACAGGAAATTGGGAAAGTATCCCTGACACCAGAGGACACTGCAGCACATCGCTATATATGACTGGACCCTCAGGCATAATAAAAACCTCAAGCAGGAAAATCAGTGTATTTACTCAAATAAATTAACTTGGATGTAGAAAATTCTTTTGGACAATGTCCTGAGTCCCATTAGCTGATCAGTGAAACTTGTAACCTAATGACATTATAGTGATCAGAAAAGAGATGAAATTATTGACTAACATTGAATAGGAATTCTTCAGGCTTACAGTTTTGCTGCTGGGACAGTGTGGTCTGTGGAAAATGATGAGGTCGACCCTGCTACTCTGAGTCTCTACTTTTTGGTCAGTAAGAGTAGATAATGACAACAGTGTTGGTAATTCTCGTATGGATGATCAGTACCTAAAGATAATGTCCACACCATAGTCCATGTCTCAACTACACTATCTCATAACTAAGCACTGTATGGTCGGTGTGGAAGTGATGAAGTCCACAATGCTGCCCTAATTCAGTAACCTTTGGTCAATAAGGACAGTTGAAGTCTCATTCTAACCTAAGTATTCAAAACCTCCATTCTTTCGTAAAATAGGAGACACAAGAACAGGAACAAGAACAAATTTGTAAACTTGTTAAGAGTAGATTTTGCACAAATGTTAGGTTTTCCTTCATGCAAAGAACCATAGACACTAGGAATAAAAGACCAAGTTATGTGGTAGAGAACAGGAATTTGTGGACCTTCTAATAATGACTTGATATTATTTTGGACAATTTAGTAGAATAGGATGGACATGCTTGCTGGACTGAATGGCATGTTCCCCTCATAACTGTTCTAATGTGCTAAATTATTTCCTCATGTTGGTTGCTTACAGCTCCACTGTGTGGTCAGTGAGAGGGAACAAAGTTCAGACTGGTTTCCAAATTTTTGCTATATTGTCTTTGAGAAGGAAATGATGTCCACACTGCTGACCTGATTATGTTAGAGGATCATGCAAGGACTTCATAATGCTGCCTAGAAGGAAGAATCATATGGCTTGGAGTGTTTAAGAGAAAAAAAAAATGAATAAATAGTTGTGCTAGTATCTGCTGAATTGTAAAGAAGATGAGCTGAAGCATGAACTGCTGTTGGAGAGTCTTCATTGTAGTTAGATCGTTTACAGTAAAATGATATCGGTTTCGCAGCCCCATATGGTCAGTGACAGGAGATGAATTCATTATCACCATATGTATATGAGTTTTTACAATCAAAATCTGGCTCAGGTCCATGAACACTTCAAGTGATCTCTTCTTATCTCTGGCTTCATTATACCTAAAACCACAAGAGACCATTTCCCTCAAAACCAGTGTGAATGAACCACACAAACTTAAAAAGAAGACCCTTTGTATATCTAAGTCAGCTCAGGTTCAGAAAGACTTCTGACTTTCTTTCACATGCTCAATCTTACTTAAACCCTCAAAAATATTGGAAGAAACCTAAAGTACTCCCCAAGTGGGCCACTGGTTTTCATTGCTTTCTTGTGGCCACTTTTTGTGACTTTCCTCTGTGGACAATTCCATAGCTAGTCAGTCTGACTCTTTTTCTGCTGTTGTCAATGTTTGCTTTCTTTATGATCAAAGTCAGTCATTTAAGGCTAATGGCCCTATTTTTGCAACTCTACTTGGTGGACAATTCTAACTAGTTAGTTAGTCTGACTTTGCTTTCTGCTGACTCATCACTATCTGCCCCGTTGTTTAATAAATCCCCCTGTCAAACATCAGAGAGGTCCCTTCGGTATTCCAGAAATCTCAGCAGCTGCACTTAAAGATTATTGAAGGATTAAATGTTCTCATTACACTTAGTGTCACCAGAGCAGAAGACGCATTAATGATGATTCATCTCGGCTTTATCCAGTTCTCCGCTTCCAAGTTAAAGAAGGAAGCTGCTCATGGGAGGATTTCCGCTAAAAGCAGCCAAGCACAGGTTTAGGCTTTGAAGGTTTTTAGACAACCATCTGTTTGTAGGAAATGGTATTTTCTACTTATTGTGACAGATTGCCCCAATGTTCTCATCCATGTATTATTTTCTGATGTGAGTCAGACAATGAGGGAGGAGTGAACAAGACAGTAATAAGCCTCTAATGAACTGACTAATAAAAAGAGAATTATTGCTCACACATATACTATGACAATTTAGGGACATCACATCTTCATATGCATGCTGTCTGAGTCCCCATTTGTTAAATTCAGATTCTGGAGGATCTGAAAGAGTTGCAAGTTTTCACTCGAGCCACTTTTTTAATTAGTAACAGTAAGTAATTACAGTGCTGTTGTTGATAGAACTTTCCTCTTTTGAGTTAATTCAAGATTTAGAACTCTTAATTGTTTTCAGTAGCCCAAAAATAATGAGATGCGAACCAAGCAAACAGATGTCTGGCTAACCAGATCCTATTGCACTTGTGTGTGTATCGTGCAGTATATGTTTCAATAAAATAGAAAATAAAAAAAAGGTAAAAGCCTGATTATTTTTAATCTGTTATGATCCACAAACCATACTGACAGTGCACTTCTGAAAAAGAAAATGAACAATTTTTGAGAATGTCTGGTGTGGCAGAATGAGAACACTAAGAGGCCATAGAATTGTGATAATGCATTCAATAACAGCAGAGAACTGGCTTCTAGATAAGAATTTAAAAATGGAGCCTCATCAGAACAGAGTGTTGAACAACTTGGGTTAGTTGGTCATCCGTTGGCTAATTGTGGAGTTCATTTTTACTTGGCAGTTTCTTAAGGGGAAAAAAAGAATCAGTAAAATCTTAAAAAACAAGTCAACAAACTTTAAGGTAAAATAAGCCTGTTCCATTAGTGGAAGTAATCGGTTACACTTTGAGAAAGTACACTATGGCCCCCCTGGATCTGAGTTTGACACCCCTGGTGAACGTATTGGAGAATGCTATACAAAACCAGACTGAACTAAAATAAGTAGAATAAATGGAATCTGTAGAACCCAGAAAAGGGCCACCATATTGCTCAAGAAATGTTGTTGTCCTTCTTTCGCATTGCATAGCATTGATGAATAAACACTTTACAGATGCCTTGTAAGTTCAATCAACACCAAAAAAAGCCTTCATTCATGCCTTGTTACATAACAGTAAGTACGTCATAGATGCATTTTTGCAGTACCTAAAGTAAAGTGTTAACACACACCTCAAAGAAATAGAAGTTACAGCAGGAACAAAATCCAGGACCTATAATGAATGAATTGGTTTATAAAAGAGAACGCCATGAAAAAGAAAGACAGAGAAGAGCAATAGACAAGAGATCTTCACCTTTTTTAGAGGACTCAACAGTAGTCTCGGCAGCTAGCATTGCTTTAGCCTGTTTTACCAAGTTTTCATTTAGAGGTTAAGGTGATGCACTACTGCCTTTTGGGCAAGCATTCTGGATTCAAACTGGACACCCTGTTATTGCTCTAGAGCAGGGGTACTCAATTACAACCCTCGAGGCCAACAGTGGCTGCAAGTTTTCATTCCAACCAGTTTTGTGATTTGACATCAGACCTAACAGATAATGAAACTTGGTGTTTAATGATACGGCTTGTTAGTGATTTCATTCTTTCCGGACAAAAATGATATATTTTTTGTTTTCTGAGAACTTTATCCATATGCTTTGTGGTCCTTCCTTTCTCAATTATTTTATAACATTTTATTAACACAAATAGTTCATAATGCATACACACACACAGGTTTAAATGGAAGCACATTATCTACAGAGCTGGTGGTTCTTTTATCATTTGTACCTCATTATTAACTAAAGGCTGGTTTATAAAAGTGGTGACAAATAAAACCAAAATGCAGCAGTTAAAAACTAAAATACGCTATTAAAGCTTCTGAATTGTAACACACGTTACCTAAAACTAACTTATTAAACGAGCTATGCTACCCATCTAAGACAGATTGAAATCGGTAGATTGAAATCTAAGCAATCAATGAAGACCTAAGCATTAATGTCTGCACTCCACCATGCATTGTTATGTGCCATTTGGTATGGGATTCATAAAGCATTTTATTATTTAAAATGTGTGTAATGCGCCATCTTTTGGAATGACAGAGACATAGCAACTGGATGGACATACAGTACGGGCAGACACACAGACACTTATCCTTTTATTAAGGTGGATAAATGGGTTCTAACTGGTTGAAGTGAAAACCTGCAGACTGTAACTGAGTACCTCTGCTCTACAGTTGGCATATTTTTATTATGTCTGGGTGGGTTTGTATTCCAAAGTGGTACAAAATTATTTTTGATTTTTAGTGTTAAAAGATTTTATTATGGGGAAAATTGGTAATAGTCTGTCCACCTTAAGAATGTTTTTTATTTTATGTTATGGAAAAACAGCCCAGCTATATGTCATTTCACTATAACATGGGGCTTTTTCGGTCCTTATTACTGTTGCATAGTTGGGATGGATTTATGCACTTTGTAGTAATTTGTTTTTTTATTCACTATTCATGCTCCTTGGCTTCTTATCTAATAGAAATGACTAACCGAATAGGAAAGTGCCTCGTACTCCTTGTTGACCTCTGGCTGTGCAGCCAGACACAACTCCAACTCCATTATTAAATTTGCAATATGTCAGCACCATCATAGGCCTGATCACCAACAATAATGTGACAGCTTAAAGAAAGGAGGTCTACCTGATGAGTCAGTGGTGTCAGGACAACAATCTGACTCTTAATGTCAGCAAAACTAAAGAGCTGCTCCTCGACTTCAGGAAGCAGAAGGCAGACTACACTTTCCTCCACATCAGAGGGGATGCTATTGAGAGGGTGGCCAGTTTTAAATTTGTTGGAGTGACCATCAAAGATGAACTGATGTGAACACAACACGTTTCAGCTTTTGTCAAGAAGGCTCACCAAAGACATCTGAGAAAAGCTCAGTCCTCCCCATTTTTTCTCACAAACTTCTGCAGGGTCACAATGGTCCTTACTGGCTACCTCACATCCTGGAGCAGCACTTGCTCGGCTCAAGATCACAAAGCATTGCAGAGGGAGGTAAAGGCTATGCAGAATATTACTGGCATAAAGCTGCCCTCTGTTATTGACACACTTACTGCCTTTGAAAGCCAAACAGTATTATTAAGGGCCTCCGACATTTTTCACTGTTACCTTTCTCACTCCTCCTTTCAGGCAAATGGTACCTGGAAACCAATAGATTCAGGCACAGCTATTACCCACAGGTCATAAGGTTACTTAAAAGGCAGTCACACTAACAAATATTGTCAGAAATATTGTAACTTAAAAACGTGTAGTGTGTATGTATTTATTGTAAAGGATGCACTGGCATCTCGGCCATGACGGACCCCATTCCCTTATCTGGCCAAAAGAGACTGGTGGGACCAGTGGGAGACTACTTCCCATGGGCAGATTGTTCCCCCATACACTGAACTGCAGCATCCCTTCTGGCGAGCCCTGGTTTGGACATCAATAGGGCAGCATGGTAGTTGTGGCCCCATAGAGTTGCTATGTTGGGTTACATGAGGGCCAGGAGATAATGGATTAAGCACCAGAATACACCCAGGTCTGGATTAAAAGAGAGACCTCCACTTTACCTGGAAAGTCTGAACTGGGAAAGGAGCTGGACAACACTCACCTGAGAGAAGTGGAGGAAAAAGAATAGAAAGAATTGTATTGCTGTGCTGTGATGTGCTGAACTAATGGAAAAGAAGCCTGTTGTGGGTACTTGTTCAATAAAAGCACTTGTTTTGAACTTGGGACTAGTGTTTGTGGAGTTGTGGGGAATATACATAACTATATATATATATATATAGTCACACACTTGCACATGGGAGGCAGCTAAAGGGCCTGAAAGAGGGCAATTCCACGCCAAACCAGGGGCTGGCAAAGTGTACTAATCCTTTCTCTCTTTCCACTGCAGACCACTTATGGGAAATTCTGCCTGGCCCTGATGATGTCACTTCTGACAACTTCATTTCCTGTTCTCGGTCCAACAATGCCACTTCCAGTTCTGGGCCCACTCATGTTGCTTCCTCTGATTGCCCTTAAAGCTGCCATCTTTACCTTAGCATTTCAGTTCTGTTTTGGACTCTAACCTGTTCACATCTGTACATCAGACTATCCATTTTGCAGCCAGGAACAATATACGGGTGGCTGCCCCAAACCTTTTTTGTGGCTCCTTTTTTATTTGTCTTTGACTATATATATATATATGGTTGAATAGTTTTACTGTCAAATAATGTAAAGAGTACGCGACACGTGTTTCGCCCTAATTCTGGGCTCATCAGGCGTAAACACTCACTACACCCCCTCTCGGGGATCGAATCTCGGACGTCAGCATGAGAGGTGAAGCCTCTTTATGTTGTGCCATGGCATGTGGTTCGTTTATTTAACAACATGTAGATCGGGGTAATTACAATCCTGGCATTCGTAGTCTGAATCACAATCTGATTGTATGGGTAGTTACCTACCAGGTAACGCTTGTGGTTGGTCTACAAGCTTTATAATCCAGTCTGCCTAATTCTGGTCTTGTCAGGCGTACACACTCACTGCACCCCCTCTCGGGGATCAAACCTCGGTGCAGTGAGTGTGTACGTCTGACGAGCCCAGAATTAGGGCAAAACACGAGTCGCGTACTCTTTGCATTATTTGACAGTAAAACTATTCAACCATTCTATGATCTGCTTCTCACAACTCAAAGAGGGCACCGTGGTGGAAGTTTGCCGACTTGCAGACCAACCACAAGCGTTACCTGGTAGGTAACCATCCATACAATCAGACTGTGATTCAGACTACGAATGCTATGAATATATTTATATATATATATATATATATATATATATATATATATATATATATATATATATATATATACCTGGAAGGTAACCACCCATACAATCAGATCGTGTTACAGATTACGAATGCTATATATTTATATATATGTATGTATATATATGTATGTATGTATATTCTTCATGAAGGCTAAACATCTGAAACATGTCTTTTACCTTCCTATACTGTTTATAGATATACAGATATATAAATATATAGTCGTTTGTGTGCTTGTTTGTTGTACGCTATTTATACTTTTTATTTTTCTTTGCCTTTTTCTTATGTTCAGAGGAGACATGTAAGCAAGAATTTCAGTGTACTATTGCTCTACATACTATGCACACATGACAGTAATCTTGAGCAAACTATTGTACACTGCAACCATAAAATGTACTTACAACTGTTTTACTTATTTTTTGTATAAGGTTATGGATGTGGTGATAGAAGAAATGCAAGTGATGGGTGTAACAGAGCAAAATGCAGAGGACAGGAAGATATGGAAAAAGATGATACGCTATGGCGACCCCTAACGGGAGCAGCCAAATGAAGGTTTAGTGAAGTAAAGGAAGATATATAACTCTTTAGTATAGCAACTTTGTTGATGTTAATGACTGTTTGCATACCTACAACAAAACCAAATAATTTTGCAAACTTTCTCACTCTCAATATATTTTTATTCCAATATGTCATGTTGAATGTGTTAAACTCAATCCACAGATGGAGACGTCTACAGATAAACACAAACATTTTGGCTTTTCAATGCACGCAATTGATACACACACACACACACACACACATATATATATGTATTCCACATTATTTTACTAGTATGTTAAATTTATCCCACTGCTGACACCACTCAAAGGAGAATATTTCCAAAACAGATACCACTGAGACACAAACACTAGATTGTCTCAGTAGCGCAGACGACTACTAGCCTTTGCTAAACCCTACAAACTCAAGTGAAGACTTTAATCTCCTAATGATCATGATTGGAATATTTGAGAAATGAAAATTTACATCACAAATAAGAAAAAGCATATGATGTTCTGCTTTTTAATGTCTTATTTGAAATCTTTCATACCTGCTGCAAATAAAATTTAACCTTATCCAGTTGGCTCACTAATCTGTGCACAAAAATGAAGAAGCAGACTGGATTTGGCATTTACAATTTAATATCAGATCATATTTACTTTCATTGGCCCAGGTTGCACAGAGACAGTTTCATAAGTGCAGAGGCGTTTTCATGAAACTCTTAGACCAAACAGATGCCTGCTATAAAAAGAAACAGGCATCCTGGACTTCAAGAAAAAGAGTGAAAAACAAAGACAGACATGTTGCTTCATTTAATGATGAGGTCCTCATTCTGAGCAGGGAAGGTTATTAATCCTCCCGTCGAGATTAGGAGTGGGTGTCTGTCAGCCTGGCAACAAACAGTCCTGTAATTAGGTCAGCACACCATCAAGACACGAATATGTGTAACAACGGAGACAGGACTAGCGGATGAGAGCATCCATGTTCTCATTAGGAAGAGATCTAGACTTTTGATTTGAGGAAATCACTGGGTGACAGTGCAAGTGAGGATGCAGAACTTCAGGAGGTGGTTCAGAGGTCAGCTCAGTAGGCCTCTGCGAGTTGACAGATAAACAAACCCCTCACTCACAGCACCTTGACATTACATGCCCCTAGTTGCTATGGCACTCTGTGCATCCAGCTGGCTTTTAACAGAGAATTGAGGGTTAAAGCCAGAGCTTCATGACCTTTCAGAAAGCACATCTGCAACCAAATTAGACAATATTAAAAAAGAGAGTGAGTGGTCTAATTCAGTTTTGCAATGCTGCTGCATTATTAAAGCCAATAAAATGTCACAAAAATCAATGGGGTTCTTACATAAGTTGCATCGAGGCCATGTGTTAAGAGAAACTGCCTACGACTTCCTGTTCATCCCAGAGTCAACTGGCTGCACCAACTGTGTCTATTCAGAATGAATGCATAGCCTAATGTTTAGGGTAAAAAAAAACAACAAAACGTAGTCCAAAGGGTGTTCCTCGTTGCTCCTACCACCTGCTCTTTGCAGAATAAAATACACACAGTATGACGTAATATTTGTGCACCTCAAACACGCATGAACATGCACACACAAAAAGAGGATGCACCTCCTCACATCCACTCCTGTCAACTTACCGTGGTGGCATACTGGATATCCTTCCAAATAGATGTCTCCCTGGAGAGGTCTGAGGCTTCAAAGAGATTGTCCAGGATGACTTCGCCGATCATATCGTGCCGAGAGAAGCGATCAAAGTCGAAGACGCTGAGGTGTAGTTTACGGTTGACAAGCTCATCATAGGGCACAGGAAACTGGAAGGACTCATCAAAGGTGGGATTCAGGGTTTTGCGGTGCACCCGCGTTTGGAACTTCCGCTTGCGGTCAGGCAGCAGGTAGATCTTTACGTAGGGGTCCGAGCTACCACAGAAGTCCTTAGCAGGCAAGTCTAAAGCCTTGAGGATGCGGACATTGAGCATTTCATTCTCGTAGTCGTACTTGAGAGAAAAATTAATTTTGCCACATGTCTTCCCACTGTCCTTTGCTGACTCTTCCAACTCTACTGACTTCTGCTTGTACAACTCCGGCTTAATTCGACCGATGCTGGTGGGCTGCTCGTCGACGTATAGGATGTCTGAGCCATAATCCAGGCTGGATACATGCATCTGCCGAGGCAGGTGTCTCTTGAAAGAGCTGTGCCTGCGGGAAAAGGGAGAAATCCTCACTAGCCCACCTGATCAGAAAGCAGGAAATGTCACATCATACAATGTGTGTGATGTGCGAAACTCTTAAAGAATCAATCAATGACACATGGATGTATGACATACCATACCTGCTAATTATAATACAATTATGAAAGAATGAAAAATATTACATTCATCCAGTGACATTCATAATAATGTTTACTGCTCAACAGAGACCACAGTTTCTGCAAGACAGTCCATATTGTTAATATGTGCAATTTAAAGTATGACATTAGGAACCATGAAGCTGCAGCATATTGATGACATGTAACCTTAGTAATCCTGCACCTAAAAAATAACTATAGTCAAATCCATAATTACAGACACTAAATGAGTAAAAATAAAGCATTGACAATAAATGTAATGAAGTGATTAAAGTAGAACATGAGAAACAGAAAAACAAAGAGAATATACAAATTATGGAATACAGAGACAACAAATCAGTGACAGAGTCTGATATATGAAACAAAACCAAAAAAAATGAAACATGTGGGTGAAAGAATTCAGCATACTGAATGAGAAACATGGAATAATGAGAAACACATACTAATGCCATGAGAAACAGAATATGAAATTCAAAAGAAACAAAATAAAATGTGTTTACTATACAGAGTAGAGGGCAGCACGGTGTCTGCGTGGGTTTCCTCCGGGCACTCTGGTTTCCTCCCACAGTCCAAAGACATGCAGGTTAGGTGGATTGGTGATTCTAAATTGGCCCTAATGTGTGCTTGGTGTGTTTGTGTGTGTCCTGCGGTGGGTTGGCACCCTGCTTGGGATTGGTTTCTGTCTTGTGCCCTGTGTTGGCTGGGATTGGCTCCAGCAGACCCCTGTGACCCTGTGTTCAGATTCAGCGGGTTGGATAATGGATGGATGGATATACAGAGTAGAAATATAGAATGAGACAGAAAAGCAAATGATGTAGCACAGTATTATAAATTCAGAATGGAGAACATTAACATTTTGTTTCGTTTCTAAAAAAGAGAACTACTCACTGTACTTTTTTGGTGTTTAACATGACTTTAATACTATGGTTTAATGGAAAATTTAAAGAAAATAATCTATACTGTTTAATTGCATTCATCTACAGTATATTTGTTTATATACATGGTACATTTCAAAAACTGCATTAAATTGAGCCTATTTTCCAGTATTTTATTCACCTGCATCTTGTTTGACACGTGTGCAATAAGGAGGGCTTTTAAAGGTAAGACCAGCAGAACCCAAAAGTAGGATGAAAGAAAAGGCTGCTGACTCCTTTCCTCTTATCACCCACAGAGTGGAGGAAGAATTACAGGAGGACCTCTGAAGTCACTTTCTTTAATGGCTATTTAAGAAGACATCAACCAGGAAGTGGGTGTTCGTTGTCGAACCCGAGTAGAGGACGGAGCTCCTTCACCAGATCTGCTATAAAGAAGAGGGTGCAGACCAGATGTGTATTGTCCTGATATTTTTTCTTTCCTTGTCATTTAATTAATCAAAAGGGTTACAATGGTGGTCACCAACCCTCCCTGTTGTGTCCTATTGCTTCATTTGTGATTACAATTAGAAATACAGAATAAAATCCAACCTGTGAATGTTGCAATTGAGCTCCAGCTTAACTGGGTCACATGTTTTGGGCCTGCACCAAATTAACATCACTCTGGACAAAAATTTTTAAATGCCTATCAGACAGCCTTGGTGTCACAATCCCTCCTGATCCACTAACAGCTGTGTTTGGTGGACTCCCAGGTGGGCTTAAAGTGGAGAAGAACAAACGAACTGTAATTGCCTTTACTGCACTATTGGCACGCAGACTCATCTTACTCAACTAGAAGAATCCTAACTCTCCTATTTTAAGTCAGTGAGTAACTGATGTTATATGCTATTTGAAACTGGAAAAAATCAACTTCTCACTTAGAGGATTTGTTCGAAGCTTTTTTAAAACCTGGCAGGATCTAATCAATAACATTTTAGAATAAGCATTTATATTAGGGAGAAAGACTTCTTTCTCTCTTTACTGCTCAGGGTGGGAAGGAGTTAAATTAAATTTAGTTTTGTTAAGTTTGACTTGATTGTACGGAATGTAACATGCTTTTAATATATTCAATAAAAGATAAAAAAGAAAGAATAAGAGACAAAAAATAGGAACAGTCAATGTCTGTCAGAAACAATTAATATGACCAAGAATTGACGACTGAAAGATGCCACATCTGAGATAAATTCAGTGTTCCTCACTGACACAAGAAATCAGCTATTTGAAAAGACAAATGTGTTAATTTAGGATGAAGAATCAGGAAAAAGTGAATTACAAAAAGAACAAGAGATCCACAACGAGAAATGCAGATTATGATTCAGAACATGGGATATGAAAGAACGAGTAAAGAAAGTGAAACACAGCAATGTAAGTAATACAGAATGAGACATAAATAACATAGGGAAGGAATGTAAGACAGACATAAAACAAGGTGAAAAAAAATATATTGAATGTGAAAATAAATCTCATGTGAGACACAGAAGGAGAAATACTATTGGTAAAAAGCAGAATTTTAAACAATGACACATTAGAGAGAATCAAATATATTGTACCAATTGATTGATGCAGAATGACCAACACAGCATAAAGAATACTGAATGTAAGACACAGCATGTTTTTTTATTAAGCTGTTCCCCCTTTTTCTTTAAAACATATTAAAACATTGTTTAAAAAAAAAAAAAAACAGCAATGAGATGTATAATGTGAAATGTGAAATTAACAAAATAAATAATACAGACTAAAAACGCAAGAGTCAGATATTAAAAAGTAAGAGAAACACACAGATCATTAGAGAATATCTGTGAGTGCCAGAGACTGAAAGACAAGGAATAAGTTGCATGAGAAATTATATATGTAAGAGAGAATGTATGGAATGATATGCCCATAATGTCAAGTAGAATCTTATATATAAACGTCTACGTGTGGAAGTGTGCATGTCTGTCCGGCCTGGAAGTGAGAGGTGGAGTCGGGGTAAGGGCTCCACCTTCGACGAAACAGAAAATTAAACGTCCAAGTGTGTGTGTGTATGTCTGTTTGTCCGGCCCAGAAGTGCAAGGCTACTACAGCATGAGGCTCAGACAGCCCACAAGGCAACCCCAAGTTAACGAGTCGAATGAAGAATGCAACTCTGTTGCCAAAGTAAAACCGAAAAGAGGGAAACTCTTACGTAAGCGAGACGAGCACATCGGCAAAACAATATCCCTTTTACTTTTTCTCCTGCCGCTTTTACACAAGCGATATGAGCACGTCGGCAAAATGAAACTTCCAAAGAAAGAAAGTTGCTTAGTTGCTAATGTACAAACGATGCGAGCACGTCGGTAAAACAAAACCTCCTAGGAGAGAGATGACCAGAGTAGTTCCTTTCAATTACTTGATATCTCTACATTTTAATTTTTTTCTGACGATTTCAATAGTTTCTAGGACCCCAGGCTTTATACAGCACAGGCTTACACAGCTAGTAATTAATATAAGAAACTACGAAATATGCAATATAAAAGGTACAGACAGTAGAAGACAGCAGACCAATTTTGTGCACTGCAATGTTTTGTTCATCTCATCTGCGATGTGGTCCTGAACACTCCATCAGCTGAAAGTAAGGATAAGTAAGAAAGTAAGGATAGCAGTGATGTTTTAGCCAGGTATGTTCCATAGCTTATGTATTTTCCTTTTATTTGGTTATTTTTGTTGGTTTTGAATAATAATTGTACATACATTTTTGTCTTTTGTCATTTGCATTTAATATTTGTAATATTATTTAGTACATACGTATTTCATATATATATATACAGTATATATATATATATATACTGTATATATATATATTATACAGTATCTGCCAGATAATACAAGGAGTACATGACACGTGTTTTGCTTTTACTGAGGCTCGTCAGGTGTATGCACTTGTACTGTAGAGCTTCTGTGGCACAAATTGAGCGGGACAGGCCGGAGCCTTTCTCAGGCAAACATACGGTATCTCGATGTGTAAATATACAATATGCATGTACCACAAAGCTGAGTTTGCCTCCTTGGATTGAATAAAAAGTAAGGTGATGCAATGGCTGAAAAGTACATATATGCGCCTTTTCACCAAGTATAAGTCACACCCGTGTAAGCTACTACTTCTTCCATAGAATTCAAACCATCTCCCGTGGCTGTGGTTAAGAAGCAGGCAGAGTGGACTGCTCCATACACTATATCTTCCAAGTACATTATGTTCAAAGGGTTAAACCCACCTTGCTAAACAACCTCCCTCAGCCTATTTATTCTAACTGAGGAAATTCTGAGAGTTATTGAGTGTTTTGTGAGTATCATTATTGTAAGTACTATTTGGATTTTCTGGTATTATGGATTTTTCTTTTCCTTTTCTGAATTGTGTCTTTGAATTGACTGGCTGTGCTGATTTAGAATTTCCTTTTATATATATATATATAATATATATATATATATATATATTGTGAGAGGTGCCAGGCTGGAACTGTAATACTGGCCAGAGCTATAGCAGAATACTTTCTCAGCTGGGATGCTGGAATGTAAGTATAGGGGAAGGCAGCTTGTGTAAGGCATTGCCTTCCATGAGGTGCTAGATGGCAGCCTCCCTTGGGTACGGCATTACTATGGATTCCCACTGGCACATTAGGAGCTGTAGTTCCATAGCTCAGCCCTGTTGGGTTCTGTGGGTGCCACCAGGGGGCACTGAGGAGGCTAGCAAGCCTGCTTTGTCGTGATCAGGTCTTACCCGGAAGTACTCCCAGGCCATGGTTTTGGGCAGTAATGCCGATTTTGTTTCCATCTTACAATCTTAAAATTAGGATTTGGTGATGCGCTAACCTTGACATAGTGATGCATGAAAAAAACAAACTGATGTTGAAAATACGAGGGGAAATTTTAAACATCAAAATAAAGAATCAGAATGAAAAACTGATTCCAGAAAACTAACCCGGAGTTAGAAAAGCCTTAAACATATGAATTAATTATTTATTTCATATCAATGCAAGCATCAGTTTACTTTGGTCATTTAAGCCATGGCTTTACATTAATTTTCTCCCCTAAAGGACATTTGTAGCCCGGTTTTGGGCCTGTGAAGGGAAGAAAGCCTGCCATATGAGTTTGGAGCTAGGTTGCCTAAGATGAGGCCACGTCTGACACCCAGTAGTGGAGTCTGGTCTGGCTGTTGTTTATATTGAGGCCTGCTCACTCTTTTTGATTATCTTTGTGTTGTGGAATTATAACAAGTAGGAGAATAGTGTTGGTTTGCAAGTTAAGCAAAGGGTAGCAGAACAAAGTAGTTCAATCTCAGCCCACCACAGTATTGCCTAGGGGATGTAGTTTAGGCAGGAAATCCTGCTGGAAAGGGAATCACAAACTGCAGTGGGAGGAATGCAAGTAATGACCTCAGGATTCAGTATGAGCTTCTGTTTTTCAAAGATGCAGATATGGCACGAGCAATACGCCACAAGTGCTAACCTGGCAGAATGGAGAAAGAAGATGGTCAGAATACTGGTAGAAGCTTGTGCCACTTAGAAAGCACATAATTGTTAGATATGGCAGTGCTCTGTAATGAAACAGCCAGTGTGTTATAATCAGTTGGTTTTATAATTTTTTTGCAACTCACCCTGCATCACTTGATTTACTCTTTATGTCTGCTCAGGGATTTTGGAACTTGAGGTTGATTTTTGCATTAAATGAGCAAGTTCAATAGTTTTTAACATCTTGCAGTGATGCCATCTTTAATTTCTGCGAGCACTGCTACTTTGTGGCCCTGTTATCAGGATGCAGGTCCTGATTTCCAGGAGCATGGAAACAAGGGTCTTGATGCCGAGCATCAAATGTGTGAAGGAGTTTAAAGCAGCTATTCCCTATCCAAATTGGTGTGGATAAAAACTTCGATTTTCAATTTTTTCAAACTTCTTTTATTTACTGATTTCCTGCTAATGAATTTCTTGCTCTGGTTCCTGACTTGTAAATCTTGGTTTGACTCACAGTTTTGTTTCTTTCAGTTACACATTTCGTCTTACTGTCTCTCTCAAGTCAATACACAGGGTGGGGAAATAGCACTTATTATTTTATTTTTGTGTTAATCATTTGTGTCAGTACTTCCAATATACACTGTCACACACGTACGCATGGAAGGCAGCTACAAGGCCTGAATGAGAGCAATTACATGGGTGGCGGAGTGTGCTGACTCTTTTTCTCACTTTACTGCAGACCGTTCACGGGTAATTTTGCCTGGCCCTGATGACATCAGTTCCAATTACAGCCTTAATGATGTCACTTCCTGTTCCAGGCCTGAGGATGTCACTTCCGGTTCTCGGGCATTTGATAACATCACTTCCGGTCCTGAGCGTTTGGACGAAGACCCTTCTGGTTTTGGCCCCT
This sequence comes from Polypterus bichir lapradei, assembly GCA_026402145.1. Classification (NCBI taxonomy): domain Eukaryota; kingdom Metazoa; phylum Chordata; class Cladistia; order Polypteriformes; family Polypteridae; genus Polypterus; species Polypterus bichir. The sequence goes on along the minus strand of JANRMT010062791.1, from coordinate 127,647,433 downwards.
TTGATGACATAATTTCCGGTTCCGGCCCTTTGGATGACGTCACTTCCTGTATTGGCCTTTAAAGCCACTATTTTTCCTCTATCCAGTCAGTTCTGTTTTGGACTCTGATCTGTACACATCTGTACACCATTTCTTCTGATTTTGCAGCCAGGATATAATATAAGGGTGGCTGCCCCAACTGTTAGTGAACTCTTTGTCAGTTCTTGTGACAACCCTTAACTTGATTTATCCCAATAAATATTTTTTGATGGAAATCTGGAGTGGAGTGGTTGTTATTTGGGCTTGGAACCAGAAAGTGGCAAAACTAAGAAACGCATAGTGAGGAACAAAAAATATGAAATACAGAATGACACATGCTGAACACATAATATATTCAGCATGTAGATCTTTTTAAGGAGAATGTGAGAGATACAGCATCAGGAGAAGGAAAATGGGATACAAGAAAAGAAAATGAGATGTGGAAAATAAAAACACGTAATGAGAGATACAGAATTAAGATTGTTGATTTGAGACACATAATTAAAGAGAAATGATGAGAAGGAAAATGAGGATTAACACCCAGTTTATAGTCCTGACATGTGAAGCGGGAATACGGAATAAGATAAGGTATGGAATGTGAGATGGAATGTAGACTGTGAGATGGACATTGCCCAAATCCTCTTGTGTACCACCTTAAAGTGGCTTAAGTAAATCCCTTGGGATTAATAAAGTATCTATCTATCTATCTATCTATCTATAAGTGCCTCCATGTCGTGCAGTCAAATGGAGAGCTGTTGCCATGGATTGAAGACTCCCAGAGAGGGCACCACCCTGCCTCCCCCCGACACCCCGCAGCCTCACATTAAACCCCAGCACATCTGTCTTTCTGCTGACTCTGTGAATTGAGAGAAAGCGGAGACAGCAAAACATAACAAGAGTGGGATTTCAGGCCTCCGAAGCCTCCTTTTAACGGTGCTTATGAAGCGGATTTGCATTTCTCAATTTCACACTCCCAGAACAACAAATAAAAACATTTCCCATCTCTTGTACTTTTTTTTGTCTCCTGGCAGCAGATCAAGAAGAATATGATTATCCTCAAAACTGGCGCTTTGCAAAGATGAATAAGGCTGGAAAAAGTTAAGCAAACAAGGGCTTGATGTAGTGGCTGAAATTACAAATCTTCTAAAATAAAAGAGAGGCCTGAAGTTAATAGGTTTTGCCAGAGAGCTCTGAGAGATTGAGAAACGGCTCTTCCCCCATCATCTCCTAGCATGCATTTCACTTAGGGCTGATTTAACTGAAAGAAAGTCCTCTTTCTAAAATGTCTTTTTCCTCTTTAAAATATAATCTGCTTTTTCTTCTAGGTCACACTTGACAACTAATCTGCATGGGAAGTAAACATATCTTGGCTAAGCTATGAGTGAGACCCGAAGGGAAATATGTCATCCGAGGTAGGCAGTCCATGTGAAGGACAAAAGAACGGTGGGAATACAATACAAAAAACACCTTAAAATATGCCACAAAAAAAGATGTGGAAAATTCAAGCCCCCAGCTTCAAAGTGCCTGCCAGAATTTAAGAAATTTCACAAACAAGAGGAGACCATTCAGTCCAACAAGCTTGTTTGATTGCTGATATCTAAGCTGCCCCAATATCTCATCCAGGCTCTACTTACAGTCAATTCCATGTCTCTTTGGTTTATTCTAGAGTCTCACAACTCTTTGTGTAAAGAAATATTTCATAGCATCAGTCCTAAATGCACATTCCTTTAATTTCCACTGGTGTCCTCAAGTACGTGAATCACCATTAAGTTGGAAGAATTCTGCTTGATCTATTTTATCAACGCCTTTGAGGATTTTGAAGACCTGGATTAGTTCCCCATGCAGTTTCCTCTGCTCAAGACGAAACAGGTCTAATTCTTTAAGTCTGTCAAACAACATTCCCCTAGTTCTTCATCGCCAATGCCTGCATCCAGCCTACCAGTGCAGTTTCACACCAACTCAATCAGAAACACTTCACTGTCTGCCTTTGTTTTATTCTGTCCTGTGCATCTAAATGGTGGCACTGAAACCATCTGGTTACCACACCAAAGCCCCACCAGCTACCACAGCTAGAATGAAAAATCTTGGAGTTACTGATCCCCCTTATGATTCCGGTGTGATTGATAATGGAGGGTCCCCAAGGTGCCCAGTGAACCTGCTCTAGTAGAGGGTTTATGTTCATGAGGAATAAGACTATAAAGAAACCCCCACACACAAACTCTGAATGGTTCATTCCCTTTTTCCCTGCTCTAACCCGTAGCAGGAGGTTCTGACCTGGTGGAAGATGCAGGCTCTGTTGACTGCCTCTGCATGCGCGCGCGTCTCAGAATGTGCTCCCTCATCGAGAGCTGAACTTCGGCAGGAATATCTGGAGAAGTGTGGCTGATTTTCACCGCCGCTTCCAGGATGCTCATGGCCCCCGGCTCTTTAAGCTTGTCTGCTGCCATCTTCTCCTTCTCTTGTTCTCCTGCGGATGGGGCAGCGTAGGGCAGGGGGAGGGCAGCAACACTTAAGGACAGGGCCTTGCTCCTCCAGGGTACCCAGCACAGCTTCCAAAGGAGAAAGAGAAAGACTGCCACCAGGGCAATGCCACACGTGGTAACAACGACAGCAAGGAGGCTGGTTGAAAGTTCTGTGGGGAAAGACAAATAAAGAAAAAGAAGGGTAAATCAAAAGCAGTTTATGGCTCACCACCTAGAGGTTGTGAGTTAATATCCCATGATCCTGACTCTGTGTGACCACTAGCAAGTCATTTCACCTGCCTGTACTCCATTTGGATATAAACAAAAGAAATGTAACCAATTGAACCTCAGATGTTGGAAGTCACCTTGGAGAAAGGAGTCAGTTAAATAATAAGTAAAAATAAGAAGAAGAACAAGGGTAAAACAGTGTTAGAATAGAAAAGGGAAAGAGAAATAAATGTGACTCATGCTTTGGGTTAATAAGCATCAGTCCACTCCAAAGTGGCATCAGCTGCCATAGTCTGTGACAAGCATAATAAAAACGTTAAGCAGGAGAAACCTGTCTAAAGAGTACCTGGACATCCTGTTGACCTCCGTACTGTCAATTACAGATAAGGGGTGAAGCATCAGTGCACACACCACATGAGTAAATGACCTAGATGGGTTGTATGAGGGTAAATGAAGTATGTTTGTGGTTGTGTGCAGGCTCGTGTGTGTACAAGTAAGAGAAAGGAGGAGGAAATGGGGCAGGATGGCCAAGCTAATGCAGGAGTGTTAATGCTGCCTGTCATTCTCAAGTCAAAGTGAGAAGTGATGATAGTAACACCCAAAAGAGAGGGGAGCAGGAGCATTACAATGGATGTGAATGACATTCATGATTCAAATATCTACCACCATTCAGTTAAATACAGTCATGTTTTGTGTTTCTGTTTTATTCTTGTTTATTTATTCTGTCATGCACTATTTTGAATTGGTTTCTGTGACACCATGTCATAGACTACAGAACAGCGCTTACCCCAGTCCTGGTCTACTTTAACCTAATATTGGTGATAAACCAATTTGTTTGACTTTGTGAAAATTATTGAGAAACCTTGCCACTTGTGCCATTGAGCCAGGTAGAATGGTGACGGAAGGCCAAGGCTATTACTCGGCCAGGACGCCAGCTAGGTGGAAGGACAGAGGGAGAGACCATATTTGGCACATTTTCTTCCCCGAGATGCTAGAGGGCAGAACCCCCTGGGTTGCTACAGCACCACAGATCCCTGCAGGGCATGCTGGAAGTTGTAGTTTGTAGCAGGCCTGTTGGGGTCTGTGGGCATCCCCAGGGGTTGCTGCAGGTACATCTGAGTTCTTTGTGGCACCACCTCTGCCATATCCAAAGAAGGTCAGGAAACACCTGGAACACTTCTGGATGCACTATAAAAGGAGCCACCTCACCACTAGTCGGACAGCCAGAGTCAGGAGGTAGAGAACAAAGTTTTGCGAGGAGGAGTGGAGACGAGGAAGGGAGAGAGAGAAAGAAAGAAAGGCTGTTGTGTTGTGTTCGGTGATTTTGTACTGTGCTGTGAAGTGGAGAGCAACAGAAAACACTTTCCCCCTGAAGAATGAAATGTATGTTGTGTTGAACTTGTGTCTCAGCCTGTCTCTGTTGGGGTTAGGGAAGCTGTACATCCCCTGGCGGTTCACAACATATATAAAATCTCTTACTCTCCATATTTTTTCATCTCATCTGCGTCCTTGTGGAAGTGCCAACAATAGAACTATTCCTCTCATCAGGCAGCAGGAGTTTATGTGGCTGATGGGAGGCAGCCTAATCAGCTTGGCACACACAATGTTTGAAATTTGAAGGTGGCAGGTAGTTTTTTAATCTCAAAAACAATTTCATTGCTTCATTTGGTCATCTCTAGCCATATTATATTTATTATATTTCCAAAAAACATTGTTCTCCTGGTTATATTGTGACTCCGTGACGCTGAAATGTTTGCTGGAGCCAAGTGCCTATGCTCTCTCGCTCTTTATGTTTCTGTATTAGGTAGCCTGTTATCCTTTAAAGAAACGCTCTTAATTTGTTTGCCACTTTGGCAGGCTTGCCGATTTTCTCGGCTCCTCTGCAGCTGGCTCTGAAGCTGATCATTTGTGTGACACTAATGGGGACTCATCCCTAGACTGATGCATCTTATAAGTGCCGTTACAATATTGTGTGAGGTTATATTTTACATAACCAGTGAACAAAAAAGGTGGTGGCATGGTGGTGCTTTTTGTACTTGTGTGAACACATGAGATGAGCTGATGATATCGTATTTTTTATCAGAGCAATGCCTTACATTTTTTAAACAGCCATTGCCAGTTTACACCTGCAAATTAAGCATTGCAAGGTCGCAAGACCAATCAACTCTCACCATTTAGTACTTTTTGTGGCATGTCATTTGCATGCATGACAAGGAAAGTGTCAAGGAAATGTGGAAAAAAGGCAAAATACGTGCTATAGCCAAGTCATGATGAAACAGAATGAAATACGGTTGTTTTTTTAGCACATGCCGAATCGCTTTTTCTCAGAAGATGATAGACAGAGAAAGACTGAGGAACTGTGTTGGAGTGAGTAAAAGTAATTAGTAACTTTAACTGTTTGTTGTTGATATACATTTATTCAAATCTGTTTTATGATGAATCAGATCTGATTTTACAGTTTGGGGCCAACACTGCATCGTCCTTCAGATGAGAAGTAAAACCGAGTTCCTGACTCTCTTTGGTCATTAAAGATCCCCGGGCATCCTTGGAAAAGAGTAGGTGTATTCTGATGTTCTGCCTAAATTGCTTGATCACTATTGCTTGGTCATTCTGCCCCCCTAATTATCTCATGTTCTCTGATTGGTTAACTATCTAATCTAATGCTAATGTGCGGTGAACGTACTGGTGTAAAATGGCTTCTGTCATATCATCCAGGTTGGTGCTGCACTTTAGTGGCGATTGAAGTGGCTCCCCACTCACTATATAAAGCACTTTGAATACCTTGAAAAGCAGTATACAAATGTAATGTATAAATATTATTATAGTTATGGGGGGGCAAGGTGGCGCCTCACAGTTAGGAGACCTGGGTTTGCTTCCTGGGTCCTCCCTGCGTGGAGTTTGCATGTTCTCCCCGTGTCTGCGTGGGTTTCTTCCGGGTGCTCCGGTTTCCTCCCACAGTCCAAAGACATGCAGTTTAGGTGCATTGGCGATCCTAAACTGTCACTGGTGTGTGGGTGTGTGTGTGTGCCCTGCAGTGGGCTGGCACCTCGCCTGGAGATTTGTTCCTGCCTTGTGCCCTGTGCTGGCTGGGATTGGCTCCAGCAGACCCCTGTGACTCTGTAGTTAGGATATAGCGGGTTGGATGATGACTGACTGACTATTATAGTTATGATTTGCTGAAATTTTAAATGAACTACAATGAATCACCTTTGAATCATCTCAGTAACCAGTATGTGTCCTGACCCACTGCTGCCTCTGTGAGACACCCCCACCACACACTCTCAACCCCCCCACCAAACTCTAACCCCCACTAGATGCTTCGCAAGCACCACTTGAATGCTGATGATAGTATAAGGTTTGGTGACATGGTGGTAGTAACCATCTATAAAAGAGTGCGCCATCTGCTCAAAAGTTGTCTGCACTTTGTTTCTCCAAAAAAAGACTGGAGATCTAAAACTGGATATTCAGGAAAAGTTTTTTTGGTTTTAGGTTTTAGTTTAACCTAGGCAAGCTTACTAAGTTCAAGATCGATTTGACCTTTTGTTCTGGTCTTTAATTGTCTGCCAGTTTGGGGTATAGACCCTGCTATTTGTACATTCAGCTAGTTTTTGCCATTCCTCCTTAACTCTTTAAAGGTTGATTTTATTTTCAGAAAAATCTCACTTTTTGATGGTTTATTCTGCCAATAGTAGAAGTGTGGTACATTTGAGAAATTAGGGAACAGAAGATGAAAAGATGTCAAGAAAACAAGCCAGTGTTCATTATGTGTGTCAGGAGTCAATGTCTGGGTGACGTTCCCAACAGTAAACTGTCATCATGAAGCCCCTGGTAGTTCGTAGCCGAGATGCGCACAGCAGCGAGTGAGAGACAAAAAACAATGTTCTCATTTTCCAGAAGTGCATAGTGCAAGTTTATTAAATCAATTTCACAATAATGAAAATGCAATGAAGATCATAAATAATAAATAAATAATCCAATTAAAATTGGAGCACAAAAAACAATGTACAATAAACACTTTTAAATCCAAGGTAGCAGGATGGGCACTTCTCTCTCTCTCTCTCTCTCTCTCTCTCTCTCTGTCATCTCAGTGGGTCCTCCCAGATAGAGACAACACTGTCAGCTGCGGTCACCTTCTCCTGACTGTCCTGCCTGCCCGCACCTAACCAAACATCTATCTCTCCATATGCTCTATTAGCACTTCTAGAATCCTTGTCCTCTTGTTCCCACATGGACACAATTGTTCAATGGGATCACCCCTTGGAGCCCCATTATATTTGCTTCCTAGCAGGGGCTCGGCCACACTGCTTCCTCTGCTTTGCCTTAGTGTTTCTTTTCCAACTCGTTATTTTTCTCTTTTCCTCTATTGTGCTCAGACTCACCTTGTAAATGTTGATGGGCATGTGTGCTTGATGTCACACTCCAGAGGGCCATCGAAGAAATTGATATATACTGCTGTAAACCTGCACCTTGTCCTCCCAAGCTTGACTGCACGTTTTTTCTAAAACTACAGCTGCCACGGACCTCACTTCATGACAATGCGAATTTCTATAAATTGTGATGATTGAAGCCAAAACACAAAATTGTACTCAAAATTCTATAGAAAAGATTGGGAGCCACAAACACTAAATCACTAAGGAAAACGATGAAAGTTTGGTTTGCATCCACAATCTCGGACGTCCAGGAAGTGCATGGAACTGACCTTAATGCCGTTATGACAGTGACATCATGTGTCACACACCTCCCAGGCATCCATGAATGGCAAACAGACAAAAAGGCAGCACTCATACAAAATAAATATGCTGTACATGTACAGTAGATAAGGTATACAAATCCCCAAAAAGGGAAGAAAAACACGTAAAAAAAAATAAAGAACAACCCCAGAAAATTATAAAATGAAACTAAATCATAACACTGTCAGTCTTAAAAAAGTGGGATGTGATGATATCAGGCATCACATGACTTCCTGCGACTGTCAATGGGCACTATTGCTATAAACATGATGACCACCAACATGAAAAGCAAGCATAGAATGATGGTGACTGCTATTCAAAACATATGTAAGAATGCATTGTAATAATGTCACAAAAATGAGTTGAAAGTTTATCAAAATTAATAAAAATAGAGCATTAACAAAAAAGCATGATTAAAGACAGCCACCTAAACAATATTCATGACGGCATTCTGACCGGTGCTTTGATTTGTACAAAAGATTGCCATCCTACAAACTAATCTGAATCCTGAATATCTGCCAACTCTACTATCGTCTTTTGCTCTAAAGAAAGACATTTGCTCATCTCTAAAGAAAAAAAAAGGTGACGAGACTAGTCGATCAGTCGAGTCAAACATGACACATGGAATTTTTACGAAAGGGGAGTCAAGCTAAAGTTAGAAAATGGGATTTATCAGAAAACGGAATGAACCTTCACAAAACGGATAATGTCATTTCTCAACGTAGGTGTCACTCTTCTCAATGCACTTACGCCACCTGCCTTTAAGTGCTTGGATTCCAGCAGAATAAAAGGCTTTGTCTTGTCCTTGCATCCACTCGTGCACCGCTTTCTTCACGTTGTCATTTGTCTTGAATCGACAACCACCCAGATGTTTTTACTGGTCCAAAAAGATGAAAATGACACAGTGCCAAATCTGGCGAATAAGGAGGATGTGGAAATACCTCAAACTTCAGTTTCTCCAGACAAGCCTTGGTGTTCTTAGCAGTGTGTGGGCATCCATGGTCTTGCAGCAAAGAAACTCCTTGAGACAGCAGTCTCCACCGCTTGGATCAAATAGCAGGCTCCACATTGGTCTCCAGAAAGTCACAGTAACCTTCACTAGTGACTGTGGTACACCTCGGTATGTAGTGTTCGACAATAACTCGGGTACATGAGGGGTTACAAGGACAAGACAAAAATTTTTATTCTGCTGGAATCCAGGCACTTCCAGGCAGGTGGCGCAAGTGCATTGAGAAGGGTGGAGACTACATTGAGAAATGACATTATCAGTTTTGTGAAGGTTTGTTCCATTTTCGAATACATCGTATTCTGCTTTAGATTTTCATGGTGTCTGTATTTATTTCCTCCATTCTTGGCTTTAGTTTATCCTTTGGTACGCTGCCAACAAGGATCTGTATGGCAAATGTGTCAGGTGCCTACGTGTGTGCATATTCTGGTGTATGGTGACACATCCAAGTGAATTGAGGTGTGCTGGGATTACTGTCTCTCAGGACGGGTCACCAGTTCTCCCCTGTCACTCTGTGCTCATCTCATTGATCCTTCAGAGGCCAACAAATTCACATAATGTAGGCAGCCTGCATTGATCAGCTTTTGCTATCCACACAATCTCTTGACTTCCTTTCAAGAAACATTCAATTTAATTGTTTATTTTTGTATAGAACTCCTCACTGAGTGTAGGATGAAACAATTTTACAGGTTAAACGAATTGAAAGCTTTACAAATGATATATGTGCACCCATAAAAATATGGATTAGCGTAAACACAAAGTAAAAAAAAAGCAAGTTCAAACTGATTGACATAAATGAATGCTAAAAATATATGTCCATTAATATAATTGTTTAGATATTTTTCAGTGTCCACCCTTTTACGTTTGATGGTTTGTTGTCTCAGTTTTACTTCTTATACTTGAGCCTATTGGGTAAAGAACTGGAATGTAACGCCATCAGGTTGCAGATCAATGCCATCCTTCAGCCCTTACCATATTATAGCTCGTTGCATTCTTAAGGACTCCTCTCATCCAGCCAACAAACTCTTCCAGCTCCTCCCCTCCAGAAGGCGCTACAGGAGCCTTCCGACTAAAACCAGCAGGTTTAGGAACAGCTTCTTCCCCACAGCGGTCACACTTCTGAACTCAGTCCCCCGTTGAACCTTCACATCCACACACTTAATCCTCTACACTACTCCTCCTCCCTTCCTTGTACATATCTGTACATACCTGTGCACACACAGCACACCTGTACATTGTACATCATATATCATATATTGTATATCTGTATATATTATAATACTCATAGTATTACAGCACATACATATCACATCTGTATGTTGTACATCTGTGTATATATATAATAGTACTTATATTATTACTGCACATACATAACACACCTGTATGTTGTACATCTGTATGTATATATATATATATATATATATATATATATATATATATATATATATAGTACTTATAGTATTATAGTACATACAAATACATGTATAGGTACATAAATGTATATTGTAAAATATGTATATTTGCCATCCGCATTTAGAACATTTGTATATCTATCTATATATATTTATATATCTATTCCCATCTTCACTGTGCTCTTAACTGTACATATCGTATTTAACTGTATATATCGCATTTAACTGTAAATATCATTGTACATAATATGCACATATTATATTTATTGTACTTCTGCTCTTTGCACTTCTGATTAGATGCTAAACTGAATTTCGTTGCCCTGTATTTATACATGTGTAATGACAATAAAGTGAATCTAATCTAATCTAATCTAATCTAACAGGCAAAAAATCAGTTCACTTGTTATCACACACAGTTGTAAAGCATGACGTGAAATCAAGCTCCGTATTTGTAAAGTGACATGCGGTTTTGTTCACTACAGAAATGTGACCTAATCTGACCTAACTTAACCTTAGATAACATTACATTCTCAGATCTAATTCAGGGTCACTGGTGTTCTACCATGGAATGAAAGAAAGGCAGACACAGTGTTTCGTCATGGACCTGGAAATGGAGGTTTCAAACATCAAGGAGAAAATAACAAGCAGGGGTCCTAACTGAAGTCAAAATTACCTGATTAATCCAAGTCCAATATGCAATACTAAAAATCTGACAAAATAAGCATGTGCAAAAATTCCCAAGGCTTAGATAAGAACATAAAAGATTCGACAAGTTAGAGGAGACCATTCAGTCCATTTTGTTCAGCTAATAGCTAAGCTCTCCCAATATCTTATCCAGATCTTAGAGGTTGTCAAGGTTTCTGCTTCAACTACATGTCTCGGTAGTTTGTTCCAGATTCCCACAACTCTTTGTGTACAGAAGTACTTCCTGGCTTCAGTCTTAAATGCACTTTCCCTTAACAACCACTGCTGTCCTCAAGTTCATGATTCACCCTTAAGCTGTAAGAATTCTGCTGGATCGACCTAATCAATAATGTCTTTGAGGATTTTGAAGACCTGGATTAGGTCCCCATGCAGTCTCCTCTTCTTTGTCTAAACAGGTTCAATTCTCTGAGTTTGTCAGAGTATGACATATTGTTAAGTTCTTAAGTCCCAGGATGCACTTGGTTGCTCTCATCTGCACAGCTTCAAGTGCTGCTATGTCTTTCCTCTACCATGGTGAACAGAACTGCACCCAATACTCCAAATATGATCTTCCTAGTGCATTATATGGAGTGAGCATAACATCCTTTGCTTCATATTCAATGGTCTCCCACCTTAATAAAAGGATAAGTGTCTGTGTGTTTGCCGGGTTGCTGTGTCTCTGACATTCTAACAGATGGTGCATCACAAACATCGCTTTTATGAATGCCATACCAAAAGGCACATAACAGAGACATATGCATTGCTTGGAGCGCTACAAACGTTTACATTGAGGTCTACATTCTTTACTTCGATTTCAACCCATCTTAGATGGGTAGCACAGCTGCTTACAATATAATCGAACATTTTATTTGCCTTTTTAATTCCTTCTGTGTATTGCATAGATGATTAAAAGGTTGTGTTAACATAAACCATTAAATTCTTTTCAGAGGCTGCTTTTTGTAGGACAGAGTTTCTCGTCTTGTATTTATACTTGATGTTCCTTTTCCCCACATGTAGCACTTTGCACTTTTCTTCTGCAATGCGGAAACTGGCAGAGGCTCTGTATCAAGGCTGTACGCTCCTCCGACCTGCTAGATGGCAGCATCTCTTGGCTTCAGTACCTATTGTAGGGCATGCAGGAAACTGTAGCCCAGTGGGGCAGCCCTGTTGGTGCCCGCAGCGGGTGCTGCAGGGAATTGCACTTCCTACTTAATGGTACTTCTGTATGACCCGGTAGTGCTTCCAACAGGCAATGCCCTGGCACAGGAAGTACTGCCGGGTCGTCAATAAAAGAAACTGCAATTCCTCATCCAGGCAAGTCGGAGCCGGGAGAGGAGACCAACAACCCTAGTCTGGGAGGAGTAGCAGAAAAAGAGAAAGAAAAAGAGAGAATTTTATTGCTGTTCTGTTGAATAAAAATATTGTATTTTGAACCTGGGACTGTGGCAGGGCATTCGTGTCTGGAGTTTGGGGTCTTTGTGGCACCCTGTGTTGATCACACTATATTATCCTGCATTTTCCAAGTGTTCACCCAGTTCTGAAGCTGGTCCAAGTCTGTTTGAATTATTTTTGCTGCCTCCTCATTGTCTGCCATTGCTGCAATTTTAAAATCATCTCTGAATTTCACAAGTTTATTAACTACACTGGATTTGATGTCATTAATGAAAATCAGAAAACGACAGACTCCTGAGGGGCTCCACTGATGACCTCAATGCATGTGGAATATTCTCTTCTTATCTGTACTCTTTGAGTACTCCTTTGACTTGAGTCAAAAATACACCATCCATGTCATCAAAAGACTTTCTGCTTGTTAGCCAGAATCTTGGACAAGCAGGAAGTACGCAACACTAACTTTGATGCTGCCACAACAGTGACATTGCTCATCGCAACTTTTGGTTTTCATTAAAATTTACATTTAATCATTCGGCTGAAGCCTTGATCCAAGGCGACTTACAACATTTATGACACAATTAGTTACATTTCTTTTGTTTTTCCAGTTGGAGCACAGGCAGGTCAAGTGACTTCTTCATGGACACACGGTGTCAGTAGTGGGGTTTTCATATGGTATCGACACAACTAGCAATGGTACACAAATACTGTCTGACCAAAAAGGTGTCACCCATGAAAACCAAGATATCAGGGCACTAAGATGTGAAAAAATTATGAAAATATCAGAATAATTTGAAATCAATGAAGTAATTAACTGTATTCCTCACTGTTCAAATGCCGTATTGTGAAGAGAAAACTAAAAACGTGTGAAACAGAACCAGAGAAAAATGATGGCATGTCCAAAAGCATCACACCTGGTGCAGGTGTCCCCTGGTGCCCTAGTTGGCATGCCTGTTCTACACAGGGCTCACTCATGCGCTCACCCATATTCTCTTCTACAGGGTCAAATTCAATTTTCCAATAAATGAAACACACCAGTCTTTGGCATGTAGGAGTAAAATTAAGTACCAAGAGGAAAAATCAATGTGGAAGTTGGGAAAACAAGCAAGCTCCACAAAGACAGCAAATGGGTGTAGGGTGTGAGCCCAGGGTGCGGGGTCTTGTAAGTGACAGCACCAGAACTCATTAACCTACATATCTGCTGAGGTTGGCATGTTCTCCCTGCGGTTACATTGATTTTCTTAGGATACTGTTGCATCCTCCCACATTAAGGGACGGAGTGGTGGCTCTGAGGTTATGGATCTGCCCTGTATCCAGAAAGTTGTCAGTTCAAATTCCCACTACTGCCAAAGGGGATCCTACTCTGCTGGGCCCTTGAGTAAGGCCCTTAAACTACAATTGCTCCAGGGGTGCAGTACAATGGCTGACAACCCCTGAGCTCTGACCCCAAGGGGTATGTGAAAACTAACAAATTCCAAATACAAGAAATTGTATAAGGCGAAATAAAAAACAAAAAAAAAAATACCAAAGATGTAACCAGTAAGCTGGTTGGCACTCTGTGGCCTATGGGCTTACTGAATGGTGGCTGTGTTATGAAATAAATGTGTCTTTTGTTCTATAACTATACAGCCTTGTTCTTCTGGATGTCTATGGCTGCCTCTTGAGCTGATTTTGTTCAGAAAATGAGTGTGTCCCATTGTCTCAAGATGATCTTGACTTCTCTTTGTTTATATAATGCCAGCATCTTCAGAGTATGGGCTGTCTTAAATAAATGAGTTGCACTGTGCTGCAACACTCTGGTGTGCTCTTGGTCCTGCATGCATGAGATGAGACTTGCTCACCCGCCACACTCACTGACGCATGAACTCACAAAATATAATTAGAGGTAACAAAAGGCTGAGGTGTCAGAAGAAACTGCCAACTGTCTTGGTGAAAGAGGTGCCAGTGATATTGTGAGTCAGAGGAAACAAAGAGGGTGAGAGGAGGAAACGACACTGCCATCTGACAGGTCCAGCTCTCTGCTCTGCTGCCACCACTGCTGCTTATTTGAAACTTGTGTGCAGATTATGTAGCAAAGCTCTCAGGGCTACTTTGTTTAATGTTGACATCAGAGTGGCACGGTTAGTCAGCCAGTGTGACAGGCAGAAAACCCAACTAACGTCAGACGTTCAGCCCAGAAACAGAAGGTGAAGGAGTACCTGACTCTGTTGGAAACAGACTGGGGCTGTGAGTCGAACACTTCACATGAAGGGGATGAGTTCAAGTCCGCAAAACACTGGCAAAGTAAAGAAATCTAACTGCATAGGCAGGCGACGGTGGTCCACAAAACGGAACAAAGAGTTGATGTTTGTAGAATCATTTCCCCACAAGACTTATTTGTGGCCTGATTGGGAAACATTTAGTGGTCACTCCATTCTGAGAATTTTATTTGTATTGCTGCTATGTACTGTGGGGGACGTGCAGGTGATAGTAGTGGAGGAGAGAATGAAAACCAAAATAAGTGCCATTATGAACAATGATGCACATCCTCTCTCTGACACACTAACATTGAGGAGTTTCAGCCAGTGAATTATTAAATAGAAGTGTGTCAAGAAATGCTAATGGGGCCCCTTCATACCAACAGTAATACACCCGGATAATCCTTTACTGTGATTGCTCTCTTACCATTAGGAGAGCAGGCCATGACTTTCTTCTTCGTTTTTGTAATTCCTCTGTTTGTTTGAGGGGGTTGTTGATTGTTATATTTCTACATCTCTATAGCTTCTGTATAAAAATTAAATTTCCCCTTATCTATCTATCTATCTATCTATCTATCTATCTATCTATCTATCTAT
>JANRMT010062791.1:127585077-127632660 GCA_026402145.1 Polypterus bichir lapradei | reverse complement strand
TATCTATCTATCTATCTATCTATCTATCTATCTATCTATCTATCTATCTATCTATCTATCTATCTAAATTAAGCATAGTTCTGCTCTGTGATGAGTCCAATTCTCTGTAAATCAGATTAAGTGAGTTGAAGAATGTTGTGTTTTGCATAGAGCAGGAAGCCTCAGGTCAAGTAAAAGATCGTTTCCTTGAGTAATACTTCTTGACAAATGTTTGATCAAGTCTACATATCCCTGCAGAGCATCACATTTAGGTAGAATGTAAATAAAAATCAGCTGTGGTGCTCATGTGGTGCTCTCTAGAGGAGGTCAGGCTTTTCAAAGAGATAAAATAATTAAACTTGAGCACACAGGAGCTCTCTTACAATTTAAACACACATTATATACAAATATATTCCCAAAAGACATTAATGGAAAAGCTTGCAGTACTCTTTGAAGTCACTCATCCGTTGGGAAGAGCGCGTTGATAGTTAAATTGATGACACTGCCAGTGCTCTGGATCTAAATGAGGATCAGAGCAGTTGGATGAAAGCTGGAATCATCGTCTAGTGTATTAACTGTGGGAATGTATGCCTCTCTTTCTCATTTATATTTTTAATTACAAGAACATTTGAATGTTACACTCTTACAAAAAATCTTTTTGATGAATTCACACCCAGAATGTAGAATGAAGAAAACATGGCTGGCCAAAAGTCTCTCCAGGTAGTGCTTGATATTTCTTTTCCTATCATTTGTCACCCTGAATGTGCACTTGGTATTATATTAAAAGGCTTAGCTAGAACTACTGTAGAGGAATAATTGGACTCAGAAAATGGATGGGTGGAGAGATGGATTATTGCCGGCCATTACTTGTGAACTCCTACCTCTATCTGCTCGTGACAATTTCATCAAGAAAATAAAAAACCAAGGATGAGGAGGAGACACAGAGCATCTAATGGGTTCTTAATCACTACATCTTTATGTCAGAAGTCGCATGTTCACTTGGGCACACTTGGATTGGTCCAATCTTTTATGTCTTTCTACTCCAATCCCTCCTTAGTAAGGTTTTTAGAATCATCTTTAATTCTTCACTGAACAGACCAGTTGCTCTTGCTTCATACGTCATGAAGACCATTGAGAGGCCAGTCCTGATCCTCTGCAGTTTGCCTATCAGGCACACGTAGGTGTGGAGGAGGTTCTACTGTACATGCTCCACTTGGACAAAGCTGGCACCACAGTTAGGATAATATTCTTTGATTTTTCCAGTTCCTTTAACTTCTTTCTGCCTCACTGAATGAGGGGAAAGTTCAAGCTTATATACATTATCTTGATGCCCTCACAATCTCCTATATCATGGAGTACCTCACCAACAGATAACAGTTTGTGAGGCCCAGGGACTGTGTGTTAGAAATGGTGTGGATTCCTCAAGGAGCAGTCCTGCCTCCCTTTCTGCTCACCCTCTTCACAGTAAACATCCAGTACAATTCCAGCACTTGTCATCTACAGAAATTCTCAGATGACTCGTCCATCACAGGCTTCATTAGTGATAGAGATAAGAAGAAGTACAGGAAGCTTATGGAGGACTTTGTCTTGTGGTGTAGGAAAAAAACCCCATCAGTTCAGCATCAGCAAAGCAAAAGAGCTGGTGATGGACTTACGGTGTGCCAAGGAGCCTCTGAGACCAGTCACCATTCAGGAGGAGGACATGGGAGTGCTACAGAGCTACAAGTACCAGGGGGTTCACATTAACAGCAAACTGGACTGGTCTGACAACTCTGTGATATTGTACAAGATAGGCCAGAGCAGAGTGTACTTCCTAAGGAGACTCAGGTCTCTTGATGTATGCAGCAAGCTGCTGGAAATGTTCTACCAGTCTGTAGTAGCCAGTGTTTTGTTTTAATCCATGGTCTCCTAAGGAAGCAACTTGAATTCAAAAGATGCCCAATGCCTGAACAAACTTATCAAGAAAGCCTCCTTCATTACTGAGCTAACCCTGAACAAAATGGAAACTGTTTTGGAAAAGAAGGTGGTGGCAAAATTGGATGCCATAATGAAAAATCCCTTCCATCCCCTCTAGGAGGTGCTGTCTTGGAACACTTATAGCCACATTCCTCCAGGGTGTACTAAGAAGCACCTCTGGAGATTCTTTCTTTCTGCTGCTATCAGGCAATTCAAAGTTTCCTCCGGATATCCCAATCTAAATGCTAATTTTGTACTTTCTGTACAATATACATTTATTTATTTATTTATTGCCGATATTATCTGTTCTGTGAAACTGTATCTTTGTTTTTTTTTATTTCTGTTTCATCTAAATTTCCACTCAGGATTAATAATGTTTGTCTAATCAAATCAAATCAAATCTAAACTAATCTAATATAATATAATCTAATCTAAAAAAAATCAAACATTCTAAGTAACATAATAAATCATTAATAAATGATAACTACAAATACAGTGGTACAGTTCTAGGTGCTCTTGTTTTATAAATCTATAGCTCTGGATTTGAACCCTGGTGGATACTCTACTTGCCTCTCTTCTCTGTCCTGGTGCAGACTTTTCTGCGGGTGCTCTGGTTTCCCTCCCAAATACGGGCTGGATAACTGAATTAGTGCTTCCAAATTGATAAATTGTATGTGAGTAACTACAATGGAGTAGCTCCTTATTCAGGGCTGATTCCTGTCTTAAGTCCAGTGCTGCCACGTAAGGCATCAGCTTCAAGTGAACCTGAACCTGAACTGGATACACTGGTCAGAAAATGACAGGCTGGGTATGTAAGATGAAATGAGAGTAGACTGACAAGATGGATGAATGATTGGTTAATCCTCTCTGGAAACCGTACAGTTATAGTAGCCTATACATCATAACAGCAGTCAGATATTTACGAAAAGAACAAGAAATACAATCAGATATAAATATTAAATTAAATATAATGAATATGTCTACAATCTTCTTAAAAATAATATATTAATAGGAAGATTATGTGATAAAAAGTCTGATGGCAGCTGGTAAAGAACACATCTGAGAAATGAAATCCTGCAGTAATTCTTTATATTCCTTGTTTTGTACCCCAATAAATACAAGTTATAGGCAATATACCAACAATCTGATTGTGCTTCATTCACTCAGAATATGGAACCAATGTAGGAAGCACTTCAAGTTAGAGAATATTTGATCTGTGGCACCTCTACATGATAACCACCTCTTTCCATCCTCTCAGACTTACATAGTTTTTAATGTTTGGTAAACATTCGGGATTAAATCATTTAGAGATTTATAAATAATGTCTTTGCATCCTGCATACAATTAGACTCCAAATTTAGCTTCCTAGCAACACAATTTTTCCACTATCTCCAAATTAGAAACTTTGCTAAATGAAATCTACCCAATTTTCCTCACCTCCTATCTATTTCTGTTCCAGAAGAAATATTGATCAGTCTTGAGGACTCAGACAGCATTTCTATAATATATAAAACCATTTTGAAGTTCCTTCCTTTTAAAGATCCCAGAGTACAGTGGGAAAACAATCTCTTACTCAACATTTCAGAAAAGAAGTGGAAGGCAGCCATGCACAGAATTCACTCGAGCTCTTTATGCACAAAGCATACAATTATTCAACTAAAATCTTTTATCAAGAGCATTTATTTCTTTTAAAGGTGTCCAAAATGTTTCCAGGGCAAGATCCAGCCTGCGAACGTTGCAATCGAGCTCCAGCCTCATTGAGCCATATGTTTTGGGCCTGCACCAAATTAACATCATTCTGGACCAAAATCTTTAAAGGCCTTTCAGACAGCCTTGGTGTCACAATCCCTCCTAATCCACTAACAGCTGTGTTTGGTGTTCTTCCAGATGATCTTAAAGTGCAGAAGGACAAACAAACTGTGATTGCCTTTACTTCACTATTGGCATGTAGACTTATCTTCCTCAAATGGAAGAATCCTAACTCACATATTCTATGTCAATGGGTAACTGAAGTTATATATATCTGAAATGGGAAAAAACTCTAATTCTATCTTAGAGGATCTATTGAAAACTTTTTAAAAACCTGGCAGGATCTAATTAATAACATTTTAAAATAAACATTTATAATGGGGAGAAAGACTCCTTTCCTTCTATACTACTCTTAAATGTTTTACTCGGTCTTTTGGCTTTCGTCTCTTCCTCATGGGTGGGGGTTAAATTGAATTTAGTTTTGCTACATTTGACTTGATTGTATGGAATGTTACAATTTTAAATAAATTCATCCATCCATTATCCAACCCGCTATGTCCTAACTACAGGGTCACAGGGGTCTGCTGGAGCCAACACAGGGTGCAAGGCAGGAAACAAACCCCGGGAAGGGAGCCAGCCCACCGCAGGGCACGCACACACACACCCACACACCAAGCACACACTAGGGACAATTTAGAATCGGCAATTCACCTAATTAAATTTAATAAAAGTAAAAAAAAAAAAAAGAACACGTCTGATGGTGCCTTCCGGAACACCATGAAAGAATGAAGGTACAGCAGAATTAGGATATCCACAGCAGGTAAAAAGATTTATATTAGAGAGTATTAATGATAAGTGAAACAGAGAGGTTTCAATTAGCATACAGTTTCAAAAAACTGACACAAAAATATTGCAGTTGTGAATGGCAAAACTCAGAAAAAAGAGAACTACTGCCTCTTAAAGACTCGCTCACATTTCTGTGTTTACCTGTGCTGTAATCCATGTAATCCATGCCACAGTAATAAAATCAATTCTAGTTCTGCCTCTCGTTTACATCACTGCGGAGGTGCCATGCATTTTTATAAAATGTGGCATACTACACATTGTCTACACAATGGCACACCAAACTGTGTTTTCTCCACTGAAAAACTCACTCCATTGAAAGCTGCTTACAGGTCGCATCAACCTAAAATCCAGCCCGATACTACCCACCACCTGCCCTTTCCTGTTGTTCGATTCCTTCAGATGACAGCTCACATGCTCCATGTGTCACAGAGCTTCAGGTTTAATTTCTGTCTCTGATACACCTTTAGGGTTCTGATCACTAATTCTGGCATTTTAATTGGCAATGTGGTATCCCCTTCTCAGTATAAACACAACACAAACTTAATGCCTCAAGAAAATGTCAACACGTGACAGGAAATTAGTCTGGTGATTTTTTTTTTTTTTATTAATTACAGATCTTAGTAACACTTTAGTTTAGGTACTCCAGAAATTCATCTATTACTCATTTATTATTATGTAACACGAACTTAAAAAAACACTTCTTTGGGTCTTCGGAACATTTACAAAGCCTCAGTAAAGTGTTTATTTATCTCTGCAATGTGACCGACTAGCAAAACTTCACTTTGAGGTGGTCCGAGGTGACTTCACTGAGACACACTTCTCCTGATATTAAATATTGAATCGTGTGAGTCATTAATATTAAAAAGTGATTTTACCATGATGTCACACTGCACAGAGATGAATAACCAATTCACTGATGTTCTGTAAATGTTATGAAGAGCAAGAGAATCCTTTGTTAAGGTCTTATTACTGAAGAGCACATTTTTGCAGTACCTAAATTTAAGTGTTACTTAGATCTTCATTTAAATACTAAATGACAGGGAGACACTTTTAAATTGAATGCACAAAAACACTTCCGGACTTAATCACCGTTCTAAATAATCACCGTTCTTCTTGTGTGAATGGCTCAGATTTTGTAAGCAGCAAATCGTCATTTGCTACATGAATTTTTATGTGATACATCAGTGTTTCTTAGCAAATTTGAACTTCACACAAATCATTTTGCTCATCAGTAGTGAGTGTAGTAGTAGTAGTAGAGTAGCAGTGCTGTCATGTGTATGCACTTCTTTGAAATTCTTGACCAGCATGAAATGTGTCACCATTTTCCAGTGCCATGATGAAAAAGAATGTATTAAAAGACAGTAGGAAGAGTGATGTCAGGCAAGCTATGGTGCTTCAAATGAGCCAAGAGCAAGCCCACGTAAATAGGAAAGTTGGATAAAGGAGAATGGAGGGCAAACACTTAAGAAAAGGCAGTTAAGATGACCAAAATATTCTTCAGTCTCTACTCACCATTGCACAAAACCTCCTTTAGGCATTGTAATGGCATCATAGAAGCAGCACATACTGTACAAAATGCAAGAAATAAATAAATACAGTGACAAGTACTGGCAATCACTGTTTAATGAAGGGGAAACCTTACTAAATAATACAAAAAAAAAAAATCAAGTAGGGTGTTTGTGAGTATAAGGTGGTGCAGTGGTTAGCATTGCTACCTGATGGATCCACCATCCTCGGTTCAAATCCTGTGCCTGGTGGTTGTCTGTGTGGTGTTTAGAATTTCCACCCAGTATTCTGGCTTTTCTCTTACAGCCCCCCAGAACTGTGTGCATTAGTGGGCTCTCCATTGGACTGGCATTGTGTTCAGGGCTGTTTCCTGCCTTGCACCAAAGGGACAGGTCTGGCCCCTGCAGCCCTGAACTGGATTAAGCTGGTGGATAATTATAATGCAGTTCCGGGTATAGGCAATGAATATGAGAGACAGTTTGTCTTTTTACGGATGATCAGTATATGTCTATTGATGGAGCCTCTTACACGGACCTTGGCAGAATACCAAATGGTAGGTGCCACAAAGCTAAATGAGCTCTAGCAAAAGAGTGTTTAGAATAATGAGAAGGCTGATGTCTGACTTATCAAGAACAAATGAAACTTTTTACTCAATGGCACCTGTAGATAAATAATATTGTTTCACGTACATTTGGCTCACTATTTTATCTAAGGCAAATTACAAGGTCAGGACATGTTACGGCTGTTTAGATGTTTTTATGTTTGGTGCCCCGACATAGCAGGTTAAAGGCAGGATGTGCCAATAGCCTTCTGGTTTTAAGTCTAGTGCCTTCGCCACTGTACCAAAGAGTCAATAAATTCAATTTTAATCTGCCTAAACTGGTTAAAAAATATGAAGTATTACACAGTTGAACATAACCAACTTTTCATCTGTAGCAGAGTGGCCATAATAGGCAGGTTATAGGGTTATCTTGGTTAGGGCAGCTAAGGCTGATCATTCAGTGCCCACCACTAACTTACTACCTGTGCTCCAATTGTAACAATTTACCATACTGTGTCTTAAATTTGTAAATCACCATGGATAAAAACATCAGCCCACCGTACTTATCACATGTTTCTCTTTCATGCCATCATTTTCCACCAATGTGTAAAGAGTTCATCATTCTGAACCTTTATGTTAAGCCAAGAGTTATAAAGTTTAACGAACAGAAGAAGCTTTAACAACAGCATCTTCTTATAATCTCATAATTTGTCCTAAATAGCAAACATAGCAACACTAAAATGTATGGCCTCAATAACAAAACAAGGGTATGAAAGAATTAATCAAAAGGAAAATTAACTTGAAAATGGAAATTATTTCAGTGGAAGACATTGCTTCCAAATTAGGTGGAGTAAATTCTTGTTCATTTTCCACAGTAAAGTTCATGCCTCTTTTCTGTGACATTATCTTTCTCTTTTATGGGCAACTGTCCCAAAAAAGGTAAATGAGATGACCATCCTACTTAGGTGTGTTGGACCTTAAAGCTAACTGAGGGGTACAAAGGGTTGGGTTCATGATATAAACCCACTGAATTGTGAAGGAAGACCACTCTACCTTGACTTTGATACAAATTTTAAGTCTATGATCTCAAGAGATCTTTCATATTTTCAAAATTTATTACCTTACGATCAAGAATACCGTGTGAAGGCTAGAGGGCACCAGTGAGCCCAAAACCCCAACCACAAACACCCAACCACAGTCCCGGGTTCAGATCAAAGGGGTTTTTAGTACACAAGTACCTTGCACAATGACTAAATACTATGCTTCTCTTCTTACTCTCTCCCTCTCTTTCCACTGCACTGCTACTCCTAAAGTTGAGTGTTGTCTACCTCCGCTCCCAGCTCAGACTCACCTGGACAAGGCAGTGCTGTCCCTTTTATTGAGGATCTGGGAGTACTTCTGGTGATGTGGTGTAGCCAGTTGGAAGCATTACTAGTTTATGAGAAAGCCTGGGAGATTCTTCCCTGGCAGTGCCCTCAATATTTCACCAGGGATCCCTACATGGCTGCTCCTCTGGACTCCAACTCCTGTAATGGGCTATAAATTAACTCTCAGGCACAGTGAATGCCTCTCTGGCACACTAGCTTAATAATTTCTATGCGTGATTTAATATGAATGTCACTAACAGCAGCCAGTCCGGCACATCTGTGGTGATAGAACTGCACAGTGAGGAAACAGTGTTCACTTTGTCAGACCATGGCGTGAGAAGAGAGACCAAGAAGGCAGCAGATCCAGACAGGATTCATTTTCAATATTCTGTGCTGATCAGCTTGCAGCAGTGTTCATGGTGATATTTCATCTCTCCTTAACCCAGTGTATCAAACCAACGTGCTTCGAAAGGTCCACAATTGCCACTATACCAAAACAATCACATCCAACCAGCGTCCTTTTGAAATAATGCTTACTTTATACCAATGAAGTGCTTCGAAAGGGTAGTCAAAAATCACATATGGTCTTTTCTGCCACAAGACCTGGAACCATTACAGTTCACAAATCGCTTCAGTTGAACCAGAGTGGATGCCATTGCTTTGTTCTTTCCTACAGCACTGGTCCACCTGGACAGCAAAAGGGGGAACTATGTTTTGAATGCTATTTATAAACTATAGCTCTGCAATTAACACAAGAAACCTCTCAGCATCCTGTGTCTGAGCACTTGTGCTGCTGGATTTTTAACTTCCTGATCGACAGACCCCAGGTTGTCCAAGAGGGTAGCCACACCATCATTCCTCACTCTCAGCACTACAGGGCTGCTCCTCCGGACTCCAACTCCCATGAAGACCAGAGGGTGTCCAAACTGGGACTATGCATGAGGGACACTGCCACCTGTTAATGTGGGGGATGAACTGCAGCCTGCCGTGCTCTCCTGCCAATTCTTATACTCTTGGGGCACCTCACTCAGGACAGGGATCATAAGGCAGCCCAACCAGGTATTGCCCCCATTTAGTCCATCCTTCCATTATGGCATCCAGGCTGGGAAAGGACTCCACCTCTGTCATGGGTGGGACACCCAACTGTCCTCAGGGGTATCTACAGCTCCTAATCCAGATCAACCTTAGTGACCTTCTCAGTGGTGACTAAAGTAATTAAGGCCTCTGGCTTTATGTTCAAATGTCCATCGCTTTGATCCTTTCTTGGATTTAAAAGAAGCTTTAAGTCACTTAACAATTCCTGCCTAGGATCAAACTTGAATAGTAAATTACTAGCTGCAAGGATCAGGGAGGAATGTCATGAATACAGAAATGCTGCATCTGCTACTTAGAAATATTCTTGGCGAATTTGATTTCATAACCAGCATTACTTAGATGCAGTGCGAACAATAGTGGGCTCATAATTGAACCTTGGGGATCTCCCTTAATAAGGTCTGATGATAAATTTCCATTTTTCTATAAACTATGATTGATTACCTCAATAATGTACAAACCAACTGATGTGCATTTTAAACAACAGAACTTCTTGATTAATGACTTATGGTCAGCTACTTCCACAATCAATGAGGATCATCTGTAAGTTTTACATTTTCAAACCAAGCTAAAGAGTATACATTGCTTTCCAACAATTGATTTGGTTGTTGAATTTGACTAGTGTTATGTTAAATTAAAAACTACACTAATGTTGCTGTTTGTGTGGTAGACTTCAGGATCATATGTTTGTTGCTCTTCTAAGATAATGATTGCTATGGCTTCCTTGAATGGATAAGTGTGCTAAGCCATTGACAGGAATATTGTATGCATAATCCCTGCCTTTAAGTGCAAACTGCTTTACTAAAACAGGGATATTTGCTGACTTATTGAGTTGGTACCATTGATCCACCATTAACGGTATTAGAATAACTTTACATCAGGAATTGAGATGTGTGACCTCTGCTCTGTTACATTCACATGCCGTGACCTCTGATCCCTCACATAATAATGCTATGGAGCATCTAATTAAGTGTAGAATAGTTCCTTGCAACATTTAAAAACCTGTGCTCTAAGATGCCTGATTTGTTCATGAACAGATCTTTGTAAGAACAATACCTCAGAACTTTGGGACTTCTGATTTCTGGTTAGTGTTCTGTGATTTCCGATCCATTACTGAATAGCGTTAAGATCTCAGAGTGTCTTCAAAACAGTGCCTAGCGGTACCTGATCAATTACACAGCAGTTACTGTATTTGAAATTGTTGATCTATTATAAAATAGCACTCTGGTCCTTTATAGCTGTTAATCAATTACAGAAAAATCCTTCGTAGTCATATTAGTAAATATTGCTCTTGGACTGATCTTTTAAATTAGAAAACTAGGCAACTGCTTGTTATGATTGTGTCTTCATTATTTAATGCATTTCATTATTTGTAAATTTTGTCATTTTTCTCTGCTCCCTTGTTTATTGCTTATTTATTGTAATGTCTGTAGTTTTGACCCCATCCCTTTTCTCACCATTTGCACTTAAAGCTGTCAGGTAAAACCTAAACATTTTACATTTACATTTATTTGTTTGAATAGACACTTTTATTCATAATAACTTACAAAGGAGGTCAATTGAGTAAATATCAATCTGGGGACTATTTGGAAACAAGCGTTACAGGACAAGTTTACAAAAATTGAACAACACAAGTAAAGAGCTCAGAATATAATACAAGTGAGATACACTTCCGAGGTTTCAAAAGCTAACAGCTAATGTCAGACAGAAATAACCCAAACGGGAGAGTCTTCGGATGCTTCTTAAACTCATGGAGGAAGTCAGAATCTTGAAATGAAGTTGGCAGCTCATCAGATGGAAGCTATACTTGAAAAGACTCTGAACTGAGATCTGATATCATTACCAATGTTCATGGTAATATTTAAGCTCTCCTTAACCCAGTCAGTCATACCAAAAATGCATTTAAAGGTCCACCATTTCCACTGTACCAAAACAATCCCATACAACCTGCCTGAACGACCATTGTTCTGTTGCAGTAACACCTATAGCAATGAAGTGCTTCGAGAGGGTAGTCAAAAATCATATATACAGTTCACATATCAGTCCAGCAGGTCCACAGAGGATGCCATCATCTTGATCTTTTATACAGCACTGGTTCACCGAGACAGCAAGAGGGAGAACTATGTTTCAAATGCTATTTATAAAGTATAGCACTGCGTTTAACACAATAAACTTCTCTAAGCTCATCCACAAGCTCAACAACCTATGTCTGAGAATTTTTAACTTCCTGACAGGCAGACCCCAAGGTGGTCTGAGTGGGTGGCCACACTCAGTTAGCACAGGCACTCCACAGGGCTGTGTTCTGAGTCCTCTGCTGTACTCCTTCTACACAAATGACAGTATGGCTATAGATGATTCTAACGTCATTGTGAAGTTTGCTTATACACATCTATGGTAGGCCTGATATCTAACAACAATAAGCAGGCTTACTTGATTAAAGTTGAAACTCTGTCACAGTGGTATCAGGACAGCAGTCTTCTACTGAATGTCAACAAGTCAAAGGAGCTGATTGTGGGCAGGAAGAGGAGGTAGACAGATTCAGACACCACGGTGTCCACATCATAGAGGATCTGACTTGGTTCAAGCACATCAACACCTTGGTGAAGGAGGCACGGCAATCTCTATACCACCTTTGATGCCTCAGGGTCAGTTTCAGGCTGCTCTCACAGATACTAAAGAACTTCTATACATCCACCACTCAAAATATCCTGATAGGAAGCATCACTGCCTGGTTTGGGAACAGCCCACAGTAAGAATGCAAGGCTCTGCAGAGAGTGGTGCAGTAAAGTTGAATTCATCTCATGGTGTGCACTCACTAACCTCCAGAACATCGACACCAAACAATGTTGAATCAGACCAAGGAAAATTATCTGTGACACCAGCCATCCCAACAACATTGTGTTTTCTGTGTTGTGCTACTGCTGCCTAAAGTTCAGTGCAGAGAGACTGAGGAAGAACTTTTTCCTGCCGTCTATCTGCATGTTAAATAAGGAAAGTGTCTGGAATTGCATGATGCCCTATTGTCAAGTCTCCCACAATAGATTATTTAAGCTAATTCATCTATTAAGTTATTATTATTATTATTATTACATATTTATTATTCTATGAATGATTTTTTAAATTCTAAAATTATGTATTTTTAATGTCCATTTATATTTGTCACAAGACACAATCAAACATTTCAGGGCATATTGTACTGTATGTAGAATTTGACCAAGATAAGTAAAAATTTACTACTCTGTATGCAAGCATCAAAAATTTGAACCTAATACGTGAAACTACGGGAAGACAATGTAGTCATCTGAAAGGAGGAGAGACATGTGCCTGCCTTGGCTACACCAGACATGCCATTGCATTTCACATCATCTACAGTTGCTTGGTGACACTTGCTGGCACTCATGCCAATAGAGAGTTGCAGTAGTCCAGATATGACAAGACAAAAGGCGGCACCAGGATTTGTGCTGCATACTCTGTTAGATGCATCTGATCTTTTGTATATTGTATAGGGTGAATCTATAAGACAGATAGACCATGACAACTTAGTCCTGAAGGACAGCTGTTCATTGATCAACACCCCAAGGTTGCGGACAGACTTGGAGGGTATTAGCAATAATAGATAGATAAGCTGAAATAACAAACAGGTCAGCTTTTGCCAGGTTGAGCTCGAGATGGTGTTTTTTCATCCGGGGTGTAATATCAGTGAGACATGCAAAGATTCATGGTGATGGTGGTCCTCTGGAAGGAACAACAGGCACAGTATTATTGGCATAGCACTGATTTCAGAAAATGTGGGACAGGGTCATGGAGAATAGAGAGACTGTGTATAGAGAGAACAGGAGAAGACCATCTAGGAAAAAGCATAAGTTGCTACTTGAAGAGGTGTTGGTGAGGCCATCAAGGGGTGCTCATCTTGTGGTCTGAGTGCTGATCCCAATGCCCCAATACAGTGAAAAGGAAATTATGCTGCAAAAAAACTGATGCCAACCTTCAGATAAGACATAAAACTGAGGTTTTGACTTCCTGTGCGTATTAAAGATCCCTTGGCATCTTTTAAAAAGATTAGGGGGCTCCCTGATGTCCTGGCTGAATTGCCCACCACAGACTGCCCATTCTCATTCCTTCTCCTCCTAATAGGATTCTTCAAGAATTGCTGTTGTTACATTATCCAGGGGTATGCCATATATTGGTGGTGGTTAAGAGGTTCCCCACTGCCTATGTAAAGTACTTTGAGGGGGTTAGAAAAGTGCTATATAATTGTATTTAACTGACTACTGACACAAGAATAAAGTTCCTTTGTCAGAGCATTTTTTGTACTAATCTATACTAATAAAAGGCAAAGCCCTCACTGACTGACTCACTCACTCACTCACTCACTCACTCACTCACTCACTCACTCATCACTAATTCTCCAACTTCCTGTGTAGGTAGAAGGCTGAAATTTGGCAGGCTCATTCCTTACAGCTTACTTACAAAAGTTAAGCAGGTTTCATTTTGAAATTCCACACGTAACGGTCATAACGGTCGATAAAGGTTGACAACGTCCGCCATGTTGAACTTTCTTATTTATGGCCCCATTTTCACGAAATTTGGTAGGTGGCTTCCCTGCGCTAACCGAAACCGATGTACTTTCTTATTTCGATGGTATGACGCCACTGTCGGCTGCCATATTGAACTTTCCAACGTCACCAATTTTCCAACTTCCCGTGTAGGTAGAAGAATGACCCCGTCTTCACGAAATTTGGTAGGTGGCTTCCCTGCGCTAACCAAAACCGATGTACGTACTTGTTTCGGTGGTATGACGCCACTGTCGGCCACCATATTGAATTTTCCAAACATCACAAATTCTCCAACTTCCCGTGTAGGTAGAAGGCTGAAATTTGGCAGGCCCATTCCTTACAGCGTACTTACAAAAGTTAAGCAGGTTTCATTTCGAACTTCTACGCGTAATGGTCATAACGGTCAACGACGTCCGCCATATTGAACTTTCTTATTCATGGCCCCATCTTCACGAAATTTGGTAGACGGCTTCCCTGCGCTAACCGAAACCAATGTACATACTTATTTCGGTGGTACGACGCCACTGTCAGCCTCCATATTGAACTTTCCAACGTCACTAATTCTCCAACTTCCCGTGTAGGTAGAAGGCTGAAATTTGGTACTTATTTCGGTGGTATGATGCCACTGTCGGCTGCCATATTAAACTTTTAACGGAAACCGATGTACGTACTTATTTCGTTGGTATGACACCACTGTTGGCCGCCATATTGAACTTTCCAACGTCACTAATTCTCAAACTTCCCGTGCAGGTAGAAGGCTGAAATTTGGCAGGCTCATTCCTTACAGCTTACTTACAAAAGTTTAGCAGGTTTCATTTAGAAATTCTACGCGTAACGGTCATAACGGTCAACAACGTCCGCCATGTTGAACTTTCTTATTTATGGCCCGATCTTCTCGAAATTTTATAGGCAGCTTCCCTGCACTAACCAAAACCAATGTACGTACTTATTTCGGTGGTATGATGCCACTGTCGGCCACCATATTGAACTTTTCAACAGTCTTTGTTACTTATGGGCCCATCTTCAAGAAATTTGTTACATGGGTTCCCAAAGCTAACTGAATCCTACTTACGTACATATATACGTCCATAGCCTGCAGCTCAGTCACTGTGTGAGGTGGCGTTGGGTCCCCCATCCCAACGCCTCCCACATTGTTGGCTGCCTGCCTAAATAAGACCGTCCGTTGCTCCGGTCTCTACATTCCCTTCCTTGCTTCGCCATGGGATTCACGTCTCCCTACTGATAACTACAGCCTTTTTGTTTAATCCCCGACTTCTCCGCTGTTTTATTGTTTGTTTATTACAATTATAGTTATTGTATAGGTATTTTAGACTTACTTTACATTGCTCAAGTACCCATTTCCTTTATCATTCCAACCCCCATTAACATGTCTAACGAGGTGATCACTATCGATCAAAGAACTGTCACTTACTGAGTGGTTTCCATGCCCGGAGATGGCACCTACCTTTTCCATTCTCTTTGTTACATATTGCACGGCCATATCAGGCTCACTCTTGATATCCGGAGGAACATTGTGTCTTATGTATTGAATGAATGGGACAGGTTCAAGGTGTGGACTGATGACGGTACAGGAGATAATTATACTACACAGGAGCACTATAAGAGTGAAATGCTTAAGCCCTTCACCTATGGTTCTGCATGTGAGTTGATGGCTGCCGCTGAATTGTTCGGTTGTCGCTTTCAAGTGTACCGAAATGGCCAAATATTTTACACCTTTCGACAACCACCAATGCCTCTTAAACATCTTAGATTCACAGGTGACGATTTCAGTAGTGGACACTTTGATGTTTATGAATGTTTAAACTCTCAAAAGCTGGATGTGATTTTATCGATGAAACCGGTTGTGTGCTTACAATGCTTGACAGATGCCGAATGTCACTTCAACACAACAAATCCTGCAAATACTGTCATAATTGAAACAAACCATGAAACTCAAACCGATTATGACAGCAGCAATCCAAGCTGTGAGACTTGAGACAAGATTACTGTTCACATGGCCAACTGTAAGTTACATGCTCAAGAGTAAGCTCAGCACACAGCTTGGTCATATTAAAACCGGAGGGCCGAACTGACAACATGGTATACAAAGAAATCCTTAACAAATAATTATTGGCATATTTTCCCTCAGTTTAAAAAGGTTAAATTTTCTTCTTAATAAAAATTTTAAGGCAGTACTTCGCCGCTGCGAAGCGCGGGTATTTTGCTAGTCTCTATATATAATCTTCATTTGGATCTTGATCTTTGTTTGTCCACGAATGAATTAGAAGAAGAAGCACTAGATGGCAGTAGAGAGACAGCTAAAACATAGGCATTGCATTAAGAATCTCCTCCAGGCTTATACTACTGAAGACTGTAGTACTCCAGTCCCACCTCAAAACACAGACATTCAAACTAAACAAATTGTGCTTTAAATTAACTAAAGAGATCTTCATTTAGATCTTGATCTTTGTTTGTCCGCGAATTCCACGCATGCATAGACCACCTTCCAGTTTAGTACGTTGTTGTTACTCACGGATGTCAACAATGTGCCAGAATAACGAAAGGGGTGGTGGACAGTGTTACGCTGGTTAGCTCCTGAGGCCTGGTTAGAGAATGAGATTGCCGAAGATAAAATGTACGTGCCTACGTAACATATGAATGAAAGAAAGACAGTGGGTAAAATGAATGACAACGCAACCTGCGAGATTGGAGAAGGTTGAGAAGACATCGTGAGAGGAAACGATAGCGTCGTGAAAACGAAACGGACCAAGAACGGACAGAAGCAGAAATGCTCCTACACCACCACATAATTACTATTCGGACAGTGATTCCGAGTAGGCCGTTCCTATCGAATCAATATCCAAGGGTTTTCTTTTGTAATTTTGTTTCCCTTATAAAAAATCATAATGCTTTGCGACGAAGGGCCCAGTTCACGACTGGCAGCCGCGTTTAAACAGGGAACCCTTCACAGACAACTTTAACACACGCAACGTAGTTGGGCACACATGGCTAGTACTATATATTTATGTTTGTGATTGAGTATTTAAATATTAAATTTCATTATAGATTAATAAAAACAATCACCAGAATCACTTCCTGTTATATGTAGACATTTTATTGAGCCATAAAAAGTATATTGTAGTTGTTCTGGTTGTAGGATGTCCGCTTTTCTAATTATGATGACAATCTTGGTTATCCTAAAACTAAAGATTTAAAGAGATAGAATCAATACTTAACACAACTCTTCACAATACTTGGAGTGAACATATCTGCAGTGTCTTTTGCAGGAATCAAGAAACAGGAAAGGGCAATTGTAAGGTAACAGCAAGAGCTGGACTACTGTTGCTGTGCATTTTCCTACACAGATAATATGATTTAAATTCAATAATGTGCATGGTGATGTGTTTTGGTATGTATTCATGCAGAAAATATACAGCATGCCACATTTTAAAAACTTCACTGCACTCCTTCACAGTGATGTGAACGAGAGCCATAGAACATAATTGATTTTCTTGGATGCCTACATTACACAATTCAAAAGGACATAGTGAGCAATATTTGTTGATTTCCACCACAAGAAAAAAACTTTAAAACCTGCAGAAAACCACGTTAGAGAGTTCTGCACTTTTTGATTGTGAAGTGAAAATGTGAAATGAATTTTAGCATTCATTTTCGTAATGTCCCATGCCCACATACAGCCATGATCAACAGTCTTTACCACAACATCAGTTGTAATGAACTGAGATGGACCAGAGTGAGCGAAGAAACATGCAAGACTTTTTTCTTACCAAAAATGGAGCAGAAGTTTATTATAAACTAGCAAAATACCCACACTTCGCAGCGGAGAAGTAGTGTGTTAAAGACGTTATGAAAAAGAAAAGGAAACATTTTAAAAATAACGTAACATGATTGTCAATGTAATTGTTTTGTGACTTATGAGTGTTGCTGTCATCAAGGATTTGATTATCATTGTTTCTTTCAATCAGGTTCGTATTTGGAGGATGTGTTGTGTTCAAGTTACATTCCGTGTTTGTAAAGATAACAGGTTTAATTCATCGAAGTGTTCACTACCCAAATTGGTACTCGTGAATCTAAGAAGTTTAACAGGCATTCCCGGTATTAAGTTGTAGATTTGCCTGCGAATATTTAGTGGCAGCGTGTCTATGAACTTAATTTAAACTTAAGCTTTACACCTTGCTTTACTATTGATACATCTACAAAAGTTTGTTCAGCTTGAGAGGGTTGTTCTTTCTTACTGCATCAATAAACAGCTCGTCTTCCTCTTTATCTGAGACATCACACACTGCATGTACGGGTTTACCTTTCCCAGTCCTGCAAACTTTAGTGAAGTGGTTCAATTTACCACATTTTTTACACTGTCTTCCTTTAGCTGGACATTGACTTTTTCCACCGTGTGCTTTGTTTCCGCAGTAGCTGCACTTATGAATATGCTTGTATGCGTCACTCGCTTTATATTCTTTTGCTGCTTTCTCAATTGTGTAATGTGTTTTCTGTTCAGCACTCTTTGGAGCTCTTGCTTGTTGTCTGCATACTGCGTTCACAGTCAGTTCACGTGAGCCGCTCGGAGTACATGCATCGAAGGTTCTCAGCTGTGCTTGTGGAATCTCGTGCGATGTCCACGGTTTTATTTAATGTTAGCTCAGACCCGGCACTTAAAAGTTTCTCTCGCACTTTTGCTGAGTTTGTGCCAAACACTAGTCTATCCCTGACCATCTCATCTTCGTTTGCATAAGAACAGTCCTTCACCAGCAATTTTAACTCCGTTACAAAGTGATCAAAAGTCTCGTTTATACCTTGCGTCTTCTCACTAAACTTGTATCTCGCAAATATCGTATTCGTCTTAGGCATGACAAACACCTCGTAGCGGCAGCGTGTCTATTGGATTGCTGCTGATGGACGGCCTTATATGGGCAGGCACTCAATTACGTGGGAGGTGTGGGTATGGGGTACACAATATAGGCAGGCAGCCAACTACGTGGGAGGCGTGGTGATGGGGGATGCAACTCCGCCTCACACGGCGACCGAGCTGCAGGCTATGGCCGTATATATGTACGTAAGTAGGATTCAGTTATGACTGCTATGCGTAGAATTTCAAAATGAAACCTGCTTAACTTTTGTAAGTAAGCTGTAAGAAATAAGCCTGCCAAATTTCAGCCTTCTACCTACACGGGAAGTTGGAGAATTACTGGTGAGTGAGTGAGTGAGTCAGTCAGTCAGTCAGTGAGGGCTTTGCCTTTTATTAGTATAGATAATAAAAATAATACATGTATATAGCACCTTTCCCAAGCTCATTAAACAAAAAATGAAAGTGCCCAAAGTGCAACAGTGTATTCAATAAATAATTCTTTAAAAAATAAATTGTGCCTTTAAAACACTATCTTAAGGAGCTACAATACATAAATACTTTTAAAATTACAGCACCATTCTTAATGAGGTATTGCGTCTCTCCTAATCCAAACCTCTTCAGGTTTTGTTGGACTGCCAACCTCAGCCGGTCACCGCAAACCTGAACTACAAGTTTTGTGCATGAACTAATTCAAAAGAACGCCTTCATTGAACAAGGTCATTTTTCTAAGAATGGTCAACTTAATGTAACGTATTTGCAAGTGAAGAACTTGAATGTGATCTAGTTCAGTTTTATGTGATATTCTGGATCTGGTTTAGAACTTAGAACACTCTAGACGAGAACAGGCCATTCAGCCCAACAAAGCTCGCCAGTCCTATCCACTTATTTCTTCCAAAAAACATCAAGTAGAGTTTTGAAAGTCCCTAATGTCTTACTGTCTACCACACTACTTGGTAGCTTATTCCAAGTGTCTATCGTTCTTTGTGTAAAGAAATACTTCCTTATGTTTGTGCAAAATTTACCCTTAACAAGTTTCCAACTGTGTCCCCGTGTTCTTGATGAACTCATTTTAAAATAACAGTCTCGATTCACTGTACTAATTCCCTTCATAATTTTAAACTCTTCAATCATGTCACCTCTCAATCTTCTTTTGCTTAAACTGTATACGAGTAGGCTCAGCTCTTTTAATCTTTCCTCATAATTGATCCCCTGTAGCCCTGGAATCAGCCAAGTCATTCTTCTCTGGACCTTGTTCTAGTGCTGCTATGTCCTCTTTGTAGCCTGGAGACCAGAACTGCACACATTACTCAAGATGAGGCCTCACCAGTGCATTATAAAGGTTGAGCATAACCTCCTTGTACTCCACACATCGTGCTATATATCCTAACATTCTGTTAGCCTTCTTAATGGCACTATGACTCCTAAATCCTTCTCATAAGGTGTACTCTCGATTTTCTGCCGTTCATTGTGTGTTCAAACCTAACATTTTTACTTCCTATGTGTAATACTTTACATTTACTGACATTAATTTTCATCTGCCACAAATCTGCCCAAGCCTGTATGCTATCCAAGGCCTTCTGTAATGATATAACAGATTCCAAATTATCTGCTAATCCACCTATTTTGGTATCATCTGCAAACATAACCAGCTTGTTACTTATATTCCTATCTAAATCATTTATATATATATTAAAAATAGCAGCGGCCCTAGCACTGACCCCTGTGAAACATCAGTCTTAACATCGGCCAGTTCTGATGAGGTTCCTCGCACCATCACCCTCTGCTTCCTGTGTCTGAGCCAATTCTGCACCCATCTATAAACACTACTCTGAACTCCCACTTCTTTTAGTTTGATGCCCATCCTCTCATGTGGCACCTTATTAAATACTTTTTGAAAGCCCAGATAAATAATATCATAAGCTCCACTTTGATCATATCCTTTTCTTGCCTTCTCATAGAATTCCAGCATGTTAGTAAAACATGACCTCCCCTCTTCTGAACCCATGCTGACTGTTCAGAATAACTCCTGTCCTTGCCAGGTGTTTGCTGAATCTTATCCTTAATAATTCCTTCCACTAATTTTCCTGTGATGCATGTTAAGCTTACTGGACTATAGTTGCTTAGATCTGCCCTGTCACCCATTTTCCAGTCCTTCAGAATCTCTCCAGTGCACAGTGACTGCCTAAAAATATGTGTCAAGGGTTTATACTGTATATGTACTCACCAGCCTCCTTAAGAACGCAAGGATAAATATTATCTGGCCTTGGTGATTTGTTTGATTTCAGCTTATTTAATTTGAGCGGTACTTCTCCCTCTACAATTTCCAATCCCTCAGTACCTTCCTTAGTAGTCGCGTTTACCTCTGGGAAGGTATCCACTTGCTCACTTGTAAACACCTCAGAAAAATGTAAGTTTAGGGCATCTGCTATTTCATTGTCTGTATCTTTTAATTCCCCTTTACCATTTCTGATGCACTTGACCTCCTCCTTAACTGTTCTTTTACTACTAAAATACTGAAAGAATCTCTTGGGGTCTTCTTTCGCCTTATCTGCTATATTCCTCTCCAACTGTCTTTTAGCCTTCCTGATATCCTTCTTAATGGTTGCCCTCATGTTCTCATATGCTCTACAATTCACTTTGCAGTCATTAGTCTTATATGCCTTATAAAGCAGTTTTTTCCTTTGCAACTTCTTTTTTAAATCTTTATTAATCCACCGTGGAGTTTTTTTTTAGTTTCCTATTAATTCCAAATTTAGGTATGTATCTGTCCTGCATTACATGTAAAACATTTTTAAACCTGTTCCACTGCTCCTCGACTGTCTCCACATTTAAAGGCTTATCCCAGTCTATCCTACTTAGACCTTGTTGCATCTGCTCAAAATTTGCCCTACCAAAGTTCAACTTAACAATTTTAGTCTTTGCATCTGCACTCTTACAAAATACTGAGAACTGTATTACATTACAGTCACTTGACCCTAGTGGTTCAATCACCTCTACACCCTCAATTCTATCCTGATTATTACAGAATACTAAATCCAGACAGGCTTCACCCCGTGTTGGTGCTCTAACACGCTGTGTTAAAAAACAGTCACTGATTACTTATAAAAACTCCTGCTCTTGTGCTCCTCCACCTGCAAGGTTTTCCCAGTTGGTATTTGGATAATTGAAGTCCCCCATGACTATAATATCTCCCTGTAAACTTTTTTTTTGATATTACTAAAAAGATGTGTGTTGAAATTACTGTCTGAATTGGGTGGTCTATAACACACTCCTAAAATAAGACCTGTTTCCCTAATATTTTCCTGGTGAAGCCACATGTCCTTACTAAGATGGGGTTTATCATCTAACTGAAGAGGACTTACATTTAAATCCTGTTTGGCATAAACAGCAACCCCACCTCCTTTTCTGTTCTGTCTATCCTTCCTAAAAAATGTGTATCTTTCTATGTTACACTAATCCCCATCTTTGTTATTTAGACAGGTTCCTGTTATTGCTATAATATCATAATTATGCTCTGCTACATACAACTCCAACTCACTTACCTTATTTTTGATACTTCTAGCATTAAGACAAGCTATTTTTAATGTGTTACTCTTTCTACATTTAAATGTTTACATAGAATTTACATTACTATGCATTTTTATTTGTACACAATTGTTTGTTCTTCCATGATAGATCTAAACCTGGCCTGTCCTAAACTCCCTGCCCACCCATTCCCTAGTTTAAACAATCCTCTACCAGCCTACACATACACCTCCCCAATACATTGGTGCCCCTCCAGTTCAGATGTAACCCGTCACGGCGGAACAGGTCCCATCTGTTCCAAAAGGAGTCCCAATGCTCCATAAACCTATACCCTTCTACCCTGCACCAAGATTTGAGCCATGCGTTAAGCCTTCTAATCTCCTCAATCTTACCGTGGCACAGGCAGAACTTCGGAGAAGACTACCTTGTCAGTTCTCCTCCTCAGCT
Organism: Polypterus bichir lapradei; assembly: GCA_026402145.1. Taxonomy (NCBI): domain Eukaryota; kingdom Metazoa; phylum Chordata; class Cladistia; order Polypteriformes; family Polypteridae; genus Polypterus; species Polypterus bichir. Next base: position 127,610,229 of record JANRMT010062791.1, on the reverse strand, counting down.
TGGCACCTAACTCTTTGAATTTGGATCGCAGAGCTGACAGACTACCCTTATGTATGTCATTTGTTCCAACATGGACAATGACAACTGGATCCACCCCCGCTCTGGCCAAGAGCCTATCTACCCTTCCAGGGAGGTCTCCCACCTGTGCTCCCGGAAGGCAACACACCATGCAAGACTCTCTTTCACCTGTGCTTCAATCCCCCTAATGATTGAGTCCCCAACTATCACTACCACTCTCTTTTTGGGAACTGGTTTTGAGGTGGACTGTTGGGGCTCCTCATCCCTGCCTACCTCCTCAGAATTATCAGAGACACCGTCCAGCTCCGCAAGGACATGATAATGATTTGACACTTCTAATTCTGGGGTTGATGCACCCTTTACCTTACGGCTTGTGACCGTGACCCACCTATTTCTACCTATCTGGTCTGGAATCTCCTCCCGCGCCACCTTGGGGATGCACACTATCTCTCTAAAGGACACTTGGGCCAAGTCCACCAATTCTCTATTACAACGCAGGTCAGTCAACTCCTCCTCCAGTTCAGCGACCCTGAGCTTGAGGTGTTGGATCAGCTGGCATCTCTTACAGATGTAGCCCTCATAGACAACTGGCTCTTCCAAACCATCATCTAAAAAGTCCAACATCCAACAGGACTTGCATTGCACTGGCCTCATTATTAAAATTTGACTTGGAATTACTAAGCTGCCTTAACTTTTTTTTCCTTAAAATTAAATTTCTTCTTCTTTCAGCTGCTCCTTAACTTAAATGGTAACACTAAGATCTGCTACAGATATTTTGCACCTTTTCCCCTTAAGCTCCTGTACTGTTCTCCCTCTCAGCTGCCTGCTATTTGTCTTTCTATGAGGTTAACTTTACTTTTCTCTGTCTCTTCTCCTAACTTTGCGCTCCTCTAACTTATAAGCTTTCCACTCGCACTGTTTGTATTCCCCCATATTAATGAACCCTTATTCTGTTGCCCACTTAACTGTTCTACGTCTGGACCGCTAAGGACTGTTTAATCTAAAATAAACAAATAAATAAAACTTTACTACCTTATTTGCTCCTACAGCCCCTTGTGCCTGATCAGCGTCTTAACGCTGGCTGCTTACCTGTGCACTGCTGAGCCTTCCCCTTTTAATGCTTTGAAGTCAGCCGCAGCCTTTATTTCTTTTCCTTTAAATTCTTTTCCAGATTAACGTTTTGCCTTACTCTATAATGTAGGAGTGGAGCTGAATCGGAATACGGTATTCGGTAAAGCACAAATAGTGGTTTTCAAACATTTATTTCGTAAGGAAAACGTTGTACTTCGCGAGGCCACTTTATATTTTTCCCCATTAGACATGCAATATGTAACACAAATTTTGATCGGCAGCCTAATAGGTTAGTTCACCTACATGCTGAGTCCACAGTCACCATTTGTGTCACACGGTTGAAAATAGAGCTCTAATATATATGTATAATTGCATCTATTTAATTTCTTTTTTGACCGGGAGGTTATTAGCATATATAGTTATACGTGTTTGTTGCTGGGTATAACTCAATAAAGTGTATTTAAATAAAAAAGTCTTCATAATTTTTGTATTTTATTTAAGAATACTGTAATAGCCTAATAGAAGGAATGCAAAATTGAAAAAAGTAGACTCATGGGTCATTTATTCTCATTCCTTAAAAAATACAAAATGAATTGAACATGAACTAGTTCAAAATTGAAATGGTGACCTATGAATGTGAATTTATTCATTTCAATCTGCGTGAACTGAACTTTGAGCTAGTTCTTGGGAGGTGTGAACTTGCACAACACTGCGAACTAGCACTTCAGCTGATACCCACAGCTCCCTCTGGTGCCTTGCCCTGAAATGGATGCCACTACACTCTGTATCCTCCTGTCTCTGTGTAGTTCCATTCTCATCTCATCACATTAAGTCAATCAAAAGACTAACTCAGCCGCTCCTGCAACCTCCACATCAGCCTCCGGTCCTGCTGCCTGCGCAAAATTCAACAGAGCCAAGGCTTCCTGTGCTCTCCTTTCCAGCCTGACTACTCACCAAGACAAAATTCTAGTGAGCGATTGCTTGTACTCTGGTCGTTATTTTCTTTGATCTCCACTAGGCACTTACCTCTTTATCCTCTGCAGCTCCCTGCTCCTTACCCCACAGCTTACATTGAGCAGTTATTTCACCGCACCCACAGTGATTGCTTTAGTAGTCTCACACACTCAAGTACGATGCACTGAATAAAAACTGCCATGTAATTGTTTCAAACCATTAAATAATTAGTAAATTAAGCTATTAAAACACTCCCAGACTCGACTAATCACAATTTCAGGCAACAGTATATGAAACAAAACTCGGCCATTTCACTCATCACTACATAACAATACTTTATAGCTTCTATTAGCTTTGAGACCAGTGTCGAATAGTGCTCTGGGACTCCTGACCCATTAGTGAATAGTACTCTTTGGTCCCTGGTCTTTTACACAGCAATATTCTGAACTACTCTTACACAAAAGTTGCTGTGAGATAATTGATCCATTATCAAGAGGTGCTCATGATCTATTATTAAACAGTGCTCTGAGGCCTCTGCAACTACTGATCTGCACAACAGTGTTCTGGGACCTCTCATTTATGACCAATCGTTTTTCAAGACCAATGATCACTTACAGTAATGAAAAGTGCTGTAGGACCAATAATAAATACAGGCTTCTGAGAACGTTCATCTATTATGAAATAGTCACTTCTGGCCACTGATCTCTTACATAGCAATACTCTGAAACTACTACTATACAAAAGTGATCAGGGGTGGCTGAATCATTATTGACCAGTTCTCTGAGGGCACTGGCTCATTATTAAATAGTGCTCTGGAATTGTTCATCTGTTCTTGAAAAGGGGTCTTTGGCTTCTGATCTTTTACATATACAGTAATGATTTATTATGCAAAAGTTTTCTGTGACTGCTTGTCTATTATACTATAGGAGTCACTGATCAATTATAGAACAGTCTTTTGGGACCACATACCCATTTCCCAATAGTATTCTGGAACCACTCTTCTATTATCAAGTACTTTGAGGCTCTTCACTCATTATTGAACACTCATCTTTGGTCTCTTAACAATACTCCACAGCTACTGATCTACTGCATGATATTGCTCTGGGACCACTGGTCAGTTACACAATATAGCTTTGGGACTGCTGATCCATTACAGAACAGTGCTTGGTGACCACTGATTCATTATCAAACACAGCTCTGGGAATGCTCACCCATTATTGGATACTGGTCCTTGGCCTTTGATCTTTTCCGAGACAGCTGATCCATTACGGATAGTAGTGGTTTGAACCATTAATCCATTATACATTAGTGCTTTGCAACCACTAATGCACAGTATACTAGTATTCTATAAAACATTTTGTGACATTTTAACTGTTACGACCTTTTTATGTCTCTGTTAAAAGTGTCCTTAAACTTACAATGAAGGAAATGGAACATTACGTTGTTGAAGGAATGAGTGATTGGAGCTAACTTATAGAATCTTATTGCATCTGAAAAAGAACTGGATTAAAATTGCTAGACACCAATAAACTGGCAGGACCAAATGGCCTACTGTTATTTCTTAACTACTTAGACTGTTGCATGTTTTTTGTTCAATGAGTGACTGAAAGGATTTGTGTACTCAACTGTGCCTCACTCCAGTTAGTGTAATGTCTTAATAGTAACCAACAATGACAGCACTCATGAGGTTCTCAGAAAGTTACCATAGATATGACTAATTTAACTCTGTGCTGTGTAAGATGTTCAAGTGCTCCTTGAAATGAACGGTTAGGGTTATGGATCCTTCAAGTTCTACTACCTTTATGAGTGAATAGGTCCTCTAAAATGAATAGGAACATTGTGCAATTTAAATGGATCGATAAAAGTAAATTCATCTCGCACATTTCTCGTTCTGTGAGAATACCCACAAGATGCCATGGAATCCCACCTGGAACCCCACCAGTGCAGACACAAATGAACACAATCATTGACGACCACACAGAACAGTGCACCTCTGCAGGAACGGTGCCTCAAGAATGTGACTAATTACAGCACAGATCTGGAGCCTTTCACAGGAGAGTTTCTTCCATTTTTAATTAGCCATTTAATCAGCGCCTTTTGTTAAACAGTTCTCTTGATTGTTCATTCACTTGAAGGTTACTTGAAATTGTCATTAGAATTTCTTTTTATTTAATAAATTCGCTAATTGCTAGACTCTTAAAATTGAAGTGTGATCTCAAAGCCTAACTGCTGAAAGTTCTCAGGGTTAATTACCCTTCAGGACCACTAAGCACATTGCCGAAAACAGAAGATCTGAGAACTGTGTGCGGCGCTCGAGGATCATCAAGCACACGTTAGTGATGGTTTAAACTGCCTGCTCAGCTTGTTTCATAATATAGGAAATGTAAGTGGCCCATCTTGGCTAAAATTTGCAATGGACCATTTCCCTTTACATCTAAATGATTGCCATGTGAGTCAAGTCAGTGTTCTACTTAGGGTCCTGATGGCCCAGTCAGTGGCTACTGCTTTTTTCTGCATACCTCTTAGTTAATGTGTGAAAGTAAATATCCCCCAGGGGACCCAATCAGTGCTTCTGTGGGCATTCAAGTGAGCAAGAATGTCATGCAAAATGGCACTGCTGAAATGTGGCATTAAGCGTTGAGCTTTTTATTTATGCCCTCTGTATGGCATGTGTTACTTTATTTTGTGACCAAAAGTATCATGCAGCTCACTCAAACACGATCAACAATGTGAAACATACAACCTTGACCCTTAGTTTTAAGAAAATGCATTTCAAAGATCTCATTCCCAAGAGGTTTTGTGCCATTTCTCCAGGAAGAGTACTTGTAATGATGTGCGATAAAACCTCCTGCTACCCCATGTTTTGCTTCTGGATAATGAATTACAGTGTTTGGTAAATTCAAGACAGGATTATACAGAAATATGGCTAAAATAAAACATTCCTTATAATATGATTCACCTGGCAGGGTACACACTTCATTATCTGTAGCACATAGCTCACTCAGCTGACAAAATGGTTCACATTTTTAGCGCTGATGCACATGTTGAACATTTTGTATCACCCTGCCAACTGCTAAAAAAATGTTCTTCTTTCTATACATCTCTCTCTAGTTCTCTCTCCCTCAGAGGGCACTCAAAATGAGGAGTATGCCTGTCCAGGTCATACTTAGATGGCAAAGGAGTTTAATTCTCAAGCTTCAGGCTTTGAGATAGTGAGGGCTGGAGATTTCAATTGTGATCCTCTTCCACAGATCTGTGTTCTCTTTCCTTTCCATATATGATCATATTTTGTGTATCTCATTAAAGAAGCAGATGGCCTCAAGCACATGTGAAGAAGTCAGTAACCTCCCAGTGTTATTCACTTCACATGATGTGGCTGATCCATGTTCAGATATACAGTACAGCATATGTGGTACCTATCTAAGATGGGTTGAAATCTAAGAAATAAGCATAGACCTCAGCATTAACGTTTGCATTGCATTGCACCATGCATTATATATGCCTCTGCCTTACACCATTTGGTATGGGAATCGTAAAAGAGGTGTTAATTCTTGTGTTGCGCCACCAATTGGAATGATGAAGACAAAGCAACTGGAAAGACACACAGACTGACATTTATCCTTTTATTAAGGTGGAAGACCAAAACAAGGGAGGCTATGCCCAAACTATATAATGATTAGAGAGAAAGTATCTGGAGTACTGTTTTCAATTCTGGTCACCACATGACAAGAAAGACATATTTGTACTGTATATATTATACAGTGTACTGCATCTATGAGACAATTTTGATTAGAATATATATCGCAGGTTTCTAAATGATAGTAAACTAAGTAGAATCTATAATAATAAAAGGCAAAGCCCTCACTGACTGACTGACTGACTCACTCACTCACTGACTCACTCACTCATCACTAATTCTCCAACTTCCCGTGTAGGTAGAAGGCTGAAATTTGGCAGGCTCATTCCTTACAGCTTACTTACAAAAGTTGGGCAGGTTTCATTTCGAAATTCTACGCGTAATAGTCATAACTGGAACATATTTTTATCCATATACTGTAATAGACTGAAGCTCGATGGCCGTGGGAGGCGGAGTTGTGTCTCGCATCATCATGCCTCCCATGTAATCACGTGAACTGACTGTGAATGCAGTACGTAGAAAACAAGGAAGAGCTCCAAAGAGCGCTGAAGAAAAAACGCATTGCACAATTGAGAAGGCAGCAAAAGAATATGAAGCGAGTGACGCATACAAGCATATTCATATGTACAGCTACTGCGGAAACAAAGCACTGTGTAAACCGTAAGTTTAAATTAAGTTTATAGACATGCTCCCGCTGCCGTTTGTCATGCCTATGACGAATACCATATTTGCGAGATACAAGTTTAATGAGAAGACACGAGGTATAAACGAGACTTTGGATCACTTTGTAACGGAGTTAAAATTGCTGTAGCGAGAAACTTTTAAGTGCCGGGTCTTAGCTAACATTAAATAAAGCCGTGGACATCGCAAAATCACACAAGAGAGCAGCTCACGTGAACTGACTGAACGCAGTACAAGTGATCACTTTGATGAATCAAACCTGTTCAAAAAATGCATTACACAATTGAGAAGGTAGGAAAAGAATATGAAGCGAGTGACGCATACAAGCATATTCATGAGTGCATCTACTTCGGAAACAAAGCACGGTGTAAACCTAAAGTTTAAATTAAGTTCATAGACAGGCTGCCGCTACTGTTTGTCATGCCCACGACTAATACGATATTCGCGAGATACAAGTTTAATGAGAGGACGCAGGGTATAAACGAGAGTTTTAATCACTTTTTAACTAAGTTAAAATTGCTGGTGAAGGACTGTGCTTATGCAAATTCCGAGAGACTGTGTTTGTGGAGGGACTGACAGTTAAGGCGGGTGGGGGAGTCACATCATCATCTCCCTCCCACTCACCTCATTTCATTCACTTCATTTCGCTCCGAGCTGAGCTCCACACCTCACGCGGTCTTGCCGTTCTTTTTCCTTAGTGTTTAGTCCTCTCTCCTTTACTGATTTATATAAAGGAGAGTTGAGATCGTCAGGGATAGAATAATGTTTGGCTCAAACTCAGCAAAAGTGCGAGAGAAACTTTTAAGTGCCGGGTCTGAGCTAACATTAAATAAAACTGTGGACATCACAATCCGAGAGACTGTGTTTGTGGAGGGATTGACAGTTAAGGTGGGTGGGGGAGTCACATCATCATCTCCCCTCCCATTCATCTCATTTCATTCACTTCATTTCGCTCCGAGCTGAGCTCCGTACCTGACGCGGTCTTGCCGTTCTTTTTCTTTAGTGTTTAGTCCTCTCTCCTTTACTGATTTATATAAAGGAGAGTTGAGATCTGAGAGATTGTGTTTGTGGAGAGATTGAGAGTTAAGTCACGTCATCATCTCCCCTCCCATTCACCTCATTTCATTTAATTCATTTCGCTCCTCAATCAACTTCGTCACGCTGCCACCAAATACCCACAGAAAAATCCACAAGTTAATACACACGCTGTCTCTAGAGTTTCTCCACACTCTGAATGTATTCCTTGCATCCCCGTTATACCCTCTGATCTCCCATTTCAATTCAAATGCCTCCAATTTCCAGTAAGGCTCTGCTTCGCGATGACAAGTAATAAGTTTCAGGGACAGACCCTACAAAAGGTTGCCATTGATTTGAGGCAACAATAATACACTGTCATGTATTTAATGACTTAACTGGCTGAATGACAGACAAACAAGGAGGTTTGTGACACAAATATTTTCATGTAGATCAGGTTAACAAGTATGAGGTATTTATTGTTTGATTATTCTCTTATCCACCAATTTTCTTCTTCTTTTGGCTGCTCCCATTAGGGGTTGCCACAGCGGATCATCTTCTTCCATATCTTTCTATCCTCTACATCTTGCTCTGTCACACTCATCACCTGCATGTCCTCTCTCACCACATCCACAAACCTTTTTTAGGCCTTCCTCTTTTCCTCTTGCCTGGCAGCTCTATACTTAGCATCCTTTTCCCAATTTACCCAGCACCTCTCCTCTGCACATGTCCAAACCAACGCAATCTCACCTCTCTGACTTTGTCTCCAAATTGTCCAACTTGAGCTGACCCTCTAATGTACTCATTTTTAATCCTGTCCATCCTCATCACATCCAATGCAAATCTTAACATCTTTAACTCTGCTACCTGCAGCTCTGTCTGCTGATTTTTGGTCAGTGCCACTGTCTCTAGCCCATATAACATCTCACTACTATCCTGTAGACCTTCCCTTTCACTCTTGTTGATACCTGTCTGTCACAAATTACTCCTGACACTCTTCTCCACCCACTCCACCCTGCCTGCACTCCCTTTTACACTTCTCTTCCACACTCCCCGTTTCTCTGTATTGCTGATCCCACGTATTTAAACTCATCCACCTTCACAAACTCTACTCCCTGCGTCCTCACCAATCCCTCCCATTCACACACATGTATTCTGTCTTCGTCCTACTTACAGACCTTTATTCCTCTCTTCTCTAGAGCATATCTCCACCTCTCTAGGGTGTTCTCAACCTGCTCCCTACTCTCGCAAACATCATAATCCACAAGGACTCCTGTCTAATCTCATCTGTCAACCTGTCCATCAACACTGCAAATAAGAAAGGGCTCAGAGCCAAAGCCTGATGTAATAACACCTACACCTTGAATGCATCCGTCACTCCTACCGCAGACCTCACCACTGTCACACTTCCCTCATACATATCCTGTACCACTCTTACATACTTTTCTGCCACTCCCAACTTCCTCATAAAATACCATAACTCCTCTCGAGGCACCCTGTCATATGTTTTCTCCAGGTCCATAAAGACACAATGTAGCTCCTTCTGGCCTTCTCTGTATTTCTCAATCAACACCCTCAGAGCAAACATCACATCTGTAGTGCCCTTTACTGACATAAAACCATACTGTTGCTCACTAATCATCACCTCTCTTCTTAACCAAGATTGCACTACTCTTTCCCATAACTTCATGTTGTTCACTTTCCATGATTGCATTAAACAACCTGGTTAAAGACTCCACTGCAATCTCTTCTAAACACCTCCATGCCTCCACAAGTATGATATCCGGACCAACGGCCTTCCCATTTTTCATCCTCTTCATATGCGGACAACTATATAATTGACTTATAGTGAGGTTAAACTTGTCCCTGTAGCTGTACAAGGCAGTAAAGAACCTTTGAGAGCCTGCCAGTGTATCACTAAATATACACACTCACATTCACTATTACCTCACCAGTTTTCAGCCACCCAATATTCTACCATGTAGTTTTTAGGAAGAATGAAAAGTACCAGGAGAAAATTTATGTGCAAGCTTCGCACAGGCCATGATCAGGCAGTGACTTGAATTAGCATTGGTGTTTTAATACCTAGAAGCCATACCACCTGCACTTCAGAACAGGTAACGCACATGAAGCTAAGTATGTTTGGGCCTGGCTAGTACTTGCAGACCAACCAGGAAAGAATTGGGTTGCTTCCAGAAGAAGTGTTGGTGAGGTCATCAGGGAGTGCTTACACTGGTCTGTGTGTGGATACGAATGCCCCAGTGCAGTGACGGGGTCACAGTGCTGTAAACATTGGTGCCATTCTCCAGATAAGATCTAAACCGGAAGTTCTTACTCTCTGTGGTCATTAAAGATCCCTCAGCCACTTCTGAAAAGAGAAGGGTGTACCCTGATGTCCTGGCTAAATTGGCTATCTTGTCTATTCTAGCCCCCTAATCATTCCCTGTCTCTTGGTTATCTATCTCAACCCTTTCCTTGCCAATAGTGTGGTGAGCATACTGGCACAAGAATGGCTGAATTTGCATCATCCATGTGGATGCTGCACTTGGATGATGGTTGAAGTGGCTCCACATTGTTTATGTGTAGTGCTTTGATTTGGCAGAAATTGGCAATAAAAATGTAATTTTTTTAATTTAAATCTGTGCCTCAATTCGACAGGTGCTAATAGACTTACAAAACCCTACACGACTAGGTGGCTTTGTAGGATTTTTCAGATCAAGTTCTTGTATCTCTAATCACTTCCAGGAATGGCCTATTCCTAATGTTGGTCACTTTGGTCGCTTTAATTAACATCAATGAAATGGACAGTACAAAGACAGAGAGCAGGGTTTATTTCAACCATCAATTAATCTACATTTGTCTTTGAGACCCGGGAGGAAAGAAAGGGAAAAATTTATGTGTAAACCTCACACAGGCTGTGATTGAGCTGCGACTTGAATTATGTTTTGTGTTTTTGTTGCATTTCTTTCATTCATTCATGTGATATTTGTCCCAAGAGGTATGAGGCAAGTGGGTTAACCACCATGTTGATTCAATTACTTAAGCAAAGATATTTGTATTTTCTGTAAAATGTGCTAATAAGTTTTCAGAAAACTAGTACATTATTTTTAAACCAGCAAAGTACAACTAAAGCGACTATGAACAAAGTTCTATACTCACATCACTGGTTGCCAGGCAGGAGTCAATCTTAAAGAAAAGTAATATTAAAATAGTTAAAAATCTGATAAGTTATCTGTATAAACATCGGAAACTACAGGAAGAAAGAAATGGAAATGTTGCAGGTGCAAGTAGAAGTAGGATTTAAAAGACAGCCCAGTGCCAATGTCGACTGTAAGAGTTCCAGTTAGTTATTGCTAAATGCCCAAATCAGCAGTTTTACAAGCCATTCAGTGTGAACTTCTGTCAATCTGTTCAAACAGAAAACATTAGAACATTAAAAAAAAATGTTCGCAAGCATAGGCTATTTAGCCCAATAAAGCCTGTCAATCCCATCAACTTAATTCATCCAAAACAACATCAAGTCGAGTTTTGAAGGTTCCTAAAGTCCTACTGTCTAACCCACTACTCGGTCACTTATACCATTTCTATATAGTTCTCTGTGTTAAGAGAAACTTGCAAACATTTGTCTGAAATTTATCCATAATGAGTTTCCAGCTGTGTCCCTGTGTTCTTGATGAACTAATTTTAAAGTAACAGTCTCATTCCACTGTATATCAACTCCTTTAGTTTATCCCCATAACTCATCAGTGGAATCAGCCTAGATACTCCTGTCTGGCCTTGTTCTAGTGCTTCTATGTCTTTTTGTATCCAAGAGACCAAAACGGTACTCCAGGTGAGGCCTCACTAGTGTGTTACAAAGGTTGAGCAGTAAACTCCTTGGACTTGTGCTCTGCACATCATGCTATATAACCTAACATTCTATTAGCCTTCTTAATGGCTTCTGAACACTGTCTGGTGGTTGTTTGTGTTGATTTCACTATGACTCCTAAATCCATCTCATAAGATGTATTGTACTTTCAATTTTCACACCTCCCATTGTATATTCAAACTTAACATTTTTACTTCCTATGTGTAATATTTAATATTTACTGACATTAAATTTTCATCTGCCACAAATCTGTCCAAGCCTGTATGCTGTCTAAGTCCTTCTCTATTGATTCAGTGGATTCCAGATTATCTGCCAAACCACCTGTCTTGGTATCAGCTTCATACCTTAACAGGTCTGTTACTTATATTTCTATCCAGATCATTTATATATATTAAAAATATAGCAGCGGCCCTAGCACTGAACCCTGTGGAACACCACTCTTAACATCGGCCAGTTCTGATGAGGTTCCTTGCACCATAACCCATTGCTTCTTGTGTCTGCGCCAATTCTACCCCCATCTACAAACATCACCTTGAATTCCCACTTCTTTTAGTTTGATGCCCAACCTCTCATGTGGCACCTTATCAAATAGTTTCTGAAAATCAAGATTTGGTGGATGGATTTAATTCTTGAGGACAATATTGACTACAAGTTTATTCCAAAAAAGCTTGATGGACTAAGGGTTTCCTCTCACTAGTCAAAGTTGTTCATTTTCTTTCCGGCTTCCCTGATTATCAGTCAATATATTTTTTCTGTAAATCAACCCCACACTTAACTCCACTCACCATTTTGTGTGAAAGGAAATATCAGACTAGAAAAGTCAGGAGATCAGCAATACCTCCACAAAGACACAAATAGTAGTGAATGCAATGCTGTATATTAACAGTAGCTGACAACAAAAAGCAGCGAGGCAGGGGGCTTCTGTGACCATTTGGTGTATCACTGTGCTGATCACACAGTGATTGATGGCCTCCCTTATCTCCGGGATGGGTCGCTTCACACTCATTGTGCAGTCCCTTTATGCATGTGTCCTGTGTAGCCAGGCTTGGTGATGTGTACTGATAAAATCTGTCTGTGTGACGCAAAGAAAAGGACCAGAATTAAAAAAAGAAAAGAAAAAAAAACAACAAAAAAACAACCCCCATCCCTTTAGCATCAAAGAATCCCAAAGTGGTAATTTGGACTCTGGGGGGTGGGGGAGTTTACTGGAGAAAAGGGGCAGACGTATTTAGAATTTAAAGCCTTTCATTGGCTAATGTCAAGCTACACAGCATGAATAAAAATCAATACCCCAGCCAGGCAGAGCTGGCCTGTTCAAGTGAAACTGGGAAGAAGATAACCGCCATTCAGATTATGGAAAAGCTGAATATTCAAGGGAAGCTGGTTTAGATACACTGGCCAATCAGAAAACAACTATAAAAAAATTAAATAACCCTGGAAAACCATTTAGAGTGAAACTGGGAAAGAGACAATGGGAAGAAGATACCAGTGATTTAGACTAAACTGGAGTAAAATTAAATTCAAAGGAAACTGGTGAAAATACATAATGCAAGTAAATGATAAAAATACCGTGGACCATCAGAAAAGAAAATGGACTATGAAATCCACTCTTCTGAATGGGACAAGGTGGGAGATTCTAACCATTTAGAGTAAAACTAACAATGACTTACTGGCCATTGTTAATAAATCTCAGTACAAGACACAAAAACAATAAACATCCAAAATGAAATGGGCAAAAGAGATCCAGACCATTAAGAAGGCAAATGAGATGAAGAACACTGTTACAATTGAGAAGAAACCAGGAAAGGAACACTAACTTATCAGAATGCAAAAAGGTCCCGAGTGGCTTGTTATCAGGCCACCGAATGAACGCTATCAGTGTTATCAGTCTCACTGGACCCACAGATCCCCTGGAAGGTGAAGCAGGTTTATCAGTCAGATGAGTGATAGCAATGCTGATGAGCACTCATATCTTGAGATTTAATGACTGTGTGGCAAGCATGCCAAAGCAAATAAAACAGACACTTTCAATTTTACTGGAAGTATTTAATTCATGGGAGGAGAGATGGCACAGTGGGTAGGCAGAGAAGCCTCATGGATTAAATATCGTGGGTTTAAGTCCCGTGTCCAATTTTTGCATAAAGTATATACATTCTTCCCCCATCTGAGTGGGGTTTCTTGCCACATTCTAGTTAGGTTAGATTAAATGGATTAATCCCAAGGGGAGGTTTAGATGCATTCAGCAGCAGAAACATAAAAACAAAGATACAGAGTCATTTGACAAATAATGCAATTAATCAATAGACAGAGGGTTACAAAAATAAATGTATAATGTGCAGAAATTATAAAATGAAATTAAAGAGGGATTCAGCAGTTAGTTCAGGACATCAGGAGGAAGCGGTGAATTGCCTGAATTGACAGAAAAGACCCCCAGAGGTGCTTCTTAGCACACCGTGGAGGAATGAGTCTGAGTCTAAAAGTGCTCCAAGACAGCATTTCCTGGAGGAAATGGAGGGAACTTTTCATGATGACATCCGATTTTGCCACCATCCTCTTTTCTACAACAGCTTCCAGTGTGTCCAGGGTTCACCCTGTGATGGAGCAGGCTTTCCTGACAAGTTTGTTCAGGCATTGTGATTCTTTTGAGCTCAAGTTGCTTCCCCAGGAAATAGCAGCATTGAACCCCACACTGGCTGCTATGGACTTGTAGAACATTTCCATCAGCTTGCTGTATACATCAAGAGACCTGAGTCTCCTTAGCAAGTACAGTCTGCTCTGGCCCTTCTTGTACAGGGTCATATATTTGTCAGACCAGTCCAGTTTGCTGTTTAAGTGAACTATCAGGTACTTGTAGCTCTGCACCACTTCCACATCCTCCGCCTGAATGGTGACTGGTCTCAGAGTCTCTTTGGTATGTGAGAAATCCACCACCATTTCTTTTATCTTGCTGATGTTGAGTTGCAGGTGGTTTTCCCAGCACCACAAGATGAATTCCTCCACCATCCTCATGTACTTCAATTCTAAATTATTAATGTCATCTGAAAATTTCTGTAGGTGGCAAGTGTTAATATCGTATGGGAAGTCTGTTATGTAGACGATAAACAAGAATGGAGGCAGGACAGTTCCCCGAGGTGCTGCAGTCCTACACACCTCCATTTCTGACACACAATCCCTGAGCCAAAACAAAGGCTAATTGGAGGTTCTAGAATGGCTCCTGCATGAGTGTGGGTGTGCTCATGAATGGGCCTTACAATGGACTGGCATCATATCCACAGCTGTTTTCTGTCTTGTGACCATTAGTCAAATGATTTAAAAAAGGTCCAGCCATGATATTTCAGCAAATTGATATCTAAAGCTGTTTACTTATAGATGTTATATATACTTATTTACTTATAACAGGGTTGTCCAAACTTTTTTCACTGGGTGCCACATTCAGAGAAATATACGAAGGGCTGGGCCACCCACTAGAGGTGAGGTATATTGCCTCACCTCCTGTGTATTAAGCTAGCAAAATCAATCAAATATTGGTAAATTATGCTTCATAATTGAATATGCTTAAAGAAAAAACAGCATCACAGCTCTCCATTAATGGCTTTTCATTTATTGTATTTCAAAGTCCTCTCATCACATGCAATCGAGTAAAAATCAAAAGCACAAGCTTTATCTGACACTTGATGTTTTAAGTTAGCTGACAAATTAGCCGCACAACTGTGTTTCTGGACAAGCAAAAATTGTTGAATTCCTGCATTTTCTCCGGGCACATTATTCCTGCGACTTTAGTAAGGCACTGTTTTATTAAGTCACCATCTGAGAAATGTTTCCCGTTATTGGTATTAAATTGCGCTACCTCGTAACTGGCTAATGTGGCATTTTTTTGTGTTTTGTTAGCACGGAAAAAATACTGTTGTTGAGATAGCAGACTAGCTGCCATTTGCTTAACTTACTGTTCTCACTCGGCACCAGTGTAGGACGTGTAGGTTGGATGTTTGGTCTCGTAGTTTCAACACACTCTTTCATTACTGCAATAGTTTCATTGCAAATGAAATAGACACACTTGCCCTTGACCTCTAGGAAGAAATATTCATTTTACCACCGTGTCTGAAATTTTCTGCACTCACTTGCTATTGTGCATTTCTTTGGTTCTGCCATTTTTGGTCACCTGTAGCAAAACTGTTCTTTGGTTGCACTTATTTGTGAAGACTCTGCCTTGATCATGACAGTAGCTCTGCCTTGTGTTAAGCCTAAGAAGTACAATACAGTTAAGAACAAGTTTTGTGTGTGGGCCATATCACTCTATTATAAAAAAAAAAATTCTGGAGAGAAACAGTAGGGTGACGAGACGTGATCTTCACGTTAAGATCACGGAAGACACTTAAAAGACCCATGAGACTAAAGAGATTGGCCACAGAGCGTTTCGCGGGGATCTTAAACATGATCTTGCAAGACACGCCCTACTTACAATCAAATAAGAGCACGGGCAGCAACACACTCAGTCGTGTTTTGGCTTTGAGCACACACAGATCCAGGGCATATAAAGCGTATAAGGACAATACAGGGCGGCACAGTGGCGCAGTGGTAGTGCTGCTGCCTCGCAGTTAGGAGACCCGCGTCCCAAAGCATTTGCAGTCTCCCAGCGCTGTAGCAGTTCGCCATAAAAGTGAATCCGAAAAGATCGCGGACATGCTATAAGAGCCTGCCGTCGATGGGTGATACAAGGAACAACGAACATTATAAATGTGCAGGGCACAGTATTACTTTCCCCCGACCCTGCCTGACTGCTGTGTCTGTGTACAGGAGAATGGCAGAACCCGCTACAATAAATAACCACGCTGTTGCTGTTTCAAGCTTAATAAAGCTGGTGTTGCTAAAGTACTGAGACTCAGCTTCGTGTTTTTTTAGGTGCAAGACGGGGACTCGCATGTCACAGCACAAACACACACACACACACACGCAGTCACAATGCTGTAGTAAACAGTATACGCTCGTATGGATGTTGACTATACGAGTGACGGAGTTAAGGCTCTAGAAACTGCAATTAAATACATTGAGCAACAAGAAGAAGCTACAGGAATCAGCATAATGATGCTGCAAAGATGGCGAGAATTGACAGCAAAGAAACGGCACTCATCAGGAAAGTAGACTACGATCAAAAATCTCTTTAAATCATCACAGGACTGAGCTTTTTAAGTACAGTACATACTTGTATTTAACTTCAGACAATTCTGTAACTGTAAGCTCATTTTTTCACTTAATTTATTTTTGTTGTTTTGTTGTAATACATGATTATTAGGTTCGTAATGTGTAAAATTATAACATACTTTGACGTTTAATAGGCTTTTTCTTAACACCTGCTATTATCCAACATTTTCGCTTATCCAACGTTCTGCCGGCCCGTTTATGTCGGATAAGAGAGACTCTACTGTAAGTTATAAATGAAACGTCGACGACTAAGCGAAGAAGAAAGCAGTGCAGAGAAAAGAGACTCAAAAGCGTTAGAGAGACAAAAAAGAAAAAGAATAATCTAGGTGCATATTTAGAAAATAAGGAAAGTAATTATCAGCCCGGAACAAGTGGAATTGAAAAACAATCACATCCAATCCTGATGTTGGCGCTATACACATGCAGAGCAGCTTAGAGATTATGAAAGCAGTGGAATTCAAAAGGCTCAAAAAAAATGTTACACATGTGGAGAAAGTTAAAGAATATGAAAGTAGGAAGATTGGAAAGTATAAAAAAAGAAAGTAAACATCCCAGTAGCGCAAACAAACGTAAATTATTACTCGAAATAGGGAAAATAATCACCACAGACCACGAAGCGAGCAGGGTGCGAAGCACCCTAGTTTCATTATATTTTTAGAATTTGTTGCGGGCCAATTAAAAATGGACCACGGGCCGTAGTTTGGACACCCTTGACTTATAACTATCAAGGTGCTGCCTGATTTCAGTGTTCCTAAATACATTTCCCTATTGCATGTGCCACAGGGAAAGATTCTAACATAATCCCCATGGGGTTTCTTATGAATGACAGCTTCTACATCTCTTCTCCTTCCCGATTGGCTCTTAGGCTATGTCCATAATACCCATGTGTTAATTTAAAAACAGCACTTTTTAACATAAATGATCTCAGTCCACTAAGTCCATTGTTTATGAAAGTACACCCATCCACAGTAAAACAACCAAAATGATGTTCATCTATGCTGGGCATGCATGCATCAGTGGAAGCCTCCTTGAAAGGATGGTAACACTGACAAGATTTATCACAAAATTATAGCGACTAGTAAATTCTTTTGTGCACATATGCAGCATCCAAGATGTATAAAATGCAATTTAAATGTACAATATACAGGTAAGCAATACAACACGCGCCATGGTTAGCAGCTCTTCTAGTTCCAATTAGTGAGAATATAATTTTCTTCTGTGATGGGAAAGAAATGATTGGAAAAGAAATGATGTAATGAACAGAATTTAAGTTATAGCATCGATTTTAAAGGGTTCACACTACACAACTTTGAGTCAGAGAGCATGTCACAATGAATGACTGCTGTTGTTGGATCTCTATTCCTTGGGGATGTTAGATTGCACCTCTGGGAATCACACAGGATGATAGACTACATACCAAATTTCTGATTCTACCATGAGAGTATCACAAGGTCGACGCAGTTGTCAGCCAATCAATGATGAACACCAGAATAGACATTTGTGCTGGCTTCAGCACGAACTGTTTCTCCAGAATACCCATTTTTATTAGTTTGTTCAGGATGCCATTGCCTTTATGCATTCTGTTGCATCTAAGTGCCCATTGATTGTCAATTCCTGCACACACAGGAAGCCCTCTTCTGACAGTTTAGCAGTAGGTAGTTGCTTAGCGCTGTGAATGAGTTGCTGGTGGTCACTAGTGCACATTCCTACTGTCCCCAACACTATGAGATTATCTTAATAAAATTTGTTGATGTGCTAGAGAATTCCTTTCGGCCATTTTGATATTGATAATGAGTTTCCTTAACCCTTCAGTAGATTCCTTTCTACTGGCCTTTTCTTATGGTACTCATAAATATGTTTATTCATGAAGGATTAGCTAAATAAGAAAAGATCTATTTAAGTAAAAGCTGACATTAAAATTTAAAATTAACAGCAGGATAAAGCTGGGGAGTGGACTGTCTCAGCCCAAGAATTTGCTTTGTGTCACCGATGGTCAAGAACTAGTCCTAAGTCCAGCTACGAAAATACAAAGAAGCTTTCCACTGTGTAGAGTGATAGGAGATCTCTCATCCCACTGCCGATGGGACAGCTTACAAACTGCAAGCAGCATGCTTCTATGTATGTGACGTCAAGCTCATCTCTCAATCAGCACCCTACTCCTACACACTCCATTGAACATTTACAGAGACACTGGCCATTCTGAGTTCACTCAGCTCTGGAATGGCCAATAGGGGGAGGCAGCTTGATGGCCGAGGACACCAGGACTCTCAACAGATCCAAATCGTATTATATTATATTATCTACTGTTGAATTCTGCTCTGTACTTGTAATATTTCTATTGTACTATTATATCATATTGAGGATTATTTGTGTTCTGTTTAATGTATTGTATTGCATTTACCCCATTTTTTTGACATTCACTGCACGTCCAACCTACCTGGAAAGGGGTCTCTCTTTGAACTGCCTTTCCCAAGGTTTCTTCCATTTTTTTTCCTAAAAGAGTTTTTTTGGGAGTTTTTCTTTGTCTTCTTAGAGAGTCACGGCTTGGGGGCTGTCAAAAGGCAGGGCCTGTTACAGCCCATTGCGACACTCCTAGTGTGATTTTGGGCTATACAAAAATAAATTGTATTGTAATGTATTGTATTGTACTTTGGAAATAGACACCCATAGAATCCTATCAAAATGTTGCTTGGTCAGAGACACTAATCCATGTTACATTGGGTCTCAGATAAGGTGGTTTATGACAACTGGATGGCACAGAAGACAGTCTGTACAGTTTGACACAAAGTGCTCCATAGGAATGTTCAGCTGGCATGCAATCGAGAATAACAAGTGCAAGTTTTTGAACCTGAAATGTTGGGATAATGACAATTTATCACAATGTATCACACAATCTACAAAGGAGGAGTGTCCTGGATCCTCCCATCTCAAGCAGACTGCTCCTTATCCCACCAGGATAATAATACAAAGGGAATCTCAGCAGCTGTGCTCAGCGGAGTTCAGTGGGCGAATGTTTCACCCAGCCACTTACAATTAAACTTGTCAGCTGTGAAGACATTCACTGGCCAAAAAGACTTGCCGAGCAGCTGTTTGCTTCATTGGCAAGTTGCTTACCACTGACATGCGATAATGGATCTGTGCAGATGTTCCAATTACACTTTCTGGCTGCTTTGGCTCAGCCGTCAAGTTGTCCATTAAGCGTTAATGGCGCTGTGCCAGCCAAGACGGTTCAGCGATGTCTGCCACAAGTCTCTGTCACACTTTCCTGGTGTTAAAAGAGCCCAGTTTACTGAGCAGGCTGTGGAAAGTTAAGAATGGGCTTGGAAGTCAATTTATCTGAATAGTCCAGGCAGCCTGGCAGACCTCACATTCTAGAAAAAAGCACTCAGTGATTTTTGGATTTTGTATTTTCTGATCTGGTGGTAGGAAGGTGAGGTATCTGTGAACCTTTGGGTGTCACATATTCAGTAGAACAGACCAGCACAGCCAAAATGTTGAGAGCTACTGCCTTACACTTCTATGACCCTTTATGTATTTTGAGTAATTTCCATGTTCTTTCTGTACTCACTTGGATGCGCATTTGACATCCATGTGAGGTTAACTATATAATTTAGTTGTGACAGTAGTAGTAATAGTTTTATGGTAGACACCTTCTGACTCTCCCAGTTAGTGAGGACTACATTTTGTTGTTATGCTAGCCAGACAAGCAAAAATTTTGAATAGGACCAGGAGATAAAATATGTTCAGTAGGCAAAACAGGGTCAAAACCAAGAGACTGAGAAATCAATCATTAGATTTGAAATGAGAACTTTCAAAAACTGAACTAAAAAGGATTAGAAGTTTAAAAGACTATCATGTATTTTAGGTAGAGAATAAAAATGCTCATCAGAAAAGATTATGTATCCGCAAACTCGGATAAGGAAGTGCTCAAAACAATTAATTTAAATTCATCATGTTGTAATCACGACGTCAAGATCTTTGAGGAAATGCCACTAACAATGCAGGTACTAACTTAATGACAGGAGGAACAAATGGCAGCATCTGTGGAAAAACAAAATGGTAACGGTAGCTCAGAATAATTCACAACACAAAAAGTAAGGGATAAATTAATAAACTGGCTTCAAATTAGATTCCTCACATTGAAAAGCCTCTATAACGACTGTAAGAACATACCTTTTAATGCACAAACACCCATAAAATATTATAAACAACCCAATTCATGACTCTCGTGGCTCCATTGGCCTATTAGTGCTGTCAGGCTGTATTAGGGTTAGTGATGATCCTGGCATTCTCTCACTAAAATCATCAGATCATTACAGGACCCATTGTGAAAATTCAGAGTGGATGGACTAAGTAAGTTTGATCGTTTCAGCTTTGTAACATGTACTTCACACTGATCTGGTATGAATGGATAATATAGCATTTTAAAATGGTGGGACGACTCCACATCCCCAATTTGTCTTTGTCCGGCTCCCAGTGATGACAATACAATCTTTAGTTGTTCGTGGCTCTATTAGTGACAAATTTCATTAGTGAATGGTTGGAGTTTCTTAATTTTTGCTTATTGTTGTTAATATGACCCTGTGGTTGAGTTTACTGGGGTTAAGTGAAACGAGAAACAGGAAGGGGTGGAAGCAAGTAGCCAAAGTGTGGAAGTTAGATGAAGGTCAATGACTCCTATCTGACTCCTCTCATTGATCCACCCTTATGTCCAACAACCACCGTGATAGGTTCTGTAGTCCACTAAACCAAGATCTATAATAGTGGTAGCATATTCTTCAATGACTGGGAAATTATCCTTTTTAAAGCATCTACTCTTCTTGGCCATCAGTGAAGAGGGACAAAAACACAAAAATTTGTTGCCTATTAATCAAAAATGCTCTACAGAATCTTATACAGGAAGATTCACCTGAAAGAGGCTCAGAATATTCTATAATAACTCTCGCTAGGACAAAGCAATCTGAATGAAACAACGTGCAATGTTCTCCTCAGTATATGGAGCTTCGAACAAGCTGGAATGCCCCTGTGTTGGAGCGATGAGGTAGGCACTGGATAACTGTCATGACATTTAACCTCCATTTGCAACTTCTAGGTTCATACCGCCTGTACCTCTTCACTCAGTCACTCGACTTCTCATCAGGATGGTGGTGTACAGTATTGAGCAGCACATTTTCATGGTGCGAACCTATTGGGTTACCAATTCATTTAAGCGATGTCAGAATCAATTGGATGATCGTGAGTTAACGAAAGGTTACTTCCAGCAAGATGGAGCAATGTGTCACACATCGGCAAGGAACATTACAAAAACTGAGTCCTAATTCGGCAACAGGGTAATTTCAAAGGGGCTTTGGCCGCATCTGACACCACCAGACTTCTTCCTTTGGGGTATGTTCAAAGGAAAAGTCTATCGGAACAAGCCTTGCACTGTGGAAGATTTGAAGGAAAACATTCAACGTATAATTGCTACTATTTCCCCCAAGATGCTTGCTGATATGTTCAGGAACATGGAGCGCCGCATCAAAATGTGTCCAGCAGAAAACGGAAAACCACTTCCAGCATCGCATGTAATGCAATCGATCACACATATATCAAGCGAGTGCTTTATCCTAATGGGAGTTACAACAGAATATTCACGTTCTCTTTCGAGTGAATCTCCCTGTATCTCCATGTGAGTACATAAAATTATTTAGCACATAATCATGTCTAATTTGGGCGGTCTCTGCAGCCTATAACTCTTATAAACATATCCATTATTACCATAGTCTTATGCTTACCACACAGATTCTTGTGGAATGTCACACTCTGATTAAACAATATTCCAGAAGACTTTCAGATTTGCATTCTCCTCTGTCACACTTGAACTTAAATCAAAAGATTTTGGGTAACAACGAAAATTCCCAGGTGTGGCCCATTAGGTCAAAATCAATCCAAAACCACAGTGCAAAATCAATCAAGCAAGTGCAAATGATTCCAGAAAGACATACAAGTGTCTTTTTAATTACAGTCAGTGTGTGGGGTCCATCATCCAAAACACAGCAGAGCAATATTCCAATACATTACTTTATATGGCTGACACCTTGATCCAAGGGGACTTACAGCATTTGTGAAGGTTAGGATTAGGGTTAGGGTTGGTTATATATTTTTTTGTTTTCTAAATGGAGCACAGGCAGGTCAGATTAGCAGAATTTGCACCCACAACCTCAGGGTTTGAAGGCCAACACCATAACCACTACACTACACTGTGAATAATATATGGTCAACAGTAACATAAGCAGCTACAGAAAATGTTCTTTATACTTGGAAAGTCACATAATTTCACATGACCTAAAATAAGACAGAATGGTCCAAATGAGAAAAAACTGCTACTTGCAAGAAACCTGCTTCATTTTCATTACAAAATAATAACAGGGTACATAAATTATTAAAATGAAAACAAGATACATAAATAAGGCATATTTTTTCTAACCATGTCAGTGAAAACGGATACTTCTGAAAACTGTATTTGTGCAAAAACCATCATTTCTATTATTTTCCTTCATGACAAAAAAATCTGACTTTTTGTGTTCAAACCTAACAACAGTAATCATCTCTCTGTACTTCCCGTAAGCCTCGCTATTTACAGAGATCAGAAGGCCAGAGAAACCAAATGCGTCACAGGCTAAGGTTAACAAGCTATCGAATAATATTTGTAGCCTCCTTATGCACAGTGAGGATAATGGAAATTTCCACCATTGTCAGTCAGTCTTTACTTCTTTAGTTTGGACTACATGAGCTAATTGGATGCTTAACACCTAAGCCACTTATCTAGAGAAGTACAAACACTTTGTCTCCTGTTGGTTTCTCAGTATATTGTTAATCTGTAAAGCGATCATGTTATCCTTGATGACTTTTACAAGACAAGGGCAGTATGTTAACACCTACAAATGTACTGAAACAAAATTATATTAAAAAATACAGTATCCTCATCAATCCAAACACACTAATGGAAACACGGCAACATAATTCCACTGTCAGAAACAGTCTGGAGTTCTGCCCTTCAGGCCACTGAAAGTGTAAAAATTAAAGTTTTGTGTTCTTGAAAATATGCTATGATGTTATAAATCACTCAGTACTCATTTATAGGCAAAATAAACTAAAATACAAATCTATTTGAAGATCATTATGAGGGTCTTTCCTCTTAAAACAATGGGGTTCTGCTCCCCATTCTCACTCTTAACTAACTAGAGTTGTGTCACTGGTCTGTGTCAGGGAGACAATAAAAATGTTTTGTTTAACTGAACTCTACTCTGAAACAAAGAAAAGAAGACTAATGTCTTCACTGGTAAATTCTGAATTTAATGTTTAAAAATTCAGAATTATGAAAAAGTCCCAAATGGTCACATTTACACTTTTATTGAGGTGCACTCAAGCACTGCTACAACAAGCGGACCTGGCATTCACTTCTTTCACACACAAAAGACAGTATGTGTCTCAAATTAAACATTCTGTGTGATACTTGCCAGAAGTATAAGGGCATCTGTGTATGATACAACTGCTTTACTTAAGGTATTCGTATTTTAAGTGATTGCATTCTGTATAACTAATTGCATTTTCCATAACCTCTGGTTCCACTCCTATACTATCTCTATGTCTGATATTAGCTCCTGGCCCCTTTCATCTGACTCTTTCATTTAATACATGTTGTTACACAAAAGACACAGATTGGAAGTGTCAAGTGTTAAAGGCAAACACAGAGATAACTCATCTAGACTACTGTGTGTAGTTTTGGTCTCCAGGCTACAAAAGGACATAACAGCACTAGAGAAGGTCCAGAGAAGAACGACTAGGCTGAGTCGAGATCTACAGGGGATGAGTTATGAAGAAGATTAAAAGAGCTGAGCCTTTTCAGTTTAAGAAAAAGAAGATTAAGAGATGACATGATTGAAGTGTTTAAAATTATGAAGGGAATTATTACAGTGGATCGAGAGTATTAGTTTAAAATGAGTTCATCAAAAACATGGGGAGACAGTTGGAAATTTATTAAGGGTGAATTTCTCACAAACATTATGAAGTTTATATTCACACAGAAAACCATAGACACATGGAATAAGTTTCTAATTAGTGTGGTAGACCGGTGGACTTTAGGGACTTTAAACCTCTACTAGACGTTATTTTCAAAGAATTAAGTAGATAGGATGGGCAAGCTTTGTTGGGCTGAATGGCATTTTCCTGTCTAGATTGTTCGAATGTTATAAATGAGGGATGTCCGAGTCCATGCTTGACATAAATGTTTCACAGGAACAAGACACTGATAAGTCATACCAGTGGAATTTTTTTTTTAATTTACGGAGTACCAGCCAAATCTGGACACTCGTTTTCTTCTTGTCACCAGTGTATGCTCTCACAACATCAGGATGAAAATCACCTAAAGTAAACAGATAAGCAACTCTGTATGTTCAATTCTTCATAATAACTATTCACAGTGGCTCCAAAATCCATACTGAACCCTACTCTCTCTTCTGCTTCTTTTTCCGGTTTCTTTGTGGTGGCGGCCTGCGCCACCACCACCTACCCAAAGCATCATGATGCACCAACATTGATGGACTGAAAGCCAGAAGTCTACGTGACCATCATCATCAGGTCCTTCCTTGAAAACCCTAAATACAAAGAGGACTGTTTGATTTATGTTAGGTAGATTGCCCAGAGGGGACTGGGCAGTCTCTTGGTCTGG
>JANRMT010062791.1:127563980-127584677 GCA_026402145.1 Polypterus bichir lapradei | reverse complement strand
TTCTATGTTAATTAATGTTGACTTATGTTTATTTTTTATTGTGTCTTTTATTTTTCTATTCATTTTGTAAAGCACTTTGAGCTACATTTTTTTGTATGAAAATGTGCTATATAAATAAATATTGATTGATTGATTGATTGATTGATTATGTCCATACTGTTTACACGTGATATGTAGCACCCAAAATGTTGGAATGACTTGATCTTGCTGAGAAAGGACTAACAATATAAAGGGAGCTTGGGAGTTGAGCATGAACAAATAATGTGGACGTCCACACTACTAAAATGGCATTTTTTAAACAAAAGCAATCTCTGTCCAGACTAATATTTTCATATTAGTTATGAAAGTATCTCTATCCACATAAAAATGACCAAAAATGCATTTCATTTTCATTTTCTGTTCAGCTACACTGGGCATGTGTGCATTGGTGAAAAATATCTTTAAAGTGACAGTAGCACCATGAGATTCATCACAAAACTGTAGCGACCGGTAAATCATTTGTGCATGGATGCAGTCATCAATCAAACTGTGCATCACAATTTAGATCCAGGTGAGCAGCACAACATGGAAAGCAACTCCCCTTTGTCTGCTATGTTGTTTTCCTCTGTGAAGGGTAACCAATCAGGGAATGAGATGTTCTAATGACCAGAACCCAATCAGGGAAGGGGTATGTGATAAGCATGAACAAATCAGAGCACTGCGAAGGGGGACTCTTAAATTCCCAGAATCCATCAACAGTACAGGAGCAGGGTTAGTCCACCAATCAGTCCACCAAGTGGCGTCTTGCAGAGTTGATCGATTGCATGTTTGTCGCGTTTATTTTACAGTAGCACAGATAACTTCTGTGTTTATTTTCTCCAAACCACCAGGGTAGATTTTCAAGAGACAATGATGACATTGATGGACTTTTTGATAAAGAGTTTGTTCCCCGTGGACAGACTGGTAATCAATGACATTACACTGAACTGCTGAGGCATGTATTGGAAAGCATCAGGGAAAAAAACATCAAGCACAGTGGTGTGTGGAAAACTGCATTTTACACCTTGATAATGCACCCGTACACACCCCATTGTCAGTTAAAGAGTTTTTGATAAAAAAACAATGTAGTTGTTGCTTTGTACTCGTTGCATTCAGCTAACTTTGTTCCCTGTGACTTCTTTTAGTTCCTGAAATTAGAATTGAGACTGAAAGGCAGAAGATTTGGTGCCATGGAAAAAACGCAGGAAAAAAACACACATTAGGCTCTAAATACAGTAACAAAAGATAAGGACAGGAAATTTTAACAGGAAGCGCTAAGAAAAATGTACGGAAACTCAAGGAGGGTTATTTTGAAAGTGATTAAATGGGAATTGCTCTAAGTTTTACAATAAAAGTTTTTTATAGCAAAAAATTTTCAGACCCTCCCACACATTATAGTTTATGTTTTCAAAAATTTGCATTCTCACCCAACCATGTCATGGGCTGTGCTTTCAGAATATACACCTCTGAAGAGTGTTTTCAAAAGTCCATTTTCGGTGGTTGAAAACGCTGGGGTAGCGTGGCTAAAAAAGCGAAATGCGGGCATTTGTAAATGAAAACGTACTAGCGTGGATGGGGTCTAAAGCAAGCACCATAGTAGATAAAATTCTTATTATCAAAGGAATCGGTGGGCAACTAATACCGTACTTCATCGGATATAGCATGGTGCCATCTTAGGTGGACAGGGCAGTTAGATTAAATTTATCCAGGCATTCATTGGGGCTCAGAGTTAAAACAGTGAAGAGAGATATATAACAATTGGCTTTTACGATCTATAAGATGTCTTGAAAATGTGGATTAAGAGCTGCCAGCATGACGATTTTTAGAAGTAATAAAGTAGCCATCAATCATCAAGCCATGCAGAACTCCATTTCTGTAATTTTTACTTACTGTGCTCTATATTGGTTTTTGCCAATGTCAATGTGATGGCAACATTATCATGTTGCTTTGTTTTTGGTCACCTCCTCGACAGTCACGTTGTTGACAGTTGCTCTGTGCCAGTGCTACCACATGTTTGGGCTTTATTTTACTTAGGTCTTGTACTTATTTCTTAGTATTCGCTGATTAAAAGATGGCATCATTCTGTTTAATGGATTACATTGAGGCATTGCTTTTTTTACATTAGAAGTTAAGGAAAGGTCATTGGAACATTGAGCCATTGAGCCACAAAGGCCATTGAGCTATGATTTTTGGATAACGTTTTGCGGTCTTGAAAAATGATTTTTTTATTTCTTCCTTTTTCTTTCTTGTTTGTTGACCCCTGCTTGTTAAACGACTCTTCTTTGTCTCTCCCTTTGAAAAACTTTCTATTTCCTAGTCTTTATTTCAGTGCTTGCAGTTTTTCCTGCCGCAAATCATAACACAGTAAAAACTCCACACTTGATACAACATGACATGTAGCCTCCAGGCTGAAATAAAACAAAATTGCAAATGCAGTAGACAGACTAAGATGTTGAATTCTTATTATACATTTTCAATCAACAGCTTCCTTTTGAAACTGACTTAGGCTATAAAGACGGCAGTGGAATGATAAGGAGAAAAAAAAAGAAGTACAAAGTTGTGAACAGCTTTGATTGAGGGCATGCAGTTTATTAAGACATTTATGTTGTTATCATTTTATTTTGGCTGCCAAGATTACAAGGAACTGAAAATGAATTAATAATTAATCGTAAGTAGCGTTCTTACTATGGAAGAAATCGTTTAGTTTTGCAGTCGTAGAATTTGAAACATTTAAATGAATATACATTCATGGTTCTGTTTGTCGTTGATAGGTGGGTTAACGCGCTATCCCAACCTCTCCGTTTCATGCTTCTTGAAAAAAAACTTTGAGAAATCAAAGCGGTCAGACAAGCATATCTGATTGATCTGTGTAACTTTACAGACAATATTTTTCATATTTTGACATTTTAAATCTGAAGAGTGGTGAAGTTAAATATTCTGTTCACACTTTTACCTCAAAGTCTGCCACCTAGCGATCATTTTAAATATTATGTTGTTAAGTTTGTTCAATCCACTTTTCTTAAGATGGCGGTTTAGTGAAGTTCTGAACGCTCTTTATGACTCCAGGTCTTTCACGTTAAGCCCTGGCGAAGATATGCCTGTAAGTTTCTCTTTTAAATAATTATTTTGTAAATGTCTATTAAGATGTTTATCTACTACAGTTCATTGATTTATTTATCATGTATTTCTTTATTGATTGGCGTGAGCATTGTACCAAAGGCACCCTTTGTATTGTGTTTTGTAGTTTTACAATCAAGAATGAAAGATTTGTCAGTTAAAGCCTCACTCTGAGCTATCTGTCTTGCTTTGCATGGACACGCAATCATGAGGGCTGAATAATAAATATATTCAAATTCTTGAAGCATTTTGTCAGTAATGTGTTTTCTGAAAGGCTATAGGATTAGATTTTAAATTAATCTGATGAAATAAAACTTTGTAAATATCCAAAGAATATGTTCAAATTGGTTTATACGTGAAACACAGTAGCCACATACTTGGATTGTACATACATCATAACAACATGGAAAGGCACAACAAGGCTTCAATTTCCATGTAACATAAGAAAAGTCCTGCTATAGCAAACTCTTCCTTTTCCACTAGGGAGGCGATTTAAGCACCTTGTCTTTTTGACAAGTAAATTAAAGCCTAGAGCTCAAGAGTTGTATCGGTCAAGAAGGTCTGATAAGGAGGGTCAAGACAGCCTTTGAAAGACAAAATTACTAGGACAGACAGTTTGCTACTGGGGCAGGAACTCTGCCTGAAAGTCAGGTCCAAGTACTCTCAGAAAAGGATAAAGCCAAATGCAGAACTGAATAATAATAGTAGTAATAATTAATCACATTTATATAGCACTACTCAAAGTGCTTAGACAGAGAGGAACCATTTCAACCACCACCAATGTGTAGCATCCACCTGGATGATATGACGGCAGACATTTTTGTGCCACTGCACTCACCACACATTAGCTATTAGAGGGTGAAGAGGTGAGAGAGATAGCCAATTAGAAACACTGGATAATTAGGAGGCCAGAATCGATAACGCCGTGAAGGGTAATTTAGCCAGGGATGAACCCTACTCTTTTTGAAAGATGCTCAGGAATCTTTAATAACCACAGAGAGTCAGAACCTAAGTTTTACATCTCATCTTAAGGATGGCTCCATATGTCCCTGTCACAGCACTGGAGCATTGGGATCCACACATAGGCCACGGTGTAAGCACCCGCTGCTGGCTTCACCAACACCTCTTCCAGCAGCCACTCAAGCTTTTCCTAGATGTTCTGTCATCAAGGTACTGGCCCGTCATCAAACATGCTTAACTTCAACCTGTTCTGAAGCACAGGTGGTGTGCTCCTGTCTACTGGTCTACCCTATAATGGTTACAAATGGGGACGACAACAGTTTGCTGATGCTGAGTACTTGCATCCAACTTTTGAAAATGTTTAAGACATAGCATTTAGTGCTCAGGTTTTTTCCATACAATCAAGGAAGGCTGGAGCAGAAACTCCACAAGACTGCTGAAGAACCCACAATCCAAGTCAGGGTAAAGCGGGCAATTACTAGGGATCAGTGCCTCTTTATGCCAGTTATGAAAACACAGAGTGGCCCAACAGCTCCACAGCTCAGACTCCCACCACTTGTCGTTTCCCCAGACTGACTGTCCTGGATAGTCTTTTTGCAAATGAGAGTTTAAGAGAATCTGCTCTGATATTTATAGCAGAAGTACAGGAGATGCTTGTTTCTTTCAGAAAAAAAATTAAAGACAAAAAGTGATCTTTCCCAAAAGCTGAAAATATTATCAAACATAGACAAAAACTGTTTCTGAGGTGTGTGAGTTGTTTATCAAGCCAAATGGTTTAACTATTATCATTCCTCTAAATTTTCTATTCTATGTTCATATACACATTTTTTTCTGCCATAAGCATCTAATCAAGAAACAGAGGATGTAGCCCACACTACAGCAGTTTCTTCAGTTTCAGACTGCATGATTGTGTCAACTATTGTGAGCATACTTTTCAAGTTGAAAAATCAAATAAATTGTAAAAGCAACATTTGATTTTGAATTTTGACATCTGAATTTAAAAACAGTCACAGACCAATCAGTCTAAGGATGGAAAATCGGCAGACCAACGTAGTGCAAGGTGGAGTGACAGATAAATTATAAACCAGAAGGCTTAGCAGAGGCTTTGCAATGTAGCTTATGTCAAAGCCAAGTCGAAAGTCAAAGCACAATAATTCTCAGCCAGATAATTGTAAACTGGGTTAACTATCATTAGCACATGTAAAGACTTTTGAGAATGTGTCTATAAAGTTGAATAGCTGAAAGACAAATAAATAAATACTTGTGGCATCATAAGGTCTTACATCTGAAAACAACCCCAAGCAATGGGTGTTTACATCATGGGCACAAGAATCTAAAATGGCACTCACTAAAAACAAACTGAAATAAAAGTGGACAACAAAACATAAGCTGCACTCATATTTCAAAACTTACAGAAAAAAAAATGTATCAAGCTTACAGAAAAATGTTCTATCGTCAGAAAAACATTAACAGACATAAGGGATTCACAAGACTAAAGTCCCAATTCGATTCAACAGGTTGTAGCAATACTGTTAAGTTACCTGGCCAACCTAAATGTCGCTAGGTGGACTAAAACTGGTCGGTCAAACACCAGCCACAAACACCATATCAATGTCACGATTGGTTATTTTTCATTGATATTATATTATTTTTTCATAGCAGTTTTTAGCTGTATATGTTAGTTTTTTGGATTGGGGTTGTTTTACTACGTTTACTGTATCTATAAAATGGAATTCTTCCATTACCCCATTTTGCTTTGTTCAGGAGTCACCGCTTTACGTGATTTTTTTGATTAGTTTTTATTTGGTTGCAACTCATTTCTTTAGTGCAGGGGTCCCCAACTCCAGTCCTGGAGGGCCACAGTGGCTGCAGTTTTTCGTTCTAACCCTTTTCTTAATTAGTGACCTGTTTTAACTGCTAATTAACTTCTATTGAATTAATTTTATTTGACTTGCTCTTGAAGACTCAGACCCCTTAATTGTTTCTTTTTCCTTAATTAGCAGCCAAACAATAATGAGATATAAAATGAACCAAAACATGACCGGCAAACTGTGTCGATCATACAATATCTGAAAATAAACAAAGGTGAAGGTCTCAGGGATGTTGATCTGCTCAGATCACCAAAACATTTTAACACTGCTCTTAGAAAAGAGAAAATCAACAATTTCAGAAATGTATGCTATTGCACAATTAGAGCAGCAACAAGCCATGGAATTAAAGAGTGAGTTTAATTAACACGAATCTGAACCTAATTAAGCAACTGGTTGGAGTGAAATTGGTTGGAGTTTGAGGCCCTGGCTTAAATGGTCTTCTCTTGGCTCACTCACTTTACATTTGATTTCTTTTTGGGTGCCATTTAAGGAAAGAAATTAAGCAGTTCAGAGGAATAAATCTTAAAAAAAAACCAAGTCAATTAAAATGAATACAAAAGAAGTTAATTAACATCAAAAACAGTGCACTAATTAAGAAAAGGGTTAGAATTAAAACCTTCAGCCACTGTGGCCCTCCAGGACCGGAGTTGGGGACCCCTGCGTTAGTGTAATGCCAGTGAACCATTAATGATTTGAAGAGCAAACCGGGAGAGAGATGCAAAACAGGAAAAGGTGAAAGCTGAGACATCGAAAAGATCTGTAGCAATTTAGCCAAAGTGTAGGACAAACATTGAGGCTGGAAAAATGAAGCAACATTCTGAATGCAAAACAAAGAATTCTCTAGGTTGGTTTTTAAAGAAAGTTTTGTTATCAGCAGCTTAGATAAAGACACAGTGAAGTGAGTGACCTTTCAACCCAATTGCTGCAATTACCCATGGGTCACGACTTTAAGAGACGCACCCCTAATGACTGGAAAAGCTACCCAGGCAATGGGAGCAAAACTGCAGCACTCTTAAAAGCACACAAGATAGCAATCAGGACAAAACAAAATCCAAAAAATATAATAGTCAGAGGTCACGAGTGAATTATCATCGGGGTCACAGAATATAAAGTTAATTTCTTGGGATCACTTAATTGTCCGAGTTTACGGATCTCTCACAAAAAAAAAGGTTGTTTATATCTTTCTGTTTCCATGATCTCTTTTTTGCTTCTTGCTTTTGGACTATGCCTTTGGTTAGTGTTTCAGATTTTGTCACTTTGATCTCTTGTCTTCTGGTTATAACATTTGCCTGGTTTTTAACTCCCATGGATCTCCTGTTTCATCATCTTGCTCTCAAGGCACATCTATTAACAAGCAAGAGTATTCGTAATATAAACAGTTCATGAGTCTTTTCAATATTGTTATTGGGTTTTGTGGACTTTAGATGGCAATTAAAAGACGAGGACGTAGTCATAAAAACCATAACAAGGGTCAGAACCTGGAGAACAGCTATCTGTAATCTAAGCCAAGAATCACAAGACAAAATTAAAATCATAAGCAGTGAAAAAACTGGAGAAGCAAAGCAAAGGACATTTTTTCAAAAATGTTTGAAGGGTTTTAGTCAATGTATTCAGATGATGAACTTTTATCCTGTTGCGTCATGATTGACAGGACACTACCTCTGAGGACACAACCAACTCTGGGACAGTCCTAACAACTGAAATCAACAATAGCATCATCACAATGGCAGTGATATAATGGCCCAAGTCACAATTCAAAATTAAAAACTATGTTTCAAAAATAAATAAGCCCAATGGATATCTTAGGCTATAAATCCCCCCAACGGAAGCAAACTGTATTCAAAATAGGAGTCCCAGACATTGCCTCTTAATCATTGATGGCAGAACATCTAAACTTAATAGGGCAGTGTAGTTATGTCTGAAGTCACATGACTTGAACAGAAATGAACAATGTTTCAATGATTGAAAACAAATATATTAGATTAAACCAATAAGATAGTTTTAAATTTTATGAACCTGACCACATTAAGGTAAATAATAAAAAGACATAATGGTAATTTTTGTGTGTTGGATTAAGAAGCAGATCTTTTGAATACTGGCTGTCCATATTCATCTTTTTCAGTGCAAATCTGATAAAGATCACCTGTGTTGGAATATTTGTGTCTCTGCATGCTCAGACAGAGCAGGTGCCACTGTGGAAAAAAGTTAAAGACTTAAGGCAATGGTTTGTGATGTAGCCATGCATGTTTAATTCATTCATTGCATAATGTTCTGCAAGGCCTTTGCAAAAAAAACACTCCCTTTCAAGTCGAACGGTGTGCTGCAGACCTCAAAACAAATTGATAATCTCACCAAGACATGCCTAATAACGTCAAGAATGGGGTTGGAACCTGAATTGTTACTCCTACACATGCAGATGAGATGGCTGCGAAGAGAAACACTGCTTTAGCGGCTATTTTCAATGTGAGACGTATTACCCCCTTTTCTGTTTGGTTGTGCATCTTCCTATGAATGTTGAACCAACCAGAAATATCTAACACATTCTGCACACTTATTAGATATTTTTATAGTTTTAATTCTGTTAATTTATCACTTTGGATCCCCAATTCAAATGTAGTAAAACTGACTGACAAGATCATGAGGGTTGTGGGGAGACTGGAGAATGCAGGTTGAGGTCAAAATAGGCACATGTTCACCATCTTGGAGGAATTTGTAATGGAAAATAAAATTTGACAATACTAAAAAAATTATCTGAATGACCTTTCTAAACATTTCTGGCATTATTTTTGTGAACGGCGAGTGGAGACCACTATGATCGCGATTCGTAAAACCCATCATTACCAATGCAGGGTGTCAGCTGTCGTCAGAGACATGGGATGTTCCTACAATACTTACACCAGCGTTTCTCAACCTTTAAGTATTTGCGACCTAAGTTTTCATAACAGTTTTAATCGCACCCCCTAAGGTTTTTTTGAAAGGAGCCCACTAATAACAAATTTGTTCTTTTTTAATTAATGATATATCATAGATGCATATTTTATTATACCTACAGTGGAACCTCGGTTCACGACCATAATTAGTTCAAAACTCTGGTCATAAACCGATTTGGTTATGAACCAAAGCAATTTCCACCATAGGATTGTATGTAAATACAATTAATCCGTTCCAGACCGTACGAACTGTATGTAAATATATATTTTTTTAGTTTTTAAGCACAAATATAGTTAATTAAACCATAGAATGCACAGCGTAATAGTAAACTAAATGTAAAAACATTGAATAACACTGAGAAAACCTTGAACAACAGAGAAAAGTAACACTGCAATAGTTTGCGCTATAGTGCTAGGAACCGCTCGTTAAAAACACTTTTTTTTAATGAGCACAGGGAAAAAAATGAACATTTGAAAAATCTGTAATTTAATAAACCACCAAGAAAAGTAACATTGCCATAATGCACGCTATGAACCGATCGCTGTAAACAGAACTGAAAACAAAAACAAGCCTTTTCTACCTTATGCGTCCAGCCCTCCCTCTCTCGCTCACTCGCTCGCTCTCTCTTTTGTGTGTATGTGTGCCTCTGTCTCGCTCGCCTGTGTGTGTGTGTGCCTCTGTCTCACGCGCCTGTGTGTGAGTGTGTGTCTCTCTCGTGTGCCTGTGTGTGTGTGTCTCTTTCGCGCCTCTGTGTGTGTGTGTGTGTCTCTCGCGTGCGCCTGTGTATGTGTCGAGCTCTCTCTCTCTTGCTCGCTCGCTCGATGCACAGGAAATGCACAGGGAGAGACTGAACATGTACAAACCGAAAGGGAAACTGGCTTGTTCGTATACCGAGTGTGTGGTTGTAAACCGAGGCAAAAGTTTGGCAAACTTTTTGGTCGTAAACCGATTTGTACGTGTTCAGAGACATTCGTGAGCTGAGGTTCCACTGTACTTAACTTTTATCAACATTTATCTAACTCTATATTTATTTTTCTAGTATCAGAATGTAGTTTAAGTTAATTTGTTTTTGTTTCAATAGATGTATTTTTCGTATTTTTGATTCTTGTTTTCTTTTTGTTACTTTGCGCCCCCCCGCCCCACAGTTTGAGAACCACTGACTTACACTATCACTAAGTCACGTGACTTGGCACTGCTATACAGTCTCTTAGAACTTATTCTTCATCTAATTCTTCCACGTGAAGCCTGTAAACCACGAGGGCTGATTGGGATCATTCTTGTTAAGCAGAATGCCTAGTGTGGGCTGGGTGGTCTCGTGGCCTCGGAACCCCTACAAATTTTTTTTTTGTTCTTTCTGTCCTCCTGGCCATCGGACCCTGCTTTATTCTTTGTTTCTTGGTATCGTGTAATCTTATTTTTATATTTTAATTTATTTTTTTTATAATCTTTTCTTTATTCATCTTGTAAAGCACTTTGAACTACATTAATTGTATGAAAACGTGCTATATAAATAAATGTTGTTGTTATTTATATTAAGAATTAATGCCACTCATGGTTAATGACAGGAGAGGATGGTTTACGACTAGATGTGACTGGACTTGAACCAGAAATCTCAAAAAGAGACGCAAGAATAAGATGGGGTACCAGTCATGTATCCTCTCTTAAAAGTAAATGAAAACATGGAGAAAAGCTTGCATGTGTACATAATGTCAATTATATAGTGAAAATGTGCGGTTTTGTCAAAGGGTTTTGAGTTGAGGAAATATAAACTCAAACTCAGATGAATTACATGTCAAAGAGATTCAAAACCCAGATTTAGAAGAATGGAGTCTAATTCTTCTAACCAGACTTTAAAATAAGCATGGGGAAAGGAGAGAGTCAAATACCATCTATAGATATTTTATGATTAAAACAATATGCTGAAGTATCACCAAAAATGGTGTCAAAGAGCACAAGTGGCTGGGAGTGCTCTCCTCATACTGCAGACATCTGCTTATAAAAAATACCCTGTTTTATTTCTTCTTATTAAATATCCACTTTTATTTTATTTTTTCTTAGGAAAAAGCACTCTTCCTTTCTTTCTTTCATCCATCTTCTGTTTTAGAATAAGATTTCCAAAAAGAGAGACATCATTGATTGTGGCAAATAATGTCTGCTTGAAAATCTTCTGTGAAACCAAAAACAAGTTCTCTTATGTTTCTGCTATGAACGCTTCTCTTATTGAGCGATTACAACATTTTTAATTCTCTATTTCCTTCTTTTCTTTTCCTTCTTTTCTCATCGTTTTTTCTTTGCCTTTTCTGTCCATCGTTTTTCATACCTGACATTTCAGAAAAAGACAAAAACTCTTGACTGCCTTTTATAAGAAGAGGTTAACTTAACTGAAATTAGGAATATTACTTTTCATGTACTCGTCTTGTTCTTCTAATTCAATAGCATTTTCTGCATCAGTAGTTTCTTCATCGGTAGAGAGGTCATGTCGCTCTTTAATGCCTTTTTTCCTGTATTGTTTTCTATTAAATATCTCTTTGAAGGTACTTCTTGTAATGAATTTATTATTTCCTCTAAATCTTTTTTGTGCATTTTTAATTTTTGTTGAAACAGTATTTGTTTCCCCTCTATGACCATTATACGCTTCTTGGCTTGGGATGGTGGGCATTTTTTTAATAATTATTTTCCAATTATTTTCCATACTATTGAGAATAGGCTGACAAGCGATTGAACGAGAATTAATTAGAGACTTTGGATCAGGAAACCAAAAGAGGTTGATGTCTTTTACAAAGCCAGAAGAAAGGCTCACAGTCTTAATTTACAGCAGGGTTTCAATAACTAAAGAACAAAGTAATTAGTAAAAAGAGCCAGAGGAGAAGGAATACATTGTGGTTCCTAAAGACTAAGGAAGGAACAAAGCCAAACAAATCAAGAGAAGCAACTAACTAAAATAAACACAAGCAAATACAAAGTTTTACTGAAGAAATGTGAAAGCTAGCATAGTCTGTCTGAATACCTTCAATGCCTTCAACTTGAATAGCCTACACGGGATGAAAGCTTGTGCAAAAATCTTGGGTGAATTTAACATCTTGTATAAACTTACAATCTTGCCAATAAGTTGTGTTTTACAATGGCTTTGTGATGATGACATCATCATAACGATAAAAATTTTTAAAATGTAAAAAATTCTTGTTCATAACATAAAAATTCATTCAACAAGAACAGAACGCAAAATATTTCGATTCATAATACTCAGCTTTCAGAGACTGGATTTTAGTGGATTTTCTTTTTCATTTTCCTCTTATTCATTTTGTTCTGTTCTATCATAACAGGTTTTATTTGTCTGTTTTAATTTTATTTGCATATTAGTTGGGAAAGTGTAGGCAAAATATGTCATGTGACCTGCCAGCTAGTATAGCAACTGTAAGCAATACAGATGACCAAAAAACACAAACACAAAAAAAAAAAATAAAATAAAAAATGGAATCATCAGAAAAAATAAAAACTTATTTCAGATAAAGAGAAAAAGTACGTATAAAACATCAGTGAAGCACAG
Source organism: Polypterus bichir lapradei (assembly GCA_026402145.1). NCBI lineage: Eukaryota > Metazoa > Chordata > Cladistia > Polypteriformes > Polypteridae > Polypterus > Polypterus bichir. The sequence goes on along the minus strand of JANRMT010062791.1, from coordinate 127,572,233 downwards.
AACTGAGGTAAAAATCTTGCATCTTTGTACTTGTTTGTATACTCATGGAAATACAGATCAGGCATTCTTTTAGCTTTGGATTTATGTTCACAAATTTGAAATTGGAAGAAAATCAAATTCTTGCATAGAGCATCTGTTCAAAACTTTTAAAAAATATGATAAGATTTAAGCATATGCATAAAATATGATAAGATGCCTGCATATTGGGGGAAAAGGACATTTTCCCTTCTTTGTTTTTTTTCTAATTATATCTATATTTGCCTATATATACTGTATATAATGTCACACATGCGAGTTGGGGACAGCTAAAGGGCCTGAATAATAGCAATTCCACGCCAGACCAGGGTTTACTGACTTACTTTATCAATCCCTTGCAGACCATTCTGATGACGTCACCTCTGGTTCTGGTGCTTCCAATGATGTCACTTCTGGTTCTGACAAATAAAGCCACCAACTTTTACTGTCAATGACAGTTCTGTTTTGGTCTCTGAACTGTGAACATCTTGCAACAATTCACCGGTTTTGCAGCCAAGGCATATTACATGGGTGGCTGCCCCAGACCTTTGATGTCTTTTTGTTGTTTTTGTGGCTTTTCCGTTAACTGAAAGTGGTACTTTTTTTATTCATGCAGCTGCAGAGTCCGTTTTATTCATCTTTACTTTTATAATAATTGTTCAATATGTCACTAATTTGATTTGATTTGTTGTTGATGGTTCTTTAATGTACATAATATAAAAGTATAATCATTCCCTTGCAGTTTACTTCTCAAATATCCATCCCCATATCTGAGTGAACAACAAAGTCTAGGAGAGACCACTCCCGATTTTTTTGTTTTTGCAGTTATTCAGTATTTCTTTAATCCATCCATCCCCTTTCTATATCTGCTTTATCCTGAGCAGGTTCACAGAAGTCTATCACAGCAAGCACTGGGCACAAGGCAGGAAAAATCCCCAGACAGGAAGCCAGACCATCACAGAGTGAACACAAAGGCCAGTTTTGCGTCACCAGTCCACCTAACCTGCATGTCTTTGGGCTGTGTAAGGAAACTGGAGCACCCAAAGGAAACCAAAGCGGATACTGGGAGAAAACACAGACTCCATGAAGGGAGGACCTGGGTCTCCTTATTGCCAGGCAGCAGCACTGCCACTTCCCCATCATGCTGACAATTTTTCCTTAATAAATTCTTTAAATGTTATGGAACTTCATTTTGTGTTGTTCAGTGACCTACCAGTTTGTGGTTTTCCTCTTCCATTTCCTCTTGAAACACATGTTTATACAGTTAAGTATTTTTGAACTTAAAAACCCCAAGCCTCATTTTAGCACTTTGCAGGCCTGAACTCCTGCATGTTGAGTCTGAGACCAGGCTGCCTTGGGTGAGGTTTATCTTTGAGGTGGACTCAATAAAATCCTGGACTCTTTTTGCCATTTGGTGCTGCAGCTTCATAACACATCCCTGGGGCCAAGTGGGATAACGGAAAAGCTCTCAATAAAGGAAAAATGAGTAAGACATCCAAAATGTTAAATAACAGATGTATATTGCACAATAAAGTATCTATTGAAAGTGAAGGTGTCAAAATGAATAACTAGAATAATGATTTCTATCATTAGAGCTACTAGAAATGTTTGTTGTCCACATGTTTAAAGCCCTAAACAGATTTACTGAAAAATTAGGCTAATAAAATGCACACCCATAGGCCTCATAATAAAGAACAAGAGTTGTGGAGCATCATAAATGACAAAAACCTCAAAGAAAGCTATTAGTGAAGTCTACATGAAGTTTAGCCAGAACCAGTTTAAACTAGAGCTGCAGTGTTGATTTAAACAACTCCTTTCAGGCAAGCATTGCAAGCAAATAATACAACTACAAGATGGAAATACACAAAAATAGCAGCATGGAGAAAGCAATGGAGCTTGAAAAAGCAATTACAATACAACCAGAGTCTCATTAGAAAATCAAATAAAATGTAAAAAATCTCTGAAATCTTAAATTGCAATGAGCATTAGAAGAGCATTGTCTGAATTAAACGCGTCAGCTTGACAATCAGGACTATAATCTAAAGGACACAAATTGGGTTTAAATGTTAGCAAGAGCCAATGTTATGTTTTAATCAATTGATCTAACCTTATTTTATGCTGTTAATGGATTACAACTCTGCCTGAATTTGGCAGCACTATTTAAAGATTTCGTTGGGCTTGCTCTCTTATAGTGTGACAATAATAAGTCATTTCATTGGCCTCAATCAAAGAATCCATGGACCAATCAGTTAATGTTGAGTTTATGGAGAGCCTTGTCATGGATCATAATCAAAGGGAACTTTACAGACCAATCAACTAGTCTATACCAGAAATGCATCTTAATTTTTAGAGATTCCTTTTAATTGGAGGTTTAGGGGCAGATGCCGATACAGCATGTTGACAAACCCACAACATGACAAACCACCTCAGGATCCCGGATTAGGACCCAAGTGCAGCCATGCAATGGGTGACACCTTCGCTGCAGGTTGGAGGGCCTACTTGCAGGGCTGGATACCCAGGATGGAGCAATTGCAGGTTAAGGATCTTGCTCAAGGGCCTAAAAGAGTGGAATCATTTCTGCCGTTTAAGGAATTTGAACCAGCAACTTTTTGATTGCCAGTGCAGATCCATAACCTCAGAGCCACCACTCTGCCTTTTTTCTCTCACATTGCAATCAAAATTCTAAAGTAACATTTTGTAAGCAGGAGTCCCGGATTTCGCCATCATTTCACTTTTAGATCCTTGCTGACATGTTGTTGGCATCCCGTGAGATATAAACGAGCAGTGCCAGTCTTATGGCTTGGTTATCTTCCAGCTTTTGCCTTAGTACAATTTTCAGCACTACTAAAAGGAAGACTAAAAGGGAGCTTTTGGTCTGCTAAATCCTGCGGGCGTGATGTGAACAAACACATCAGATAACATGTTAGGCAGACAGAGATTAGTCAATTACTCATTTGAGTAGACTCTGTCTGCCTTTCCAGGCACTGCTTTTTTATTCCTAGTTCAAATGTGGCTGCCAAGCCCTCGCAAAAACTAGAGAACTAGAGAAAAAAAGAGCACCAATAAAAAGAAAATTCACTTCTACTGCAATAGGACTTTTATATTAAAAACTGCAGAACTACAGTACAGTATATGCAGTGAACAGCCACAACATTAAAACCACTGAAAGGTGAACTGAATATCTTCGATTATCTCGTTACAATGGCACCTGTCGAGGGGTGGGATATATCTGGCAACAAGTGAACAGTCAGTTCTTGAAGGTGATGTGCTGGAAGCAAAAAAAAATGGGCATGCATAAAAATCTGAGTGACTTTGAGAAATGCCTCATTGTGATGGGTAGATGATTGGATCAGAGCATCTCAATATGCATTAGTTAGTACCTACTGTACCTAAAGAGGTCCAGCCAAGGACAACTGGTGAACTAATGACAGTGTCATGGGTGCCGAAGGTTCATTGATGTACTGTATGTGGGAAGTAAAGGCTAGCTCGTCTGCTCCGAAACCACAAAAAAGCTACTGTAGCACATACTGCTGAAAAACTTAATGTGGCCATGAGAGAAAGGTGCCAGAGCACAAGACACAAGAGTGCCCATGCTGACTCCTGTCCACCCCCGAAAGCTCCTGTAATAGTAATGTGAACTTCAGAACTGGACCATAGAGCATTCAAAGAAGGGGGCCTTCAAATTTTTTCTTAGATCATGTGCATGGCCAGGTGCGTGTGCGTCATTTATTTATTCACAATGGGAAGAAAGACAAGCTGGTGGAGGAAGTTTGAGGCTCTGGGCAATGTTCTACTGGGAAACCGTTGACCCTGATTGTTGAACATCACCTACACCCCTTCTTGGCAATGGTATTCCCTGACGGCAGTGACATTTTATAGCAGGGTAATGTCTTACTGCAAAAATTGCTCCTGAAAAGGTTTGAGGATTATGACAAACAGCTCAAGGTGCTGACGCGGGCTCCAAACTCCCCAAATCTCAATCTGCAAAAAACAATCTGATCCATGGAGCCCTCACCTCACAACACATTGGACTTCAAAGATCTGCTGTTAATGTCTTGGTACCAAATACCATAGTACACCTTCAGAGGTCTTGCGGACTCCATGCCTCAACAGGTCACAACTGTTTTGGCAGCACAAGGGGGAACATACAAAGTATTGGGCAAGTGTTGTGGCTGATTGACATCCAAAAAACAGTAGATTTTACTAGGGTAGAGTGAAAGAGTACTTAATGTCACATTACTACCATTGATGGTGAATCGTGATGAGCGAACCCAACTGAATTCTCTTAGCCTCGAGTTTGGCAAAATCATTGTAATATTTGTGAACTTTGCTGAACTCTGCAAAATGCATTTAAAGTCAATGTGGAAGGAGGAACTGAACTAGTTATGAGTGGGTTATAATGGTGCAGTGGTCTTTAAAGTGTTCCAGAGGGCTAGAAGCAAGTCTGACCGCAATTCTGGACTGGCTATTGTGGCTAAAAATGTGATCTGAGCTGTGAGGCAGCAATGCTAACCACTACATTACCTTGCCTCAAACATCAAAAGATGCAGATGTAAGAATACCACAAATAAAATGCAACAAACAGTCACACATTAGCAATCTATATATATATATAAAAGTCAATGTATGTGTGTATGTATGTTCCAGCATCGCTTCCGAATGGCTGAAGTGATTTCCATGAAACACACATGTTTCTCATTGGTCGACTAAAAATACTGTAGGGTGAAATCAACTTAACCCCATCCCTTTCTGGGTAGGGTGGGGGGTGATCTTGCGGTCTTGTATGCATGTTATCATCCAGTTGACACTTGGAACGAACACCAGACGGCGAACTGGAGGTGACTGCCAGCATTCTTTTTATCTGAGCACCACCGCGTCCCTGTTGCTTTTGTATTTAAATAGAGTTGGCCGGTTCTCAACTGGATGATAACATACATACGAGACCGCAAGACAAACACATTAGTGAGTCTTCATTGTTTGTTAATTTATTATTATTTATAAAGTTGTGCTTTTTTTTAATACATTTTTCTCAAACAATTACAAAAAAAAAAAAACACTTTATTTTCCTCCCGGGTAACACTTTGTATTTCAGCTAGTAAGTAAATAAAATATAGATCATTGGGGTGAGAGAGTGCGAATCTTGGGGCACACATCATAACAGCGTGGCACTGGCTCATTCTGTTCTTTGAAGTCGTGGCTTTGGCACAGAAGGAACATCATTTTTGTTTCTCAAGTATCTGAGCAGATACTTTGTACTTTCTTTTTCCATTAAGAATTAATAGTAATAAATCATTTGTTTTTATTATTTCTCAGCATGTCCTGTGTCTTCTGATAAGGGGATGGAGAAGAGGAGGACCTCTTTAAGGCTTGTTTTAAGATGATTGCTGAGCACAAATTTGCTTGCACAGTTAGCCATGTGCTGCTGTGTTGCCAGCTCACAGTAATCAGTGTTATATATGCATTGATGATACTAGTAATACTGCAAGTTTTTTATTTTATTGATTTTATTAAAGTCAAATAACATTCCATACAAATAACTCATGTTTTACAAAAAAAACAAAAAGGTTCAAAACAAATCAACCCCCCCTCCCCACCAAGAAAGAGAGCTAGGCCAGCAGAGTAAAGGTTTAAGCTAATAAAAATAAGTAAATAGTTAAATTAATAAATGAATAAAGATAAATGGAGTAAAAGATGAAAGAGAACCTGCTTCCTCAATTTAAATGCCTATTCTAAAATGTTATTGGTTAGATCCTGCCAGGTTTTGAAAAAGTTTTGTACAGATCCTCTAAGTGTGAATTTGATTTTTTAGTTTCAAATAGTATATAACATCAGTTACCCACTAACTGAAAAGTGGTGAGTTAGGATTCTTCCAGCTGAGCAAGATAAGTCTGCGTGCCAACAGTGAACTGCCAATCACAGTTTGTTTGTCCTTCTCCACTTTAAGCCCATCTGGAAGAACACCAAACACAGCTGTTAGTGGATTAGGAGGGATTGTGACACCAAGGCTGTCTGAAAGGCCTTTAAAGATTTTGGTCCAGAATGATGTTAATTTGGTGCAGGCTCAAAACATATGGCCCAATGAGGCTGGAACTTGATTGCAACTTTCGGAGGTTGGATCTGACCCTGGAAACATTTTGGACAATTTTAAAATGCACGCGATATATAATTTTAAATTGAATAATTCTTTGTGCATATGGAACTCGAGTGAATTCTCTGCATTGCTACCTTCCACTCCTTTTCTGAGATATTGACTAAGAGATCCTTTTCCTATTGTCCTCTTGGATCTTTGAAAGGGAGGGGCTGTAAAACAGTGTTATATATTACAGAGATGCTGTCTGAGTCCTCAAGACTGAGCAATATTTTTTCCGGCATAGAGGTAGGTGGGAGGTGAAGAAAATTGGGCAGATTCTGTTTAACAAAGCTTCTAATTTGATGGTAGTGAAAGAAATGTGTTGCTGAAAAGTTACATTTAGAGTGTAATTGTTCCTAAGATGCAAAGACATTGTCTATGTACAGATCTCTAAGTGATTTTATCCCAAATGTTTTCCAGATATTAAAAACTGCATTTGGTTGCGAGGATTGAAAAAGGTGGTTCTCTGTGCAGAGGTGCCACAGATAAAAGCTTCTTTATCTTAAAATACTTCCTACATTGGTTCCATATTCCGAGTGAGTGAAGCACAATTGGGTTGTTAGTATATTGCCGATAACTTGTATTAATTAGGGTGCAAAGCAAGGAATATAAATTAGTACTGCAGAATTTTATTGTTAATTTTTTAAGTGGAAATCTGGCCTGGTTTCTCAACCTTTGTGGCTTTGGGACACGTTTTTACTAGTGATGAGCGTGCACCAAAGTGTTTGGGTGTTCGGTCCGAACACATCGCGATGTTCGTGTGCTCTACCGAGCACCCGAGTATAATGTAAGTCAATGGGAGACAACCAGGCACCCCCTGCTCTGAAGAGGGGAGGGTGCCTGGTCCATTGGAAAAGGTCAGAAAGTGACAGAAACACCACCCAAATGGACCGGGAATAGCATGGGGACGATGTCTGGATGCATCTTGGACTCCCAAGTCGCTGCTGGGAACCAGTTTGTCCGAGTTGTACGCCACTTTTACAGACTGACAAAAACACGCCCAAAACCCCCCAAAAAAATCAATTTTACAGGAAAAATGATGGTCTAAAACATTATATGCCAGTGCCTGCAGGTGAGCTGACGCTCTAAAACATGACGTGTTCCGGCCAGCCAATCACTGTAATTCCAGTACCTGACATGGCTACTGGCATTACAGTGATGGCAGTACTTACCTGCCCCTTGATTGGCTGTCTCCAACCCGCGAAACGTGTAGGGCGGAGACTCGAGATACGAGTAGCGCCATGCTCTGAGCATAGTGATGCTCGAGCCGAACACATGTTCAGCCGAGCATACTCGCTCATCACTAGTTTTTACCTTTTTAACTTTATTGATATCCCATATACGGATCGAAGAGCCCCACGTGTTGAAACAACTATAAATAGAAGAAACAAGTATGGCCAGAGACAGGGAAACGAGTTGGGAGGGGATGGCTTCAGCACGGCTCAGTAGCTGAAATGGCATTATTTTTTTCCCGTATGATTGTGACACAGAGATGGCCAAGTTGGCAGCACATTTAACAGAAGGCATGCGTGAAAGTCCTGTACATGGCTGCTACAGCTCTGTGATATCTTGTTGTCCTCACAAAGAATCATTGAGCCATTGGAAAAAAAAATGATTGTCTAAGCCAGCCACAGGGTAAATTTCCAGGAAAACATTTGGCAACATAGCTTATTGCCTGCAAAAAATGCTTTAGTGAATTTCACTGAATAATGTTGCAAGTTAATCATTATCTTTGGTACGAATAAGTAACTGCTCCTGTTGACAGCACCATTTGACAAAACATGTTTGCTTTCAACTACTACTAACATGGCACATGGGGATTATTGTCCAGAGTTGGGGCTGTTCATAAAGTGAATTAAGAATGCATGGCGGCTTCCAATCCAGTTCCTTAAGGTGGATCTGAATTCACTATCTGCATCCAAACGTGAGGAAATGCAATTGGAATAGAATTGGAATAACAAGAAAACAGCACTGGAATTCACTAACTGCCATGAAATTCCACTTTGGAGAGAGATTGTCTTGACTTGCTAAGCACCATAAATCAAACATCATGGATCAAATTAGATAGATAGATAGATAGATAGATAGATAGATAGATAGATAGATAG
>JANRMT010062791.1:127553573-127563970 GCA_026402145.1 Polypterus bichir lapradei | reverse complement strand
TAGATAGATAGATAGATAGATAGATAGATAGATAGATAGATAGATAGATAGATAGATACTTTAAATTAGAGACACTCACACAAATTAAATACCTTTGATCATAAGATACTGTACATACAGTATTATGAGTACATATGGTGCTGGATCAATACTCAACACATTTTCATTCATTTATAACAAAAATGTGTTTATCTTTGATTTACCACAATTATTATCCAGAACCATTGTGTTTGAGGATGTCTGAGTGATTTGATGTAATAAGAAAGTTTTATATGTAGTAACAAATTCCATTAATTTATCAATAAAAAATTCCACTGTTTTCCACATTTATCACATTTTTGTATCACACAGATTTTCTCTGCTTTTATTTATGGACGATTTTTTTCTTTTCGATACTCAAGTAATCCTTTGCTAGTGGAAACAGTCCAGTCAAATCCACAATTCAGTTTAGCTGACATAAATTATCATTCATACATCTAACACCACATGAAAGGACCCTTTAACATTTCAAGATACTCAGTATTAGAAATATGAATCACTAAATGCATTCGCAGATATGTGGTTTAAAAAATATGGAATTGAACTGAATTTGAATAAAATTAAACTTTCTTGAATTCTAATTAAATTACAATTCTGATTCTTGAATGTTTTTTATAAATTCCAATTCCTCAGTTGATTTAGAATTGATGACTTTGGATATAGCGGGTTGTATAATGGATGGATGGATGGATGGACTTTATTCACGGATTGATGCCAATGCCATGGTGACACCACTCCTATGCCTCACCTAACTCTCAGATGAATGAAATGAACTCGCAGGCCTCTGTGCTAATTATGGTGAAGTATGAAATTTCAGGAAAGTAAAAACCACTGATCTTGAGTTCACAAGCATCAAACACATTCGATCAAATAATAGTATTCATTAATCAGTCCTTGTTTTATATGGCACCTTTCACAGTGGCCACTTTTACTCATTCTAAGTCCGGTGTCCTGTTCAGAGAGAATAGTGAACCCCTTCCCAGGAGGGGAGGCCAGAGTGGAAGGACAATGATGGATCAGAGTGCTGACCAGGCTGAGACTTGATCCCTTGTCAGGGAGGGAGGTCAGAATGGTGAATGGACCGCAGGGAGTTAGCCTTTCTAGAGCCTGTACTTCCCTAATACACTAGGAGGGCAGCATTCTTGTGTTATTGATCCCTTTTTTCAACCAACAGGCATGCTGGGAGGTGTATTCCTATGGTGCAGCCCTGCTGTGTGCCATGGGTGCTGCCAGGGAGAGCTGCAGGGCAAAGTCCCCCCTGTATTATAGAAATTCCCTCCTGACCAAGAAGTGCTTCAGTCGAACTGTGGACGGACACCTAAAATACTTCCGGGATCCCGTTTAAATGAAGTTTCTCTGTTTTGCCTCTGGGAGTCAGAGGAGAATACTTGGGACTGGAAGAGGAATAGGGAGAGAGAAGAAAAAAGGAAGAATTCACCATCCATATATGTGTACTGTATTACATATAAAATCCATTATAATTAAACCTATGACTGAGTGCGTGTCAGATGTGTCTGGGGTTTGCGGCTTGGCGGCACTCCCTGTCTTCTATACCATCCTTTTATAAAGTACAGAATAATATAAAATGAAGCAGCACAAGATAACAAGAAACATAACAGTGTCTGGCATATTATAAGACCTGGAATGCAAGCTTTGTCCCTGGCATTTATCCCCCCCAAGCTCTTGTACTGTACCTGCCCCTACACGAATCACATTTTAAAGTCTAAAAGCAGATTGGATTTAATACAAGGACAGAGCCTAGAAAATATGAAATCCCCACAAGTCATTCTAATCCTACTCAGGCAAACACTGGTACATCCTTGAGCCTTTGCTGCCATTACATCACAGCATAGAGCCATTAGGGTCCCTGACAGCAGCATTTTTTAATTTGTTGGGCCTGCCTTTATTTGCACCCTTGTTTCAGGTTGCTCTGCGGTACAAACCAGAATAAACAGACAGCAAAAGTTAATTACTAAAGCTCTGAGTGAACAAGGCTGGGAAATGATTGTTCCCTTCTCTGTCCCCAGCAGACCCAGAATAGCAACAACTGCAATCCTTCTGAATCTAATGCTCCATATGCATGAACAGGAGGCTCTGTACTGTAACATAAATTGATTTCCCAAGGTGACATGTGTCCTGGAACAATAGTTGCAGCTGAGAAGTTTATAAATAAGGAACGTTGTGTCTTCTGTCACAGACCTTCAAGGAGTAGGGTCTGGCCTCTCTCAGCCCAGGACTTAGCCACTTAGGTGGGGAAGAAATTCAATGAAGGTAATTAGTAATTAGACCTGCTATTGATAAAGCCAAAGAAAAGATGACACATCAGCCCAGCACTATAAACAAAATGGACCCTTTGAACTGAGTAATTATACCAGGAATGAGGATAACCGAATGGCTCTGTTGAAAAGTTGAAGAATATGTCCTCCATCAGCCAATAAAGAAAAGACTCACTAGAAGAAAATATATTTACAAAGAGTGGGTCAATCCCAAAAAAAAGGCTAAAATGGACCAAAATCTTCAAAGTTTAGGAGATGTCAAGTCTTTGGGGAAGAAGAATACCCGGGAATTCTAACAATTACACTTTGGCCAGACTTACAAATTCAAGAAACATCTAGAAACAGCGAACAGCTATCAGACTAACCATCTCACAAAAGAAGAAAAACCACAGACAATACACTTCTCAGTAACACCTCAGACTACCAGACCAGTATATTAAGGAAATGATAGATAAAGCAGCAAGTTACGACCCGGCTAGATTGAGCAGTCCAGCTAGACTGGAAAGCATTTGGTGAAACTCTTTTCATTCCAACTTCAGCCACCTTGACCAGTCCAACTGTAATACTTAAATGATAGATTGTCAGATTGACCACTTCAGTTCAATCAGGTAAATAATAGAGAAAACACTTCCCGGTCACACCTGTCCGGATAAACTGAAGAAGCATACATGAAGCACTTTCCACTTACAACTCAGCCAGATTGCCTATAATGAAAAATAGATTTATAAAACATCTCTCATTACATCAAGCAAATTGACTATTAATATATACAGTAGGGAACATAAAGACATGCACCTCATTTAAAGTGAGATAAGCTCAGCTATTGGGATTAGTGGGCATTCATATCTTCCTTTATCTCGGCTATTTACTTCAAATGTAATGGGGAACAATTGAAATTTACAATAAGACAGAATGAGGATTTAACTTGTAATTGAATATTTTATATTTACACTTATATTTATTTGCACAGCAGACACTTTTATCCAAAGCGACAAAAGTGGTCAACATAATCGAGTAAACATCAGTCTGGAGGAGTGTTTAGTAAAAGGACAAGATTATAAAACTGATTATCACAAGTGAAGAGCTCAGAACAAAATACAAGTGAGTTACAATTCCTAGGTTACAAAAACCTAACAGCTAGTGTCACACATGGCTGGGGGGGCCTTTGGGAGCCACGGGTACAGTGCTTTGAGGTTCAAACCTGCAGGGGCCCATAATCACCACCAGGGGGTGCCCCAATGCCTTGGGAGTCCTGGACCTCAGCACTTCCGCCTCACCCGTAAGTGCTGGGGGGAAGAGGAGCAGGGACACCCGGAGTGCTTCCGGGGATACAGCCTGGCACTTCCACCACATGGGGGCGTGTCGATGGAAGATTGCCAGGAAGCACCTGGAGCACATCCGGGTGTGTATAAAAGGGGTCGCCTCCCTCCATTGGATGGCTGGAGTCAGGTGGAAGAGGACAGAGCTCGGGAGGAGAGGAAGAGAGGAAAAGGCATTGTGTAAGGGCCTGGACTTTGGGGTGATTGGTGCTGCGGCACTGGGTTGTGTGTGTTTTCCATTTGTATATATTGTAAATAAACGTGTTGTGGTGCTTAACATCATGTCTACCTGTCTGTGTCTTGTCTGTTTCCCACAATGGCATCCCAGATGGGACTCCCTGCCTGTTACAAGGCAGGGACCCAGTTTAAATAATTTTGTAGGCAGTCCAGCGCAGCAGGTGAGCCCACACACGCACCGCGGGAGCGGTACATGCACAACCCTGTGGGAGCGATTCACCCAAGGGACCACCACCGGTCCGCAAAAGGGCCTTTTCCACCGGTACGGAAGGAGGACAACGGACGTTGCCGGAGTGCAGCAGGCTCCTATGAGCGCGCCGTGGCTGAGGACTGCCGGGACAGCATCGCGTCTAGGAAGGCTATGTTGAGGCAGGAGCCTCGGACAGACGGGACCTGGGAGGTAAGTGCCCTGCCCAGCGACGGTTGGCCCTCCGGGGTCAGTCTTACCTTTTCTGTTGTAGGCAGGGACTGCCCGGATCTGCGTCGGTGGCAAACGTGTGCTATGCTGCAGGGCTTTCCCAGCGCGGCGGCAGCAGGAGAGGCTGTGAAGGAGGAGACGCTGCAGCTCGAGGGATCACAGCAGCTGCGAGGCTGCCCGGAGGCACGCCACTGCATCGGGAGGGGGAGACCCAAGATGGCCACAGACCGGAAGTCCCTCCCTGAGACAGGCACGGGATTGCCTGCAGATGATTGGATGGAGGCGGGACCAAGGAATGTCTGTCTCATGCCGGAGAAGGACCCGACTGGGCCGGGGGAGAGGCCCCACAGGAAGCAGCCGGAGGATATGACTGACAGTCAGGTAAGTCAATCACCGGCTGGCTTTCTGTGCTTGCCAGTGGCTTTGCGTGAGTTGGAGGAGTGCCTTCAGCCCGCAGAGTCGCTTTCGCAGGTGCTACGTGCCCTCCGTGCGGAGTTGCAGAAGATGGAGGGGAAGGCGGTTGCGTCACTACAGACGCTGCATACATCGGCAGAATGGTGCAACGCTGGATCCTTTGGCTGGAGCAGTACGGCGGGGATGCTGAGTAGAACCGACACCATAATGCATAATGGAGGTCCCACCGAAAAGGCCCGTGATATCTCAGTGGTATCTCCAACAGTGGACGCGGCGGTGAGTGCTGTGCACGCGATGAGGGGAGAAAGACAGAGAGGGCTGGCAGGACAGGGGCTGATGAGTGCCCCGGGTCCTAGTGCCCTACGCCCCGAGCCCGCGGCGGCCTCGTGTCGCTCCATAGGGACGCAGATGTGACAAGGTCTATGCCTTTCCCATAGGAAGACCCGAACCATCACGCCGTCCCAGAGAAAGAGGAGAAATCGAGGGGAGAATGCCGGTTCCTCCAATAAGGGAGGATGTGAGGCAGGCTGCTCACGTCCAGAGAAAGACCGCCCTCTGCAGAGGCAGAGGGAAACCATGAAGTCAGCTTAGAGGACAGGAGTGCAGGCGGTCCTGTCTGTTGATCCAACAGGAGGGACACGGAACCCGCGGAGGGTGTGCCGAAGAGGCAAGTCGCAGGGTACCGGTCAGAGGGGGCAGTGCTGTAGGTGCGTGGCACGGAAGGACGCCAGAGGGTGGTGTCCAAGCAGCGTCTCTGCCCCTGTGCCTGTTTGTCTTGCGGGACCGGACCTTGGACGCGCAGTAGGACCCGCTTTGTTGGGGACCTACCCTCGCGGGATGGGCCGCTTCACTAGACGGCTCTTAACTGGCGATCGGGCACTGTCGCAACTGGCGGAGACTGCGGAGGTGTGAGAGGCTCCAACCAAAGGGGCACGGAAACCTCGGAAAGGGTGCCGAAGGAGTAGGCCTTGGGGTGCCGGATCGGACCCGGGAGCTTCAGGAGTAGGACCCACTTCGGGGATGAGCTGCCCTTGCGGGACAAGCCGCTCCGCCCGATGGGTCTTCGCTGGCGGTGGGGCAGTGTCGCACATGGCTGGGGGGGGCGACCCGGCCGGGATGTCCAGGATGACCGGAGGAGGGCTTATGCCTCCCCCAGACCACATGGGGGCGACCGCCCAGGTGCCTTTGGGGGCCACGGGTTCAGAGCTTTGAGGCTCAACCCTGTAGGGGCCCGTGGTCACCGCCAGGGGGTACCCCAATGCCTTGGGAGCCCTGGATCTCAGCACTTCCGCCACACCTGGAAGTGCTGGGAAGAAGAGGAGCAGGGAAGGGACACCCGGAATGCTTCCAGGGATACAGTCTTTCTTCTCCTTGTATCCTGATGACTGACACTGGGCAATGCACAACATATTTAAAGGCTGTCTTACAGTGTTAAATTAGCATTTTGAATTAATCATTAATTTGTTTAATGACCTGAGATTATATGGGTAAGGAAGACATAAGTTTCAAGGTAGGTTACTTTTTTGTAAAGTAACAAAAACAGTGTGATCACCAGGAGGTGCACCAGCTCCAACACCTGACACAACAGACACCAGGCACAAGTTCAAGCACAAAACACATTTTATTTTCATGGGAGAAACACTTGTCCTTTGTTCCCCCTTCAGCAAGCACAGTATAAAAGCACCAGTACCATCAAGCATGTAGCATTTTGTGCTACAGGTGTCTTGTGATCTCCTTCTGTCAGGACTTCCGGGTGTGGTGGCATTCCTGTCATGAAGGGCTCTCCCATTCCCCATGTGACTCCTGGTGGTGACCACGGGCCCCAACAGGGCTGAGCTTTTAAGCTCTAAACCCGTGGCACTGTCCTAAGCCAGGAGGACTGCCCTCTGCCGTTCCAGAGGAGGAAATGCCCCGTGCAAGCTCTCTCCCCTGGTCCTTTTTTTATGCAGGTATCCCAGAAGTCCCAGCTGTCCATTACAAGAGGAATAGTTGGAGTTCCTATAAAAAGTCTTCACCCCATTGGAAGTTTTCACATTTCATTGTTACCCAAGATTGAATCACATTAGTTTGAATTTGGCTTTTTAGCACTGATAACAGAAAAAGACTGCTTAATGTCAAAGTGAGAACTGATCTCTGAAAGATGGTCCAAATTAATTACATATATGAAAGACAAAGTAATTGATCGCATAAATATTTAATATTAAACTCCTAAATAATCAGTGGTGCAAACAATTTGTTATAGACGCCCCATCATTAGTTCAATGGAAATCACCTGTCTGGGGTTTCAGTCGGTTATAGTGTAAAAGCACCTTATCTGGAAGATCCAACAGTATGGTGGCCTAACCTACACAATGAAGACAAAAGAACACTCCAAGCAACTCTGTCAAAAGCACCGGTCAGAGGATGGAGATAAGAAAATATTCATGTCACTAAATATCCTTGGAGTCCAGTTAAATAAACCATTAATAAATGGAAAGAGTATGACAGAGTTGGAAATCTGCAAAGCTGGGTGACCTTCCAAGAAGCAGACTTAATAGGGATGTCACCAAGAGACCTGACCTCTCTGAAGGAGTTACCAGCTAAAGTAAATAAGACTGGAGAGACTGGGCAGAAAATGAATGTTGCCTGGGACCTTCACCAGTAGCAGCATTAGGGAGAGAGGCTAAGAGAAAGCCATTGTTATTATGCTAGAATTTGTTAGAAGGCACATGAGACACTCTGAAGTCAGCTGGAAGAAGATTGTATGGTATGGTGAGAAGAAAATTGAGCCTTATAACCATCAGAATAAACTGCATGTCTGACGTAAGTCAAACACTGCATACTATCAAAAATACACCATACCCAACTTAAAACATGCCGTGGGAGGTCTACTCTACAGCAGACCCTGAACGGCTTGTGAGGGTAACATTCATACAGCAAAAGTTGGGATATCTCGGAGAAAAACCTAACGCAGTTTGCAGGAAACCTGTGCCTTGTTTTCCAGCAAGACAATAACATCCAAGCATAAAGCCAAAGCTACACAGGAATGGCTTTAACACAACAATGTTAAAGTCCTGGAGTGGCTGAATCAGAGTCCAAATGTCATTCCAGCTGAGATTTTGTGGCTGTTCACTCACATTCTCCATGCCACCTAAAAGTGCCTGAGCAGTTTTACAAAGAAAAATGGGGAAAAAGTGAATGTTGAGATGGGCAAAGCTGACAGAGATCTGTGTATACAGACTGAAGGCTGTCATGGCTGCCAAAGGTGTATCTACTAAATGCTGACTTAAAGGGACTGAATATTTATCCATCCATCCATTATCAAACCTGCTATATCCTAACTACAGGGTCACAGGGGTCTACTGGAGCCAATCCCAGCCAACACAGGGTGCAAGGCAGGAAACAAACCCTGGGCAGGCACCAGCCCACTGCAGGGCACACACACATACAAAGCACACACTAGGGACAATTTAGGATCGCCAATCCACCTAACCTGCATGTTTTTGGACTGTGGGAGGAAACTGGAGCACCCAGAGGAAACCCATGCAGACACGGGGAGAACATGCAAAATCAAGAAGCGAACCCGGGTCTCCTAACTGTGAGGCAGCAGCGCTACCCACTGCGCCACCATGCTGCCCCTGAATATGTATGAAAATAAGAATTTAGCATTTATATTTGCAATTAATTTAGACCACTTTGTACAGATCTCCTTTCACTTGGACATTAAAGATTATTTTTCTGTTGATCAATGCCAGAAAAACCAAATGAAATCCATTGTGATTTAATGTTGTATAAGAATAAAATGTTTAAACTTCCAAGAGGATGAAGATTTTTTATAGACACTGTATACTCACTTATCTGGATGGAGAGAGTAGCAACATATGCTGTATTTAATAACACGCAAGTAAGAATTTCTCTGTACAGTACTCCGTATATGCAATAATACACACCTAGAGACCTGTGGGTAAAGCTTTATAATTACACCTCAACTACAGAGTTCAGTTTAGATATTCTTAGCCAGGAGGACAGAGTACACATCTCTCATATACCTCTCTCTTATTACATATTCACCATTACAAACTCTCTAATGATTCAACAATCTGGTCTGGTCATTTTTTTTTATATACTTTGTTAATTCCTGAGGGGAAATTGTCTTTTCGCATGACCTTTGGTAGTCAGTGCGCAGGGTCAGCCATTGTATGGCACTATCGGGAAAATAGCGTATAAGTGTCCCTTAATTACACCTTATGTTATAATATCTAAAAGAATGGCACAATAAGCTTCCAAGTTACACTTCCTAGCCACTTTCAGTCAGGAAATATGGCAGAAATTAAAAACGGAGACATATATTTATCTCCATCCTTAGACAGATTCTGTACCCTTTTGCAGAGCGCAAAGCAGCATGTCGATGCAGTGTTTATCTCGCTAAGCTGTCGCTGTCTGTGGTGCTGAAATCAGCCAGGAACACTTTACAATGAACTCATTATCCTTTCACAATTTACAGTTTCGCACCAAACAGCTAGAGCAGCAGATTCAGAAATTACATTTTATCTAAAGGAATGATAAGCACACAGTGCTGATCCCAATGCAGCATTTCTTCAACGCTCTACCAAAGCCTCCTCCTCCTCCTCCAGATTGCAGGAGTGTATTCAGATAATCTTACTTTACAACACTAAGTGCCATCCATTCCTTTTTCACTTTTGCTCTTTCCATTACAGAGCTGCAAGGATCTGAGCCCACCCCAAGCAATATTGTTCATAGGTAGAAAGCCTAGAGCAGGGTTCTTAAACTCCAGTCCTGGAGGGCCGCAGTGGCTGCAGGTTTTCATTCTAACCCTTTTCTTAATTAGTGACCTGTTTTTGCTGCTAATTAACTTCTTTTGAATTTATTTTAATTGACTTGATCTTGAAGACTCAGACACCTAAATTGTTTCTTTTTCCTTAATTAGCTGCCAAGCAATAATGAGATAAAACATGACCAGCAAACTGTGAAACTGTGACCATCATACAATATCTGAAAATAAAGAAAGATGAAGGTCTCAGGAATGCTGATCTGCTCAGGTCCCCAAAACGTTTCAACAGTGTTTTTAGAAAAGAGAAAATAAACAATTTTAGAAATGTCTGCTAATGCACAATGTGAGCAGCAACAAGCCAAGGAATTAAAGAACAAGTTGAATTAAAAACAAGTATTGGCGTCTAATTAAGCAACTGCTTGGAGTGAAATTGGTCGGAGTTTGAGGCCCTGACTTAGTTGATCTTCTCTTGGCTCACTCACTTCACATTTAATTTCTGTTTGGGTGCCATTTAAGGAATGAAATAAAGCAATTCAGAGGAACAATGAAGAAATTTAGGGGAACAAATCATAAAAAACAAGTCAAGTAAAATGAATTCAAAAGAAGTTAGTTAGCAGCAAAAACAGGTCACTAATTAAGAAAAGTGTTAGAATGAAAATCTGCGGCCAGTGCGGAGCTCCAGGACTGGAGATGGAGAACCCTAACCCTAGAGAGAGGGGATGGCAATAATGGCAGCCATGAAGTAACAGTGCATATTTTTTTATCACAAAGGTATCACTGTGAAAAACACAATGAATTTCCAAAACTTACACAAGCCCCATCTAGATGTACATTATAAAATCAATGTCTGTGTCAGTTGGTTAATAATAATAACACTAATAATAATAATAATAATAATAATAATAATAATAATAATAATAATA
>JANRMT010062791.1:127538258-127553563 GCA_026402145.1 Polypterus bichir lapradei | reverse complement strand
TAATAATAATAATAATAATAATAATAATAATAATAATAATAATAATAATAATTTGTATTTAAAAAAGCCTTTCTAGGTACCCAAGGCCACTGTACAACAATACACATGAAACCAAACAATCCAATGTATAAACAAAGTTAAGAACAACAAAAGGGAATATTAAAAAGATAGGTTATAAGTCTAGATTTAATAACAGAAAATGAGGTACATACACGGAGCTCCAAAGGCAGGGCATTCCATAGCCGTGGCCCTGATACACTAAAAGCCTGTTGTCCATAGCGTGCAATCTCCTTAATGAAATGGTTGATAACAAGGAGTCAGAACAAAGTGCACGTGATGGAGTATATGGACAGATTAAAGAAGACAAGTAAGGTGGGGCTAGACAATGATGGGCTTTCAAAACTAAAAGGCGAAGTTTATATTAAATACGGAAGGGAACAGGCAGCCAATGCAATTTTAGAAGTGTAGGAGTGATGTGCTCCCAGGATTTTAAGTGGGGAACCAATCTAGATGCTGAATTCTGTACATATTGTAATTTATTTAGACTTGAAGCAGGGATACCAAATGGCACTGCATTGCAATAGTCAATTCGCAAAGTGACAAAAGCATGAATAAACATCTCAGTTGCAGTATCAAAGAGCTATGGACGCAGCCTTGAAATTTGCTTAAAGTGGAAAAAAGCAACCTTGGTAATATTATTAATATGAGGATCAACACCTCAAGGATAACACCAAGATAAGAAAACATAGCACACTACTGCATCCAAAACACAAAAGGAAAAAAAATTAAATTATGTTAAAAATAAAAACAGGAATTTGTTTATTTTCTATGCTTGAATTATAATTCTTTATTAAAGTGAAAATAAATAATGTAAAATAGTTCACCGAGCACTGCTGAAAAGAATCACGACAACAATGATAATATACTTTATTAAAGCTTAACAATGCAAGACAAATACTAATTATTTTCAAGTACAGAATATGTTCATGTAGTAAAATGAGCTGTCTGATGAATTATTATTTAGGGTTCAAGAATGTAATAATAATAATAATACATTTTATTTATACAAGGTGCCTTTCTAAGCACTCAAGGACATTGAATAAACAATAAATAAAAAAAATATCATAAACAAAACTTAAAACATCAGAAAATACAAAAAATATAAAAATTAAAACCAAACAAAGCCACTGTAATCATAGAGAAAAGCCATTTTAAACAGATGGGTTTCAAGTTTACATTTACATTTGCTAGTTGAAAATGATTCAATATTTCTAAACTCAGTAGGTAGTGAGTTCCAGAGGTTGGGAGCAGAACAGCTGAATGCTCTGCTCCCCATGAAGGTTAGACGGGTGAGAGGGATGGTCAGATGGATGGAGGAAGAGGATCTAAGGTTACGGGATGGAATGGCAACATGAAGAAGGTCGGACAGATATTGAGGGGCGAGGTTATGAATGGCCTTAATTGTTAACAGCAGAATTTTAAAATCAATTCAAAACTTAATCGGGAGCCAATGAAGCTGCTGCAAGACCGGAGTAATATGATGAATAGATGGGGTTTGAGTAATGATGCAAGCTGCAGAATTCTGGACTAGCTGAAGCTTATGGAGAGATTTATTAGAGAGAGCAAAGAGAGGTGAATTGAAATAGTCCAGATGAGAAGTAACAAGACTGTGAACAAGGAGTGGTATGGGGAGTGAGGGATTGGCGGATGTGATTAATATTACGTAGGTGGAAGTAAGCAGACCGGATGATGTTATTAATATGAGATTGGAAAGATAGAGTGCTGTCAAGGATGACACCCAGACTCTTGACCTGAGGTGAAGGGGAAACAAAGGAGGTATCAATAGCAAGTGAAAGATTATCGGCTTTGGATAATGATGATTTTGTACCAATGAGGAGAACCTCAGTTTTGTCACTGTTTAATTTAAGAAAATTCAAAGAAAACCAGGATTTAATTTCAGCAATGCAGTCAATGTAGTCAATGCAGATGATCTTATGAGTAAATTTGATAAAGACTCTTTATTCTGTCTTTGACTTCAGAACGTTTGCTAGCAACTAATAAGAACACAGCAGCATAAAAGTGAAATATCACCTTGGCACAAGCATTCAGATCCTTTGCTCTGGCACTTTTGGCTCAGGTGCACTCGATTCTACTGATCATCACTGAGATGTTTCTGCACCTTGTTGGGAGTCCACCTGTGGTCAACTCAATTGACTGGACATACTTAGGAAAGGCACACACCTGTCTATAGGAGGTCTCGCAGTTGACAATCCTCTCAGCCATCTAACCTTATCATCATACTCATTTTTACAGACTTAGAATATGATAATATATATATAAGAACTCTATATTTCTAGTATTTACATGGTATATCTGTTTTATGTAAGCATGAATTTATTTTATTTTCATCATTATTGATCTTTACTCTTTTGTTGTAACTTCTTTTTTTAGACATCCTGCAAAGTCTTTGAGATACATCCTGTGTATTAAAATATGCTATAGAAATAAATGCTGCTGTTGTTATCAGAGCAAAACTCAAGCCATGAGGTTGAAGAAAATGCCTACAGAAATTAGACACAGGATTATGTTGAGGCCCTCAAGTGGTATAACTACACAAAAGAAATCTGCAACATTGAAGGTCCCCAAGAGCACAATGACTGCCATAATTGTTAAATGGAAGACGTCTGGAGTAACCACAACTCAACTGAGCAATCAGAGGGGAGAGAGCCTTCATAAGACAGGTGACCAAGAACTTAATGGTCACACTGGCTGAGATCCAGAGTATCTCTGTGAAGATGGAAAAATCTTCCAGAAGGGCAACACTTCACTATTCTGGCTTTATAGCTAGACGACACATGAAAGCCCATTTGGAGTTTTTCAAAAAAGCACACAAAGGACTCTTCGAAACAAGACTCTCTGGTCTGATAAAACCATAATTGAACTGCTTAGGCTCAATTCTAAGTGTTATGTCTGGAGGAAACCAGGCACCACTTATTATGTGTGCAATAGCATGGCATCTATGAAGCATGGTGGTTGCATGGTTGTTTTTCAGCAGTAGGGACTGGAAGGCTAGTCCGACTTGAGGGAAAGCTAACAAGAGCAAAGTATTGAGCTATCCATAATGAAAACCTGCTAGAGTGCTATGGATCTCAAATTGGGCCTTCCAACAGCACAATGACCCTAAGCACAACACAAAGACAACTCAGGAGTGGCTTAGGAACAGCTCTGTGTCCTTGGGTGGTCCAGCCAAAGCCAAGACTGAACCCATTTGGTCATTTCTGGAGAGACCTATAAATAGCTATCTGCTGATGGTCTCCATCCAACATGACAGAGCCTGAGAAGATCTACAAAGATGAATGGCATATAATCCCCAGATCCAGGTGTGTGAAGTTTGTCACATCATACCCAAGAAGACTCCAGGCTGGAATTGCTGCCAAATGGGCTTCAACAAAATACTGAGTAAAGGGTCTGAATACTTGTGTCAATGTGATATTTCAGTTTGCAAAAAATTCTAAAATCCCTTTTTTGCTTTGTCATTCTGTAGTATTGAGTGTTGCCTGATGAAGGAAATAATAATTTTAATGATTTTAGCATAAGACTGCAACAAAGCAAAATGTGTAAAGAGTGAAGGAGTCTGAATACTTTCTGAAGGCATTGTATAATATATTATGTCTCTATATTATCTCTAAACCTCTTGTACTTTTAATACCTACTATGCACTGTAGCCATTCACTAAACGTCTTTTCTCAGTGAGGCATGCAGCTGAGCATGAAATTTTTAATAATTTAATGGACTAAACATTTGACTGGTTGGTGACCCTAAATAGACCCATAATGAGTGAGCATGGGTTAGGGTTAGGGTTGTGATGTACTGGCCCCTCTGTCTGGGCTGCATAATGTCTTGCACCCGCCGCTTCCGGGATAGGCTCTGGCCTCTGTGCCCCAAAGTTAAATTAACCTGATTCTAAAATAAATTAGCTGCCGGTTGTGGTAATAAGAGTATGAGCAGTACGCCATATTTCCTTAAGTATCAGTTTTGTCTTCAATCACTTGCATTATAAATTAACATTTACACTTAAGGACAAATGACTTGTGAAAGAGTGGAACTGATTTGAAGCAACAATGATGAAATGAAACAAGACATGCTACTTAATTTTTATATAGAGTTGAAAAAAATGAGCTAACAGAGAGTAAAAACAATTTGCAGACAAAAGTACAAACTGAAGACTGTAAAGCAATGCAGCAGTGATAAAGACGGCCCAGAATTTTCTCATCACCCAGCTGCTTTCTGTTCATGACATATCCTGTATGTGAAACAGGTTAATTAAAGACTTGAACTACTCGGCACTGCCACTTGCCTCAATCCTCTCTTCTGGCCAGTGGTACAGGACCATTGACCCTGGCACCAGTAAACTCAGGGACAGTTTTTGACAAAATTTAATAAGGTTACTAAACAGCCAATCATAAGAACAAATATTGTACCATAGCAAACACTGCTAATACCGTATATATTGTCACAGCTCTAGGGGGCTTACCAGCCACCCAACCTGACACAGACAGGGGCTCGCTTATAAAAACACAATTTTTTTTTTTTAATTTTTGTTTTTCACCCATGTGCAACGTCTTCCCCATTCCCACAAGTACACAGTACAGTCCCATGCACAATACACAGCACACCTGAACGCAATTATTCTT
The DNA here is from genome assembly GCA_026402145.1 of Polypterus bichir lapradei. Taxonomy (NCBI): domain Eukaryota; kingdom Metazoa; phylum Chordata; class Cladistia; order Polypteriformes; family Polypteridae; genus Polypterus; species Polypterus bichir. The sequence continues at coordinate 127,548,869 of JANRMT010062791.1, read as the reverse complement.
CTTTTCTCTCCTTCTCCTTTCTCTCTTTCTCCTCTACTCTCCCCGGCAAGCTTCATTGTCCTCCTCCACCCGACTCTGGCTCCCCGAGTACTGTCTGCAGGCTCCTTTTATATGTTACCCGGAGTGCTCCAGGTACTTGATGACCTACTTCTTTTTGCACTTCTGGCTGTGGTGAAATAAGCGCCCATACGGGCTCAGCACCCCCTGGTGTTGCTCCTGGATCCCAACAGGGCTGTATACAACTTCATCTCCCATAAAGCCCCAAAGGGGTCTGCTGCAACCCACTCTTGCTCCCCCGGTCCTCTCAGTGAGGCCATCTATGACGATAGATATATGTACTATATATATATATATATATATATATATATATATTGTCACACACGTGCAAATAGGGGGACGTTGTGTGGACCAAGTAAAGGTAATTCCATGCCAGGCCAGGGGAGGGCGGGTGCTAAACCTTCTCCTGTTATCTCTTCAGACCAGCTGTGGGAAAGCCTATCTGAACCAAGAATGTCACTTCCTGTTCCGGCACCCAGGCTGATGCCAGGAAAACATCATTTCCGGTCACCCAACATCACTTACGGTGACCCTACATCACTTCCTGTCTGACCACTTAAAACCACCATCTTTTCCAACCTTCATCAGTTCTGTCTTGGACTCCGTACTATCAACAACTCTGTTGAAATTTAAAGAAACCTTTGCAGCTAGGGATATTATACGGGTGGCTGCCCCAAAACCTTATTTATATGTGTTGAGTCTATTCCTTTTACTATATATATATAAAACAACAACAACATTTATTTAAATAGCACATTTTCATACAAATAATGTAGCTCAAAGTGCTTTACATGATGAAGAAAAGAGAAAAAAAGACAAAGTAAGAATTAAAATAAGACAACACTAATTAACTAGAATAAGAGTAAGGTCTGATGGCCAGGGAGGACAGAAAAAACAAAATAAAAAACTCCAGACGGCTGGAGAGAAACAAAAATAAAATCTGCAGGTGTTACAGACCATGAGACGACCCAGCCCCCTCCGGGCATTCTACCTATCATAAATAAACAGTCCTCTTTGTATTTAGGGTTCTCATGGAAGGACTTGATAATGATGGTCATGTAGACTTCTGGCTTTTAATCCATCAATGTAGGAACATCATGGTGCTTTGATTATATATATATATATATAGTCATGCATGCGTACCAGGCTCCAAAAACATAAGCAATACCTCGTTGAGACAAGAGGGGGTGCTGGCGCTAACGGTTTCTTCTCTCTGCACAATTCTAGGTTGTGTGCAGTGACTCAGCTCAAGTACTGTTTGGATGTGTATTTACTTTGATCACCAATAAATTGCTCTTGCAATGATTGTGTTCCCAATATAAACTGTAACCTTTGGGTGACATGTTGGTTCCAGAGTCTTCAACCCTTCATACCCATCATACAGCATCAACAGGGAATACCCCACGCCAACACCAAAGCCTTCTCCCTGGCACATGAACTCACGGTTTTGTCCGTCCAGCCCCTTGGGGTCTAGCCATGTCATGCATGCACCCCAGGAAATCTTGGGAAGACATGTGGCACTGGTACTAATGGTTTCTTCTCTCTCCACCACAATTTCGGAAATACAACAAAGGATAAAGTCTAGCCCCTCCCACAACACAAGCAAAAGACTTCACTCCTTCTGCTCTGGACGCCATAAAAATGAATCTCAAAGCTTTTATTGTGCATGGGTCTTTGTTTTCATTATCTTCTTGTGACTATTCTGAGTGTCAGAAAGTAGCCAGAGTTTGCCCTGGCTTAATTGTTTTTTAATTTTATGTATCAATTTTGCAATTTTTTGGTTTATATTTTGCATTTTTTTAAACTTTATGTTTACTTTTTTTGCTTAGCAGACACTTTACCGAAAGTAAATTGAAAAAACACATCAACATAATCAAATAAACATGAGTCTGGGGGACTATTTGGAAACAAACGTCATAGGACAAGGTAACACAATTGACCATTACAAATGAAGAGTTCAGAACAAAATGCAAGTGAGTTACAATTCCAAGGTTTACAAAAACCTAACAAAGCCATTATTAAGTAGAGACAAATTCACCAAACGTGAGTCTTCAAACACTTTTTGGACACATTGAGGAAGTCAGAATTTGAAATAGATGTGGGCAGCTTGTTTCACCAGCACAGAGCTACACATGGAAAGAGTCTGGATTGAGATTTGGTGGGTAGGTGGCATCTCCAAAAGCTGTTCATAAGGAGACCTGAGTGAACAAGAAGGAGCATAAAACTCACAAGTGTCTCAATATGTACTGGTGCTGACCTGTTGACTACTCTGCAGACAAGCATCAATGATTAGAATTAAGTATGTGCTGTTACATACTAATGAGTTTGCATGCAGTTTGTTTGAAGAACTTTTAGATTTGGGTATGACTGTCGATCCTAATGTGATGTGGGAGACCTTCCGTGACAAGACCCTGAAGGTTGCTGAGAGTTGTGTTGGTGTTACCGGTGTTCCCAGAAGGAGGTGTTTCATCTCACAGGGCACCCTAGATATCATTGAGAGGAGTCGCAGCGCATGGCTTAATGACAATGGCAACCATAATGGTAATGGTCTGTACCGGGAACTGAGAAGGGCAGCTGTGAGGCCACTGAGGGCAAATAAAGAGGCGTTTGTTAGAGGAATCTGTGAGCAAGTAACACACCATCTGTGGTCTAGCGACCCACATCCTACTTACAGAGGAATCGAAGCATTACGCACATCTAAATCTGTTCCTCGGAGAGTTGCAGTCAGGGCAGCTGATGGAACGGTCCTTACGGATGACACTGCAGTTGTGACCCACTGGGCTGGCTACTTTGAGCAGTTGTTCGAAGCTGATCCTCCGGCTAGGACGTTGGATATCTCTGTGTGTACCTATTAACAGGGCGTCTACTTGACAGCTTCGCTTTCATTTGCTGTGAAATAGTTCTGTCACAACCACACTCATAATCTCTGACAAATTGGTTTAATTTTTGACAGTGGCTCATAATACTTCATCATAAGCCCAGTACCAAAAAATATAAAAAGTACTGTAATACCTTGACATCAATAAAATAATGTCAATAACTGATGTTATATATGTGGGCATTTCAAGATGATATGTTTTCTTTAATTCAAACACCATTTTTAGAAGAAGCCTTAACCAGCAATCCTGAAAAGCTTATTTTCAATCATGTCACATAAAAATTTTAAGTGTATAGCAGACTCAAGTGACCCCTTAAAATTAGTGGAATTTGGATAGCAAAGATCACGCACGGTCAGAGTCTCTTGAAAAAAAAAAAAAACATTAACACTAGAATTACCAAAGCCTACGAAAAAACTTGTAGATCCATCACACCTTAAATCGCTTCGCACCTCTCCGTCAGCGTCTTTTGTCCTGTAAATGTGTCGATAAGCACCAAGCAACAAGCAACCTACTATCACAACCCCCCACCGCCACACAGTTTTCTCAGCTCAAGTCTGTTTACGTGCATTTCAGTTGCTTGGAGTTGTATAGAGTGAGAAGTCAAGCAAAATGACACCTTTTATAAATATCGTTATTTGAAACACATGCATTTCATGTGTGTTCCGTGTCTACAGCAATCTATGTAAACACATTCTTAAAAAAGAAACATTTTTCATGTTTTATTAACAACTAGCCAAAGCCCACCGTAGCATATGGCAGTGTAAGAATAGGAACGGAAAGTGTTGAGAAAGGAATTTAGTATAACAAAGGCTTAGGAAATCACCGTCGCAGTATAACGAAAATAGCAAGGAGCGAAACCAATGCCAGTGGTTGAGAGAGTACCTTCCTGTAGCAGGCTACGGAAAACATAGACATATATAGATAGACGCCGCATTCACTGTGTTGCCCAGTCGACACGATAAGTCAGCGCGTCCGCCCTATTGCGAGTGGTAAAAGTGCCATTTAAACTAATACAGGTAGATGTTGAAACCGGGTTTTCTAATGAAAAAAAAATGTTTTAAACAGTATCGTTTACATACAACAGATTTTGATAAAGATAATAGGTTTCATTCATCAAAGTGATCACTACCCAAATTGGTACTCGTGAATCTAAGATGTTCAACAGGCATTCCCGGTATTAAGTTGTGGATTTGCCTGCGAATATTTAGCGGCAGTGTCTATGAACGTAAAAAAGTTTCTCTCGCACTTTTGCTGAGTTTGTGCCAAACACTATTCTATCCCTGACCATCTCATTTTCATTTGCATAAGCACAGTCCTTCACCAGCAATTTTAACTCCATTACAAAGTGATCAAAAGTCTCGTTTATACCCTGCGTCTTCTCATTAAACTTGTATCTTGTGAATATCGTATTCGTCGTAGGCATGAGAAATGCCAGCGGCAGCGTGTCTATGAACTTAGTTTAAACTTAAGGTTTACACCGTGCTTTGTTTCTGCAGTAGCTGCACTTATGAATATGCTTGTATGCGTCACTCGCTTCATATTCTTTTGCTGCCTTCTCAATTGTGTAATGCATTTTTTTGTTCTGCGCTCTTTGGAGCTGTTGCTTTTTGTCTGCGTACTGCGTTCACAGTCAGTTCACATGAGCCGCTCGGAATACATGCATCGAAGGTTCTCAGCTGTGCTTGTGCTATCTCATGCGATCTTGCGATGTCCACAGCTTTATTTAATGTTAGCTAAGACCTGGCACTTAAAAGTTTCTCTCGCACTTTCGCTGAGTTTGTGCCAAACACTAGTCTATCCCTGACCATCTCATCTTCGTTTCCATAAGCACAGTCCTTCACCCACGAATATTTAGCGGCAGCGTGTCTATTGGATTGCTGCTAACTGACGGCCTTATATGGGCAAGCACTCAATTATGTGGGAGGCGTGACGATGAGGGATGCAACTTCGCCACACACAGCGACCGAGCTGCATGCTATGGCCGTATATATGTACGTAAGTAGGTTCCAGTTATGACAGTTACGCGTAGAATTTCGAAATTAAACCTGCCTAACTTTTGTAAGTAAGCTGTAAGGAAAGAGCCTGCCAAATTTCAGCCTTCCACCTACACGGGAAGTTGGTGAATTAGTGATGAGTCAGTGAGTGAGTCAGTGAGTGAGTGAGTCAGTGAGTGAGTGAGTGAGTGAGTCAGTGAGTGAGGGCTTTGCCCTTTATTAGTATAGATTAATTTATTTACTAATTTCTGAATTATTCACTTTAATGTAATTAAATCCTTTAAACAATAAAAAGTCTGTGTATAGTAATCAGAGAATAGTGGACATAAAGGGATGCAGGCTACAAAGAATAGGGGGACAGGAAAGTGCATAAGGATATGAGGGGCTTCAGTGCGTGCATCATCAGTGAGATCTGGATAGCAAAATCTGTCAAAGTAGTGCAAAGATGAAACACAATAGGGGGTTTGATGCCACAGAGTAAGGATGAACCTCTAGTGGGTATAAGAAAGCAAACTTGGAAGATGAAGGAAATTGATTTTTAACATTTGAATTGCCTACTGCAAGCTTTAATGATTCTATAGATCTGAGGGTAATAAATAATCCCAGCTATATTAATGTAGTTAACTTTTTAACATCAAAAAGGAAAATAGTGGGTAAATAAATAGAAAAAGTGCACAGCTAATAACTGCTATTGACAAAAAGCAATGTACCTCTTATTTAGGAGAAAACCAGGAAATTAATATTTCTTATTAAATGGGGTTAAGCAGGAGCATAGCCAAAAAACAGTTGAGGGTCTGAACCAGGAGATCAATTATGAATATTAAAATTCAAGGGCCAAACAAGACGCAAAGTAAAAAAAAAAAGAAAAGAAAAACTGAAAACAATCAAGAACTGTTTAGAGATTTCTCTTAATTAGTACTTTGTGAAGTTTTTTTAACACTTCATTGATCCAAAGACAGGTTATTGGTCAATAAATAATTATTCATAATCTCGTGAGGTTCCTCAGGGCATAACATGGAAAAACCTCCAAATGAAGCTACGAAGTCAGCCAGAAATAATTATAAAAAAATAAGCTTAACAAGTATAGCGGGTGCAAGCACTAATTTGCCTGATAGCAGTAGACTAAAAAGACCTCCAGAGGCGCTTCTTAGCAGTATTATCTATATATACTGTAACATAACATAGCATTGTCAATCCTAACAAAGCTTATCCCAGTAAAATTATACACAATGCAAAAAACCAACCCATCATGGGCACCAAACTCTCAAAGGGCACACTCACTCACACATGCACGCACAAACACACATACACAGACATGCTGAATATCCTAAAAACAATAAAAAGCAAGACATATAAATCTCAGTGCTCACCCAGAGTAGTTTCCTACCTTGTGTATCTGTCCACTGTTGCTGGGTGACAAGAGCAGTTAAGAAATATTGGCAAGACTTGAATGTATGGTAACTGATTTTTAGTTTTTTTTCGTGATCAACGTTTTATTAAGTAAAGACAAATTGACAGGATATATCAATCAATGGACATAACATACAAAGTAAAACAACTTACCTAACCATGCTTGTACTATTCATTTATCCATTCATTCTCTTTTGAACCAGAGGGTTCTAGGAAACCAGATCTTAATATGGCAGCAGGGGGACGCAAGGGAGAATTGTAACTCTATTGCAAGGCATTTATGTATTTGTTTGTTGTGAAGGCCATTATTACCATTAGGTTGTACTATTAGATTATGGCGAGGAGGGTCAGAGGGCACCCTCTCTCTCAAGAAAGGCACACAGAGTTGCAGGAATGGCAGCTGCATCAAGCTTTATGATGCACACAAGGACTCAGATCAAATAAAATTAGTGCCCAGTGATGAGCAAACCTTACTTTCATTACAGTTTTTATCTCCCAACACATTTTTCATCCTCATCTGACTCCCAACATTTCATTTCACTCAATCCAGCCTCTAGCTGGTTCCACCAATAATTTTCCCATTTTACTGGGCATAGCCCCCTTCCTATACATCCTGCTCACTTGACAGGCCATATTCCTGCTTAGTAACAGTCCAGTGTTTGCCACCAATATTTTCAGCCTAAAGTTTACATTCCTCATCTAGAAGAGGGGAGTTTCCCCTCCCCATCCCTCTTTGCATACCTGACCTTTGACTTCTAATATGTTGGTGGTTTCTAGCTTACTCAGATACACAAAAAATATATAGGCATGAGCCTTTTCCAGTTTAACGCTTACAATGCTAGTGCTCAATAAAATATAATACTCTCTCTGAATACATACAAATCATCAGACAAATATATCCCTCTATGATTATATTAGGTATTAGGGGTCATTATTGTTATATGTACAAAGTATAGTGAAGTTCATGCTTGCATAGTAAGGTTACAGTCTGGCACCATGATTAATAAATATGTTATATTTGCTCATAACGTGTCTCCAGTTGCACTGCATGTAGTGTGCCTAGTAGCTTAGTGACTAGCCCCAGAGCCAAACCTTTGTACTTCTAGTGGTCTGCTGAATGTTTTCACTGAAAAGTAATAACATTGTGGGGAAAAGGGAGGAAAAAAAGCAACTGGAGAAAAACCCAAGCAGGCATGTGGGGGAAAATGGCGAATTCCGTGTATTGAGTACCTTGGTCAGAATGCTGTGAACCCAGAACTCTGTAAATTTGATACTTGATCATCCCATACAATTTTCTTACGACACTTTATGCCTGAAGGTTTATGCAAGGCACTTCATACAAATACAGTACATGTTGAATGTAAAATTAGGGAAATAAGCAGTAGACAAGCATGCATAAGACATTTTCGTATTTACAAAATGCACGCCTAGGTGCCAGGACATTATACTTAACAGACTTGTCACTCTTTATTAGCCAAGCAAGTATTATTACTATTATCGTTGCTATTATTATGATCTATCATATTAAAAACATTTTCCTGTTATTCAGCTGTGACCACTTCTTTCCATGCCACTCGGCCAATCATTACTCCTACTGCGCACATCCTCCCTTCATACCACCCTTTGACACCCTCAGTGGTAACTTGTCCTCCGACACAGATGGCTATAATGGCAAGGCAGAAAAGCAAAATATTTGCGCAAGAACATCAAATTTTGGATCGCAATAAAAAAAGAGTGCCAAGCAACAAAGAGAACAAAGAGAATTGTCCAATAAATGAGAAAGAGAAAAATCCCAAATAATGTGCTAACAGAAATGCAAAAAAGCAACGTTTATAGAATGTAAGTTAAAGGATAAAGTAATTCATAATATTGTTTCCGACAAGGTGTTAATGCAATTTAATTTTTTATTTACTTTTTATTATGTTTTATTATATTTTACTTTTTCACTTCTACTTTTACTTTTTTATTTTACTTTTTGCTATGTTTTATTATTCATTGGTATTTAAAATAGTAAGCTGTAGTGAAATGCTCAAGTAACTGATTTTCTATCTATAATAACTAAGGACCAAACCATCTTCCTCCCGTGCCCAGCATACTCTTCTGTATACCATCTCTTTAAATACAATCGGGTGCCCTGACACCCTTCAAGCGGCTCAGCTGCGAGATAGCAGGCACCCAGTGACACCCCTCGGGGTTGGCGAGTGAAGTGAACATGGGGAGGAGCCAACTAATCATTATTGTTATTATCATTATTATTATTTTTATGGAGTTAGTGTAGGGCTGCATCAGCATGCATTTGCAAAAGAAAAAAGTAAAACATTTTTTCCAGGTTGAAAAGTAAAGTAAAGTCAAAATAACCTTTTAAGTTTTTTTCCTTATTATTATTACAGTTGATGCAAACTTGACTGATGCCGTTATTCAATTATATTACATATTACATATACATATGTAATATAACTGAATTATAATTACATACATTACATTACTTTTACATTTCACGTTCCAAACCTGCCATAATGAGTTGGAACTGACTGAGAAGGACTGAACAAATAGCCTAACTGCTACACCACATTGCCTACCAAAAATAGCTCAGCTGCCACATCCCAAGAGATATCTCAGAATGAAAAAACTAAAATGCTGTACAACAAGGAGCTCAGGGTTAGACCCAGACTCTAAAAACAAAAACCCTGAAACAGGCTGACATTTTTGACCAGTTATCTCTACAGAAATGTTTAGTATAAGGCAGAGCTTACATAGATAGTGCTGGGATCATGAAGGCCAGTGGTTAGTTACCACATAGGCTGGGTTGGGCATGAGTTCCCTTCAATCTTGAAGTGCATAAGAATGTTAATAAATGAAAGGACGGATGAATGGATAGAATAAACTAAAAAAAACAAAAACAAAAAAAAAACAAATAAAAAGCCAAATGAAAGGATGGAATGAACTGAAAAACATTGCAATAGCTGTCTTGCTTTTAAAATTCAAATGTTGCATTAAATCTTATTCCAGACTTCACAAAGATTTGGCTCACATCAGTGGTTCTCAGGCTTCCAGCTATGGTCCCACATGGCTGATCACTTTGATTCCAACCGATTATAGACCAAGAATTTTTGTGTCCTTTTAATGCGAGATTCTCCTTTTATTCTCCACCATGGTCTGCTTAGGTGTTTAGAATTCTTTTAAGAGCATGGGGTCATCAATGATGGGCAGAGAAGCATGGACTTGGGGGCTATGGGATGGCTGAAATTATAGTTGAAGGTGTTGAGCAGTTTAAAATCCACTCAAGCTGGAAATTCAGGTGGCCCTGAAGAAACTGTCAAGAAGCAACTATCCATCTATCGATCTTGTATTATGATTATTATTATTATTAGATACTGCGGTGGGCTGGCACCCTGCCCGAAGTTTGTTCCTGCCTTGTGCCCTGTGTTGGCTCCAGCAAACCCCTGTGACCCTGTGTTAGGATATAGCGGGTTGGAAAATGACTGACTGACTGACTAGATAATCTCAAATCTGTTGAATCATTATAGGCTTTGGGCAGATCTGTGGCAGATTAAATTTAATGTCGGTAAATATAAAGTATTACACAGAGGAAGTAAAAATGTTAGGTTTGAATAAACAATGGGAGGTCTACAGATCAAGAGTACACCTTATGAGGAGTATTTAGGAGTCATAGTGGACTCTACACTATCAACTGCCAGCCAGTGTTCAGAAGCCATTAAAAATGCTAACAGAATGCTAAGTTATATAGCACGATGTGTAGAGTACAAGTCCAAGGAAGCTTTATAATGCACTGGTGAGTTCTGTGTGCAGTTTTGGTCTCCAGGGTACAAAAAGGGCATGGCAGCACTAGAAAAGGTCCTGAGAAGAGTGAATAGGCTGATTCCAGGGATACAGAAGGTCAGTTATGAAGAAAGATTATAACAGCCAAGCTTTTTCAGTTTAAGAAAAAGAAGCTTAAGTGGTGACATGATTGAAGTGTTTAAAATTATGAATAGAATTAGTACAGTCGATCGAAACTGTTATTTTAAAATGAGTTAATCAAGAACAGAGAGACACAGCTGGAAACCTGTCAAGGGTGAATTTCACACAAACATTAGGAAGTTATTCTTTACACAAAGAACGATAGACACTTGGAATAAGCTACTGAACAGTGTGGTTGACACTTGTTTTTAAAGAAGAATTAAGTGGATAGGACTGGTGAGCATTGTTGGGGTGAAGGGCCTATATCTATCTATCTATCTATCTATCTATCTATCTATCTATCTATCTAT